>ML791174.1:224691-262059 GCA_009831015.1 Picea engelmannii
TAACAAGCTGAGAAAACAAAAAAATCATTTTTCCAAAGTTTAAAACCCACTTTTGCCAAATATTGGGCCGCACCCCTTTTCTCCAGGTCCCTGGTCAAATGGAGGTCCATGTGGCCATGTGCTAGGTTCCCTCTCCCTTGTCCTCCGCCCTGGTCCATGCTCTGGTCATGTGGTAGGCCATGTGGTTGCGCTCTAAGTGGGTAGAAGTGATCCTCGACCCCCTCATCTAGTGCCTTGGTCAGCGGGTTAGCCCCTGTCGACTAGGTCTTATCCCCATAATCCATTCCAATATCTCAACAAAACTAATTTTGGAGGCATGCATAACAAGTCTCACCTTGTAGCTTGCTTGATCGCGTCCTTTGTGGTTAGTTCGTTGCCTATGTCGAAGGTTAGGGGTTCGAAACCACCAGAGTCCAACAAATTTTGATCCAGGCCTTGTTGGCCTGATTTGGGGTGCCACGCGACATCCTATGATTGGGCCACATGTCACCTCATGATTGGACCATACACCCATTCAACACACATTCACCCTGTCTAGTCAGCGGTCCATTCAACTTGTCGAGTCAGCGCCATCTCACGACCATACTGACACATGTCACCACTGGAGCCTACCACATGTCAGAAATGTCACTTCCAACCTGTCAATCCTTACTGCCATGTGTCCACATCCGCGACTTCCACATCATCGTACAAATTGCCACGTGTTAGTCCGTATAGTCGAGTCACCTGCCACATTAGCACCCAAAAATGCCAAATCCGCCTGACATTTTTCACGCTCTGGCTCTGCCACATCATCCTGCTGAAGTAATTCTCCATGTGTCATGTTGATGTACTTATGATGTCAGCAGTACAAACTGTTGACTTTTTACCTATTCTGGAAAAACTTCAGACTGTGATAACTTTCGCATACGGATTCCATTTTCGAAAAATAATATACTATCAGAATCAGAACGATGATAAATACGCGATGGCGTTGGTTTCATCTGAATTCGAGAAATTTGAATTTTTTGCCTTTTTGGATCCATTTGGATCACTCTTACACCCTTTTCTTACTTTCATTTTTGGTGCCTCATTCTTACTAATTCGTGTGCTCTTGGTATGAGTATGGAAACAAATGGTTGGAAGAGGAGATCCATTCCTAGATGGCTATAATAAATTATTGATCATTTCGGGAGGGAATGGATGCCTGAGTGCATGAGATTGATGATTGTTCAGAAAGAATTGTCCACAATTGAGAATCCTTGGAGTTTCTAGTAGGGATATTTCTTGACTAGTAGCACTGGAGCCCTAGAGACAAATGGAACAACTTGAGGGACTACATGGCAGAGAAAGATGTTCTTTTCTTTGGGTTGTGCAGGTTGAAGGGGAAAGAGAGATGCAAAATAGGACTTGCTGTGTGGTTGGGAAATCTGAGAGCTAGTTAGCCAACTATTGTGTGTTGTAGATTTGGCCTAGGACCCGTCCTTGTGGATTCATATCCCTGGCTCGGGGGTGACCTACTGTTGAGAGTAAATGAACAACAAGGTCTATAGTTGGGATGAACGTCCTTGGTCTGCATCCAATTGGTGAATGTTTACTTGCAAAGATAAGTGCTCTCTGTGTTTTATGTATAATGTATATTCCACTGTGTATTTAATTATCTCTGAGATTCATTCCTGTGTGCATGCTTGTTGGTTATTTGTTGTGCATGAAAAAATGTTTATTTTGTTTATGTTGTAGCATGGATCTTGATTAATGCATGTGACTCTTTCATGCTTAATTTGAATTAATTATTATCAGAATTTAATATTAGTTTTGAAGTGATATTTTGAGGTAGTGTGGCCAGCCTATGGGTCAAGTTTCAAGGGGTAAAACTTGGAATTTTATGAAACAGTGAGCTCCAACAAACTCGCCTCAGCCCAACATATCTCCTGGTAAACTCAGTTTCAATTTTTGAGATTTTCATTTTCTGGTCATTTTCTTAGCTCAGGGTCAATATGTCTGCAAGAACCAAGCTTGTTGACAAGTTAGAAGGTGTGGAAAACTTCCATGCCTGGAAGTACAGAATTGGACTCATTCTTGAAGACAATGACCTTGAAAAATTCATAAAAGAAAATGTACCGGAACCTGAAGAAGAAGCAACCAAAGAGAAGTATAAGAAGGATATGATTAAGGAAAAAAGAATAATTGTAGATTCCATTAAAGACCACTTTATCCCTCAAGTGTCTTCTAAGAATACTCCAAAATATATGTTTTATTCCCTAATCAGAATGGATGAAGAAAAGAACATTAACTGGAAGATGAATTTGAGAACCCAACTCAAGAATACAAAGATGTAGAAAGGATAAATAGTTCAAGACTATTTCTATAGGGTTTCTCAATTCAAGGAACATTTAGAGGAAATTGGAGACAAATTAGATGAATATGAACTCATAATGACAACTCTTAATGTTCTCACAAGACCTTGGGATCCCTTCATCCAAACTATTTGTGCAAGAAAACAAAAACTCCAATTTGACAGTTTATGAGAAGAATGTGTTCAAGAAGAAGCAAGAGTGGTCAACCAAGAAGTCGTCCTATTAAGAGATGAAGATCAATCCATATATGCTCATGCTAAAGGAGGAAAGAAAAGGTCTCATTTTCAAAAGGAGACCCACTTTCATAAAGAATCTCACCCTCCAAATAGATTCCAGAAATATCATAAGGGTCAAAGAAAGGGAAAAGATTTCTCCTCTTATCAATGTTATCATTGTGACAAGATGAGACGACACATTGCTAAGAACTGTCCTGCCAAAAGGGAAGAATACATGAAGAGAAAAAACAAAATACATCATTCCCGTGCAACTGAAGATGATGAGCCACCCAAGAAGTTGACTAAAGAAGAAATTGAAGATTATGTTTTGTTTTCTTCCCTTTCAGTATTTGTGACACCTAAAGAGGATACTTGGCTCATAGATAGTGGTGCCTCTAAGCACATGACAGGTAAAAAAGACATTCTCTCTAGCCTTATAGAAAAGTACTTCCCCCAGAAAGTTTCACTTGGAGATGATTATCAGTACCCTATCAAAGGAATGGGAGAATCCACCTACAAACTTGATCCAGGAACTCCGATGAGAATGAAGGATGTGTTTTATGTACCTAGTTTGACAAAGAAATTACTTTCTATCTCAACTCTATATAAGAAAGGTTTCAGGGTTGCATTCATATATAGTAAAGTTATTATGTGGCCTAAAGGAAAAACCATAGAAGATGCAGTTGTTATTAGAACAAAAGAAGGTGGTTTGTACAAGTTAAAAGGTCACTCAGACGTAGCCTTAACTCACTCTAATGAAAGTCCTTGTGAACTTTGGCATAGAAGTCTAGCTCACATTAACTAAAAAACCTTACCATATGTAAGCAAGTTAGTTACAGGTTTACCAAAATTAAAGGTTGATCATGAAGGTGTATGCAAGGGATGTGCACAAGGAAATAACATAAGTAATCCTTTCCCAAAGACCGATAGTAAAGAAAAAGGAATCTTGGAGCTTTTCCACTCAGATGTATGCGGTCCAATGCCATCAACCTCTCTAAGAGGGTATGTATACTATGTATCCTTTATTGATGATTAATCTTGTAAGACTTGGGGTTTATTTCTTGAAGTCAAAAGATGAAGTACTCGGAAAGTTCAAGGAATTCAAAGCCTTGGTAGAAAATCTCTTCGAAAGAAAAATCAAAATACTCAGGTTAGATAATGGAGGAGAGTACACCTCAAATGAATTTGGAAAATTTTGTAGAGATGATAGGATTAAGAGGGAGCTCACCACTCTCTATAATCCTCAACAAAATGGTGTAGCAAAAAGATAGAATATGACAATTATGGAAGTAGTAAAGACTATGATTCACGATCAAGATCTTCCAATGCACTTATGGGATGAAGCAGTAAGAAAAATAGTTTATGTCCAAAACAAATTATCCCATAGTGCACTTGGATTCAAAAATCCCGAAGAAATGTTCATCGGAAAGAAGCCAAAAGTAATCCATCTCAAAATATTTGGTTGTCCAAAATTTGTACACATTCCAAAAGAAAAGAGAACTAAGTTGGATCCTTCAGGAAAGAAGGGAATATTTGTTGGATACTGTGAGGTCTCTAAGGCCTTCATAATTTGTTACCATCATATTGAGATCAACAAAGATGTAACCTTTGATGAAGATGCAACACTCAAAAGATCAAGGAAATTCCATTTTGAAGAAGTATATGAAGAAGAACCTATAGCTTCCAAAGTTGCAAAACCCATGAAGGAAGTTACAGCTACCCCCGATGATGAGATTCTAGAAGATCATGATATGATAGAATCTCAAGAACCTCCCCGCATGATGATATCTCACAAGATAAATCCAACTTGGGTAAGGGAACTTATTCAATATGCAAAGAAGTATGGTGCCCCAGAAGGAACCATGAGACAAAGCAAGAAACCTAAGCCATTCTCCAACTATATGACCTTGATGTGTGATTTAACATCCCCAACATCCAACTGGGCTATTCCACGTAAAAAATTTCGAACTGTATACAAATTAAAACATATACACACAAAAAATCTTGTGGAACTTTATATATATAAATTAAAACATACAATTGCATTATGAAAATGCATAGATTCATACACAACAATAATACAAATACACATGCAACACACACATAAATAACCCATAAAAATAAACGCATACATAATAATGCATCATGTAATTTAACACAAAATGGACACTTATCTTGGTAAAAATATCACCAATTGCATGCAAGCCTTCCACAAACCTCCCAGCCTTAGACCATGCTGCTCATCACTCTCAGCAGTGGGTCACCCCCGAGCTGGAACTAAAATCCACCTAGGTAAAGGGATTCCTAACCAGGATAATGTATCTCATACAACATGAAATACTTTGTCACATGTGCCAACTCAAACTAACAACCTACAGCCCCTCATTCCCCACATATCTGTCCCACACTAGGAAGTGTTGGCATAGGGGTAGAACTAGGGTTCAACGCTCAAGAGCGCACCAACAAAACCCTAACTACCGGCCCTTTCGGAAACACCTGCGGAGAAGATGAAGTCTCACCCGAGGTATAGGCAGGGGTGGTTGCAGGACTCAGATGTCTACAACCTTAGATGGGACATCGATTTGTGATTAAAACACCTTTACAGAGCACTTAACAGTTATAGTTCATTAATATCCAGCCTTAGTTTACAGTGCAGATAAACCCTAATAACAGAGCAGCGCAGTATTCACACAGATCCGATATATTCAAGCACTAAGCACATCACATAGATTATATCTAGCATTCATTCACATTATTCAACACTAAGCTATCATATTATATTCTTCTAAGCATATATCAATGCACTAAGAATTTAATCACATAAACAAGAGAACAAACATAAAGCACAAGCAACCACAACACAGGATATACGTGGTTCACCCCTAGCCTGGGGCTATGTCCACCAACTCTTCTTCTCTTTTATTGCCTTCTGTCAATCTTTTACATGCACAGATCCATGAGATCTCACTCCGTAGAGGACAGGAGATCTGCGCGCACTTCACTATATCCTCCTTCCCTGAGTTACAACACAAAGCCTTTTCACAGTCTCTTACAATCACTTGCACTTAGCTCTACAAGTCTCACACAATATGCATGAAGCATCTACAATCCACACTTTCACTTAGCACTTAGCACTTAGCAAGGAACCAAAATACCTTCTCTTCCCCACTCTTACCTCGCCTAGACTTCTATTTATACATTACAAAAAGGGCCTAAACATGGGTAAATCCATGGGACGACATTCCCATACCCGTTACATAGTCCAAAGCCCAAAAATCCCTAAAAATGGGTTGAGATCCCACGATCTCTACTTCGACTTGCGCTCCACCTTCAAAATCCTGTCAAAGTCCCAAAATAGGTAAAACTTGACCAAGGATCCTCAAAAATTGGCCAAGGGCCAACATGCCCCCAACACTCCCTTGTGACTCGTCCCGAGTCACTCTGATCTGGGTAGCTTGGCTCGAGCTACTTCGACTTGTTGTTGCACCATGACCTCCTGTTCGACAAAATCTTGGATAATTGCTTCATTGACAGGTCCCTCCAAGCATTGTTCAACTGCAGTGACAACTTGATCCAGTTCTTCTCCTCGACCTTCAATCTCCACAAACAGTTGGCAAGCCTCGCCCTATATTGGTTGGAGCCTCTGAGTCACTTCCATGACTTTGCTATGAATGGTGTGGACCTACTGGTGAGAAGTGTGTTGTTCCTAGGATCACTTTATCCTTTCAACTGCAGATAGGGGCTTCAACTACGCCTGTATTGTTTCTGCTTGTTTCTTTGCCTCCTAGAGCTGTGACTCCAATGCCTTCAACTTAGGATCCTTAATGAGTCTCTCATAAGTCTGCGAACTATGTTCACTTAGTTGTTTACATTCCATGGCGAGGGCCTTGATTCTCTCAATTGCGCTTCGAGCAGTTTCTTCTCTTTGATCTTGTACATCCTATGGAGTTCTGGGCATTTTTTGTATCTCCAGATCTTCGATTCTCTATTGAAGATGATGGATAACTTCCGCAAGTTGCGCTACTTGATGCTCTACTAGTTCTTCCACTTTTATCTCTAAGCCTATCACAGAGCGAAGTGCTCTGCTAACTGCTTCTTTGACTCCGAGCTGCTCTACGAGAAACTACTCTTTCTCTTGTTGGATTTGTGCTTTCTCCTCTACAAACTTTGTCTGGAGAGAAACCTTTTCCTGCCGCGCAACTCGACGTTGCTCTATGACTATTTTTTTCACTTGCTTTAGGGCCTCTGTGGCCTATTCTGTTTCTTCTTGTGCACGACAAAGGTGAGCTTCAGTCGCATCAACTAGTTTGCGTAGTTGGGTAGGCTCATCTCCCAACTGTGGTGATTCTGATGGTGGGGGCGCAATGGATATTGCGCGGCTGGATTGAAGGGCCTATTGTACCCCTCTGAGTTTAACCTCGATTATTTCGTACATCTCTTCTTGCTTGGATTCATGTTTTTGAAAGACATCCTGTGAGACATTTTCTACAACTATGATGATGAAGTCGAAGTCATCGACCATGAGCATGGTTTGCATCATGGTTATGCTTACTCTTGAATTCTTCGAAGAGGTGGGTTTCGTGGGGGAAACCTTTCTTTTCTTCGAGGGATCAACCTCATCAACAGGATCCCTAGATGGTGTTACTTAGACTTGCTTCTATGGATATTCTTTTCCATTGGTCTCTTCTCTATCTACTTCATCATCACCTCCTCGTCCAGGTGATACTGAAGCAGTTTAATTTGATGCAATTCTCAGGTTTTGTACTTCTTCGATCTTCTTCCTTTTGCTGGTTCCAAGTGTGTCATGTTCTTTCTGAGTGGCCTTCAAGCTGCCAATTATTTCAGGATTAGATATTTCTACAACGTCAATAGGGATAAGGAGGTCTGCTGACTAGTCCTTGGTTATCTCCTCAATGTCCTCCTCTGTGAGATTATAGTATGACTGAAGCTCTTCTCTATGCTCGTCTGCTCGCGCAGTGATATAAATGAAGTGTTGATCTGTGTAGAACTTCATGAGAGGTCTAAACTGGTATAGAGTGTTCGACATCATACAAGGGACAACTTCAATGGCCCTCTTCAACTGCACGTAGTATGTACGGAATACTGCGTTCGACTGCCACTGTTTTCCCATATCACTCGAGTACTAGAGCATGCTGAACTTCGCAACGAGTGGTTCGAACGGATCAATGTCTGGGAAGGTTGCACCTTCCGGCATCTCCCAAGAAGTAAATTCTATGAGGATCAACAACCAACTAAAGTGGAACTCATAGCCCTAATCCCGAGCTTCGCGAAAATCCAATTCCAGCTGGTTGACTAGGTACTTCACCTAGTTCATCTGGATTCCTTCTACACATTTCTCGACGAGGTCAACAACGAATCCTGTGACCTGTGTATGTTTGTTATTTCTCATGATATTTCCTGCGATCAGCTGGTAGGTCAGGTGCAATGCACCATTTTGGATGGAATCTACCTTGTAGCCTCACACCCCCTTTCCTACATCACCATATGTGTCTTTGATCCTCTGTTCCAATGCACGATCTGTAGCCTTCCCTGGGTGGAAGTCTTGTGGGTCAGGTCCTTGCATACTCAATCCGGTGATCCTATGGATCAACATTAGATTGAGTGTGATGCTTCTATATAGCCGTAGGTAGCTTCCATGGTAACATGATAGTAGGAGATTAACACACGCATTAACCTCTTGGTGCCTTCCAAAGTGCAAAATCTTCATCACATTCAAGAGGGTGGAATGCGCGAGGTTCATAGTCCATGGTTGGGGGATTATTTTTGAGTTCTTCCCCTTCATACTGGTAAAATACTTGTAAGGAGTGAGCATATTGTAGTTATTATGGTCCCCTAGGTTGAATTCACTGCACTTCAATGTCGTGATCTTATCTTGTTGTGTTCTAACTGCACGTATCCCCTTCGGGAGGTACACAGTAAGCATGGTGTAATCAAAGTCTCTTGGGACACTGTCACAACTCATCACGCCATCCAAAGGTGGGATGTGTTCTCCAAGTCATCTCGATGCTTTGTTATTTTCTCTGTTGTAAGTCAAGATGTTCTAGATCCGCGAGCAGTCATCGAGGAGGCTTGCACTCCTCTTGTCGATGAAGCTTGAATTTCGATGAACATCACCTTCTCAGCCATAAGGTTGATTAGAAATTCTTCGACGACTTTCTATGTGGCACTGAGATCGTTTGACATGCACACTTAGATAAGATAACTCAGGTGGATGAATGAGATCTCAAAGCAATAAAACAGGTGTCGATATCAATAAACACAACGCGGTAGTAATGGGTTGGCTTGGATACAATTCAAAAAAGTGTTCTCGGTGCAACATTTGATGGAATAAGTAGACATGATGTAACGAATCTCTCCAATGTATGAGAGGCCTTCATCAATGTGGTTTTGTCCATTGTGGCGCAGTCCCAATGGTCTTATGGTGAGATTCCAGGCCATAACTGCTATTCTAACCGATCGAGACATCGAGCTAACGGTTATAATGCTTTCAATGGCTATATCGCTTCACCATGGCGAAGTTCCATGTTGCATTGTTCTGATATCCCGATGAAGTTCCAGTTTTGAAAACCTTCCTTCTACAAAGTCCCTTCTGGAACCTTCTACAACTTTTCTATCTTTGTTCTCTTCTTACTGAGCTTTTTAGCCTTCTTCCATGTAATCTTTATCTCGGTATTCCTTTTTCTATTCTGATTCTTATATCCTTTTAGCATAGTAACTTCGCGTTGTTGATGGTCTTTTGTAGGGTTCAAGGCCAATACTTCTTCTCTGTTTGGGGTAGGTGCTCTACTCTTCGGTGAGCCTTATTACGTTCTTTCCACTTTGACATCCAAGTTTCTGGTTTTGAACAACTTCGATCTGTTCTCCTGTTCTTCAATCAAGTGCATTATCCTCCTAGTTGTGAAATATTTTAATTCTTTCTTCTTTTTTTCTAAGACTTCCTCTTCTTTTCTTCTGGCTTGATCTTTCTCAATCCAAGTTTTTTCTAGTAATATAGCAAATGGGGCACTGTTCTCAATAAATTTAACAACTCCAAATCTTCTTCTGTCGAAGTTCCATGAGCATTCATAGATGTCTGGGTGAGTCTTCCACATAGGGTTATCAACTTTCCTCTAAATAATCTTATTCCCCCCAATGAAAGAATCTTAGCAAGCTTCCCTAAAATTTCCCAAGTCCTTTATGTCATGATATTCACCTGTGTTTCTTCATCCATAACACAATCAATGTTGAGGTATCCTATTCTTGTCTCTATGCACTCTTTTTCTTTGAAGATCTCTGATAAGTTGATATTTCTGTGATCGTTCAGGGTTTCTTTCATTTGTAGCAATACATTCTCTGATTATTTCGGGGGTTCTGCCATGGTCTTAATTTCTTGATCTTCCTCAGGGTTTTCTTGTCTCATATTCATTCTTTCAACCTTAACAATCATTCTAGGGAAATCCAAAACTTCATGATTCATAGCTTGAAAACAAAGACAACTAGGTATTTTACCAGGGCATTCCTTAGCAAGATGTCCCAGTCTTCTGCAATTATAACAAAGGGTTAATCTTCTTTTTCTTTGAAATGATCCCCAACCTTTCCTGTACTGCGCACTAGGATCGTAGTAGCTATCATGTGAAAAATTATTTCTAGGGTCCTGCATCCATTTGTTAGTCCAAACATTATTTCTATGTATAGGAATAACATATCTTTCATTATTTCTATCAAATCTACTCATATCAAACCTTCTTTCATCTAGTTGTGCCCTATTTTTCAAGCTAGGAAATTTTTTATCAAACATACCTAGATCCATACTTTTGAAATAAAATTTTCCACTTATCTTACCTTTTCAATCAAAACTTTTCATTGTTCTTACCTTTATTAGAGCACAAAGATTTAAGATCTTACCTCTTTTCTTCAGACCTGACTTTTTCTTCTTAGCACAGAGCTTTACAGGTCAAGTAGAATACTGCGAACTAGGGAAACAGATCTACGCATAGAGATTTCTTTTCTTCAGTTCCCAACAATCATAGTTTCAGGTCCAATACTTCACACTTCAGCAACAGATCTACGCACAGAGATTTATTTTCTTCAGTTCCCAAAAATCACAGTTTCAGGTCCAATACTGTACACTTCAACAACAGATCTACGCCCAGAGCTTCTCTTTTTCTTTACTTCAGTTCCCAACAATCACAGTTTCAGATCCCGGCAACAGAACCATTTTTTGGCACAGGGGAAAACCCAGGGTTCAACACTCAAGAGCGCACTAACAAAGCCCTAACTACCGACCTTTCAACAACACCTGTGAAGCAGATGAAGTCTCACCCGAGGTAGAGGCCAGGGTGGTTGCAGGACTCAGATGTCTACAACCTTAGCTGGGACACTGATCTGTGATTACAACACCTTCACAGAGAACTTAGACGTTATAGTTCATTAATATCCAACCTTAGTTTATAGTGCAGATAAACCCTAATAACATAGCATCGCAATATTCACACAGATACGATATATTCAAGCACTAAGCACATCACATAGATTAGATCTAGCATTCATTCACATTATTCAACACTAAGCTATCATATTAGATTCTTCTAAGCATATATCAGTGCACTAAGAATTTATTTACATAAACAAGAGAAAAACCATAAAGCACAAGCAACCACAACACAGGATATATGTGGTTCACCCCCAGCCTGGGGCTACATCCACCAACTCTTCTTCTCTTTTATTGCCTTCTGTCAATTTTCTACATGCATAGAGCCATGATATCTCACTCCGCAGAGGACAGGAGATCTGTGCACACTTCTTTAGATCTTTCTTCCCTGATTGACAACACAAATCCTTTTCACAGTCTCTTATAATCACTTGCACTTAGCTCTACAAGTCTCACACAGTATGCATGAAGCATCTACAATCCACACTTGCACTTAACACTTAGAACTTAGCAAGGTACCAAAATACCTTCTCTTCCCCACTCTTACCTCGCCTAGACTTCTATTTATACATTACAAAAAGGGCCTAAACATGGGTAAACCCATGGTCCGACATTCCCATACTTGTTACATAGTCCAAAACCCAAAAATCCCTAAAAAGGGGCTGAGATCCCGCGATCTCCGCTTCGACTTTCCCTCTGCCTTTGACAGCCTGTCGAAGTCCCAAAATAGGTCAAACATGACCAAGGATCCTCAAAACTTGGTCAAGTGTCAACAAAAAGTGTGTCCCTTCTCTACTCAACATTCCTTTGGCTGCCCTACTTCCTTTCCGAGTTTCAGCAACAGGCCGAATAAGAAGTCTCAGAGCCCTGAAGCTACAGTTTGGCACCTTCGGGAAATCAATTCCCAAAAATTCTCTCACCTAGAGAGAATTGATCACGGGCCTAACAACCCGCCTCTTCATTATCCCATGGGCCTGAAAACCTGCCTCTTTAGTATCCCACGAGCCTGACAACCCGCTTCTTCAGTCCAACTCCCAAGATAACTAGGTAAAGATACATGTACGAGTACAGGTACAAATATAGGTATAGGTAGGGGTATGGGTAAAAATATCACCAACTGTGTGCAGACCTTCCACGAACCTCCCAGCCTTAGACCATGTTGCTCATCATTCTCAGTAGTGGGTCACCCCCGAGCTAGGACTAAACTCCACCCAGTTAAAGGGATTCCTAAACAGGCTCATGTATCTTAGATAACAGGAAAGACTCTGTCACAAGTGCCAAATAAAACTAATAACCTACAGTCCCTCATTCCCCACATCACCCCAAGAAGGGTGCCCCTTCTCTTCTCAACAATACTTAAGCTTCCCCACTTCCTTTTCGAGGCTTCAACAACAGTCTAGACATGAAGTCTCAGAGCCATGTAGTTGCAGTTTGGCACCTTTGGGAAATTAATTCCCAACAATTCTCTCACCTATAGAGAAATTTCTCACGGACCTGACAACCCACTTCTTCAATATCCCATGAGCCTGACAACCTACTTCTTTAGTTCAACTCCTAAGATAACCAGGCACAGGTACATGTCAGTGACATGAAGGTATGGATATAGGTACAGGTACATGAAAGTACGAAGGACAACTGAATGAGTGAGTGAATGATGAATGGATGGGAAAATGAACTAAGTCCAAACTATATGTATGGATGTTCCCAACTTGACACTTGTCATGTTGAGAACCACCTTGGCCCACTTGTTCCCATCATTAGAACTTAGGATAAAATAATTGTCCATCCTTTATACTTTAAGGAATATTAATATAATATTCCTTTTTGGCTTAAGCTCCCTAGCTTATCCCTTTTCCTTAAATTTTATCCCCCCCCCTTTCCCTAACTAGTGGAGTTTATTCCCATCTCGGGGGTGACCCATGACTGAGAATGATGAGCAACGTGGTCTAAGGTTGGGAGGTTTGTGGAAGGTATGCATGCAGTTGGTGATATTTTTACCAAGATAAGTGCCCATTTTGTGTTAAATTACATGTTGCATTATTATGTATGTGTTTATTTTTATGGGTTATTCTTGTGTGTGTTGCATGTGTATTTTTATTATTGGTGTGTATGAATCTATGCATTTGTAGAATGCAATTTTCTATTTTAAGTTATATATATAAATTTCTACAAGACTTTTTGTGTGTGTATGTTTTAATTTGTATACAGTTTGAATTTTTTTATGTGGCATAGCCCAGTTGGATGTTGGGGATGTTACATGTGATATCATAGAAAAGGAACCTACTTACTTTGAAGAACAAAAGAAAGAATGGATGGATGCCATGACAGAAGAATACTAGTCCATTATAAAGGATGATGTATGGGAAGTAGTTCCTAGACCAAAGAACAAAGATGTGATATCTTACAAGTGGATATACAAAATAAAACATACAACAGATAAAAGTATTGAAAAACATAAGGAAATATTTGTAGCTCGTGGTTTTTCTCAAAAGGAAGGTATTGATTATGAAGATACATTTTTTCCTTTAGCCAGATATACTTCTATCAGAACCATCATAGCTCTTGCAGCGAAAATGAAGTGGAATTTACACCAAATGGATGTGAAAACAACCTTCTTAAATGGTGTTATTGAAGAAGAAGTGTATATAGAACAACCACAAGGGTCTGAAATTGAAGATAGAAAGACTCATGTATGTGGGTTGAAGAAATATCTATACGGGTTGAAGCAAGCTCCTAGAGCTTGGCATGGCATAATTGATAGTTTCCTGATGAGCTTGGGATTTACCGAGAGTAAAGATGATTCTATCCTTTACTTCAAGGTTATGAATGTGTTGAGCACTCAACACACCCTAAAAAGTCTATGTCCATTTCTACTTTTTGGTTACCACTTGATCTTTTGCACTGTCTATTTCCACTTCAGTATGAAATTGATGCTTGTGCTTATCTTTTATGTTTTTATGTTTGAATTGTTTAAAGTCTTCTTGAACATATAAATAATGATCTTAAATTTAAAAGGGACTTAACAACTACTTAATAAATTGTTAGTCTAAAGTTTTCTCCAACACGCTCAAGAAATTTGGCAATGGGAAAGATTAAAAGTGACAAAAATCGCTTGAGAAGTTCAAAATAGCGAGCGTCAATCTTCATCAGCGTCGACAGAAGGAGGTTTTTCTCGTCCCCATGAATAAACTCCACTAAATATATCACCGAAGGCCGGTTTGTTCGTCTTCGACAGAAAAACGAAGGAATACGTGTCGCGTGAGAAAAGGAATAATATCGTCGATCGACGACCCCCGAAAGGTTTTCGGCGTCAGAAAATTATGAAGATGATAACCCACCAAGAAGCTACGCAATTAAACTTTCCATGATCACCGATCCCTGATACCATCGATGACAGAAGTGTTGGGTGGAAGTATATCAATGGAAATATACGCAAGGATAGTAGTCGATCCCCGATCTGTACACTGGAGAGACGTGACGTGATGAGACATTTTAGCCCTTAGATAGGTTAGGTACGACGCATTTAAAATGTTAGTTAATTTGTGGATTGTGCATTAGTTTATTTCCTGTGCGCAAATAAAAAGGGACTGTTTAAGCCTGTCAATGCAATGCATCTCCCTCCATGCCTATGTCGTCAACTAGTTAAAATTTATTTGCAGAGATCCGGCGACAATTTGTTTTGAATTGCATTCATTACTCATATTAACTAATTGATACGACCGATAGGATATCCCCCATTATATTCTCTAAAGTCATTGTGCATGATCCTATTCTGCGCGGCAAGGAGCTCAGAACACATAGAAGAGAAAGGCTAACAATCCAAAGAAGGCTCCCAAGGGTCAGTAAGTATTAAACCGCAATCGTAGCAAGCATTACAGATATGTATGGGCTTATGGTGTTTTTTTTTTCGGCTTCATTTCATCTGTTTCAACCCAATGCTACTCTGTACGCATGTTTAAAAGACCGTTTAAATTGTAGGAACAATGCCTCCGAAGAAACCCACCACCAGGAAATCCCTAAGAGCGCCAAAGCTGCAAGAACCAGAAACGAGAGAGGGCTCCTCCCTAGAAATTGAAAGGCAATTAGAATTTGTTCCAAAACCAATTCCCTTCATTAAGATGGCCACCAATAAGGTCTTCATCTATTCCTCAACCTTTGGAGACACAGAGGCGAACATTGGGACCAAAACAACATTCCCTCGCTGGGAATAATTGTTTAAGAAAATCAAGAAGGAAGAAACCCTCGATTATACCCCGCACATAGATCCTGATACAAGAAGACTCGATGATGATGTCCTTCCAAATATCCATAGGGAATATCTGCATATGGTGGCAAGACGGACATCGGTGTTTCCTTGCATTGAGCTCCTAAAGTGGCTAATTGACCACACTGAGGCACAAAAATGTTTGATTAATGACGATAATGGTGAATGTGTCGGGGTTTTATTGCCATCAGAGGTTCAGAGTTACTACAAGCTCAGGGAGCCGGAGGTGAAGCTAAGCACCAATTTCATCGTAAGTTTCTATGCATCACACGACACCAGCAAAATCATGGCGTCGTGGTGGAGGGAAGACACAAAATTCATGAACCGGACTTCTGGCTAGTATCCGACGACCAATCTAAGGGAGCCATACATATACTTGATGGCTCTTCTCTGCAAGTTGCATGGGGAGAAATATTGCTCCCAGTTTTCAGAGGCTTGGATGCCTCTAGCTTATACGGTAACCATTTCAGGCACAAGTTTCAATTGGGGTGCCATCATCTCCAAGCAACTGAGCACTTGCATACAACAAGCCCAGATGCTGCAAGAGGTAGAAACCCTCTCCTTCTACATGGCCTTGTATCCACTGGACGTCGTCTGCACCAAAAACGTTTTCTCTAGAATGAGCCTAAATTGGCATTCCTATGAGCCCTCGATCCATGTATACTTCAACATTCTATGGGAAAACAAGTACAAGAAATCCGATTCTCTTATTCGTGACCAGATTATTGCACACATTTATTTTTTGATGTTCAAGAAAGAGTGCCCAAGGCTATCAGATGAAGCAAAAAAGGTTATATCAAAATTAGGTCACTGGTATCTAGACGAGCGCAAAACCTACATCAGGGTTTTCGGTGCCAAAGGGGCACCCCATTTGTTACCTATATATGTCCCTGATCAACTAGTGTTAGGGTAAATTTGCTATCAGACCATTTTGCAAGGTTATAACGCCACTTTAGTAAAGGATAAGAAGCAGGCCTTCATACCTTATGGGTTTCATATTGGCTTCTACATGGTCAAAGACACCACGCATGCTAAGCAAGAAGGGCTAAGTCAATTGGAATTTCGGTTCCAAACTGGTCATTTTCGCAAGCACAATCCCAAAGGTCTGGTCCTAAAACACACATCACATGTATCATCCTGTTGGCCTTATGCCCATGACCGGTTTGAAGATGAAATTTTCACCAAAAGTTCTCAAGAATGGAACGAGGTGGCGGAAAGGATGGTTGACCTTGGAACAAACTAGTTCAAGGCCATGAGTTGGGAAGAGAAAGCGACGTCCTTTGAGAAAGCAATTCTTAGGACCCGAGAAGGGACGATAGCATCGGAACCGGGCGAAGTGGTGGGTGACCCCTAAGAAGCCATTGGAGCGACATAAGTTTATCAGGAATCTCCAATACGAATCAGGGATTCCCTCGAGGTTCAAGTTGAACAGGGGATGGGGGGACTTCTGTGGCAGCAGGACCAGCTTCTAATGAAGTGGATGTAGGATAACCCAGAACTCATTATAACACCTAGGGTTCCAACTAATATCTGAGAAGGAGGCCCTACGGAACCAGGCGACCTCGATTTCACAAACCTTGGTAACATCAATGGGTCAGATGACTCAGAATCCACTGCATCACCGGCAAGGCCGCCGACAGGCGAGACGACTCAACCAGAGACAGGAAGGGTTTTGGTAGGAACATGTGTGCCTAATCCTATGATAAAGCTTATAAATATATATAGTGACGATGAGAGCTCGGAGTCATCTCACGACACCCCTGTGCATGTCCAAGAGGAAAAGGGTTCTGAGAAGACTTCTTCCACGGAGCCTGAAGTAAAAACAAAAGAGGTCCTGCAAAAGGAAAAAAAGCTGAAAGTGGCCTCGAAACAAAGGGACCCAATACGTCAGAGACCGAAGAAGTCTGAAGGAAAATCCCCAACCGGAGGAGCCGAAGAAAGAATCCCCACAAAAGGAAATCAGTGGTTATGTGGCCAACGAGAAAGTAAGTAACGAGTATGTACCCAATGTCTTTATTCTTCACAATACTCAAATCCCTAATGAGAGACAAGTAGAGGCCAGGCCTACGAGGCACAGCGAGGAAGTTTAGGAGCCCAATCTTGAACGAGTATACGCCACCGACAGCTTGGGAAACACACTCACATGGGGTGATCGAAAGATACCAAAGCCGATAGACGAGGTAGCAGATATCTATGCCATCTCCTACGATCAAAAGAGAAAGGCCATCGTGAAAAGGACGTCAAATAGAAGAAGGATCATGTTGGATCACTCCATCTTGGTTACTATAGAGGAGAACTTGATAAACATAGCAGACGCCCAGACGTCTGAACTTCTCGACGTGGGAAAGGCACTCTCGGATGCCACCCTAGATAGAGCCAAGAGAGATGAAAATGAACTAGCCACTTCCCTAAAGGAGCTCAAACACTTGCGTCACCTGGCCGAACACTATAAAGGCACCACGCAGACTACCCTATACCTGAAAGGTGAGTTTGAAGAAGTTTACAATGAATTCAAGAAAGAACGACACTTGTTAACTACGAAAATAGATCAGTTCTAGGAGGACACTCTCATGGCACTTGTGACATGCAAGGATATGGAGAAATGGTACGAAAGGGCGTGACAAGAGGTAGAAAGACTTGAGTACATTGAGGCAGTCCAGCAGGGCTGGGACAAGGAAGAACATGGCATCCAGATGGTTGGCAAAAGTGGTCTTAATCATATGAAGATGTCAACCGAGTACTGGGCTAAGATGTCTCGGGACCCACACTAAGAAATCCAAGAGCAGTGGATCAGATGCAAGAAGCACTGGGAGAAAATTAATAAAGTAATGAAAGATATCAGACTCCCCGAGTTTGGTACCCCCGACAACTTTGTCGACCTGAGTGACATAGTGAAGTTGCATGCCAAACAAGATTATCTATGGACCAAAGAATTCGCAAAGATGACCGACGCAAGACCAGGGCAAGTGAAATGATTTTCAGAACATCCAATCAGAGCCCGAACCATGCTACAACAGTTGGACTCTAGTCTAGTAAAGTACCGGGTGCATGCAGTGGACATTAGGGGAAAATATGTGGCTCCAATGGAACAACATAGATTTCCATGGCCTAAAATTGTGAAGAAGTATTTATGAGTTGATCCGAATATGAGAGAACTCACCCTTTTCAAGAGATATCTCAGGTTGACTGTTAAAGAAAATGTTATAAGATGATGCCACATGGCGATTTTTGTTTTTCTTAAACTGCACTTAGCCGTTAATTTCAGTTAAACTTTAATTTTAAATAAAGACATCGACCAATTAGTGAAGGGTCAATGGTTGTTGTAATAATTCTTTCTTTCTGGTTGTTAAGAATTATTTTGAAGCTTCTATGAATTGAGAAGTCGTTCTGGACCAAAGACAAACTATTTTCATCAAATGCATGTGATTGCACTTGGAGAAGAATTACTTCCTATCCCGTTTCATGAATGATGCAGTAATGAGTAAGAGCAATTAATTTTGTTGTCAAGTTATCTGGTGCAATGTTTTAATGTTCTTAGATTTAATGATGAAAATGAATCATTGTGTTATTATGTGATGAATAGTTATGGTAGACGAGTTATTTTTCTTTCCATTTTCTTATTATATATGTGCTTTCTTTATGATAATTATTTTCTCAGATAGTAATTGGATGCTGACATGGTTGATGTATTAGTACTAGGTCTATGGTATAGAATCATTGTCTACATGTTTGAGCAGTGGGTTATCCTAAGCTCAACCTCTTCCCCAATAGTTAAAACTTAATCCTCTTTGTTGTCAAGTTGGTTTATATTGGCTTGCATCTCTCATACCAGTCCCACCCAAGAGAAAATATAGAAGAGAATAGTCCTAACTGAAGGAAGATCCTTCACAAGAAAGCACAAATCCCATCGATAATTTGTATGGATTGCAAGATCTGGAGAACCATTCCATCTTTAAATGTTGCAGAGTCTAATTGGGCCTCGGTGGCAGTTTTGGTTCCTACTATTGAATCTAGGAATTTAATACCCATCAATAGAATTGGTGCTAGAAGGAGGGCCTGAGAATGAATGGCTGAATACATATTTTATATAGCATTTCAAATAGCCTACAGATTCATAATAGCCCACATGCATGGCTAGTCATTCCTAAGACATCCCACACACGCTGAGTACTCCCAAAGAGGGTGACTCACCCCAGCTCGAGGAAGAACCTTTTCACCCTGAAATACCTTACACCCTTCCTCACGAGGAAGTAAATCAATTCAGGAGAATCACAAGAGCCTACGTCTGGTAGATTGGTGCGTTGTCCTTAGCTCCCATACTCCCTCGAAGAAAACAACAAAGCAGACCAGTGGTTATCACTCCCGACGAGGTTTTTGTACACTTTGCAGAAGACTTAATAGATTTTGCGATTACCGAAATCCAAGAACCCCTTGATTTGATACTCGAAACGCCAGCCGACGATGTCTCTAAACCTTACGATTTCTCGGAAGAAGAGGAGTTTAACTCATAGTCTAAAGATATGTAAGGAAGCAATGACCACATGAGGACGTAGTCTGCAGACTTTTCCCCTACACATTTGAAAATTCATCTTCCACATGGTATTTTAATCTGCCAGTAGGATCTATAACTAGTTGGACCAAGTTCCATAAATCTTTTCTAGATAAATTTGTAGAGGAAACTACTACATGAGCTCTGATGGCTGAGTTGTTTGTAGCCACCATGAGTCTGAAAGAAAGGGTCAAAGATTTCAATCAAAGATTCACGACCATCTTAAACAAATTCCATCCCGTGGCAAGACCAACTCAGGAGTTGCAAATTGAGGTTTTTGCTAACGCGCTCCTGGCTTCTATTTCTATGTTTGTAAAAAGAGCCGCTAAGAAAACCCTGGCGGAAAATTTTGAAGAGGCCAATACAATAGAATTCCATATGAACGGATGTAAAAAAGGCCAAGCCTTCCTAATAAAGAAAGAAGCCCAGCCCCCTCCCAGGAGAGGACTCCTTTTGACTAGACCGTCGGGTAAACCAACTGAACAAACTCCTGACAAAGGTAAGGGAGATATAGAAGATTTGCAACATATGGTTAAGAAATTATAAAACAAGATCATAGACATGAAGAGAAATGAAGGAGAGGGAAACCTAGGCCAAAGGCCCTATAAACTTTTCTTTAAAAGAAACCAGCCATTCAAATCTATTGAACCTCCCCCAACTAACTTAAATATTGATCTAGGGAATGTTGCATCTTAATCTTTCTGTACTTATCATCAGGAAAACACTCTGAAAGAGAATTCCCTTAATGGGCACATGCCATGAACTTGATGGCCAATCGGTTTCTAGATGAAGTCTCCCTGACTGAAAAGCCAATTAGTTCGATTATGAATATTGGTGACCAAGAAGAGATTGACCCACCAAGAGATACAACCATGTTGATATGGGATACCGAATTGATCATCCCTTTCGGCGACCTATTTGAGTCTTAGGAACAACCCGCAGAAGTTTTGGTGGTACAAACATGTAGTAAGGGTCCGCCTGGCTCGAAATATACCGACGCCACCCTAGCCTCGAGAAGTAAGTTAACTCCAAATCACCCGAAAAAATCCTTCACTCTCGAAAAAAAACCCTATAAGCATTCATACCCAGGAAGCGCCCAAACTAGATTACAACGTGGTCGAGGATTTGAAGAAGCTAAAGGCTAATATATCAGTTATGGACATATGTGGGATTCCTCAGCAGAAGGACTTTATGTTGCAAGCTTTGAACTTAGTAGAAAACCAAACAGAAGGTAATGGTCCAAAAACATATCTGTCTTCCACAAATCTTGTGGGAAAACCAACTGTGAACACTTGTTTGAGAGATAGAAAAGAAAAGCCTTTTGTCCCACCGTTCCTCTTAACATTTGAAGTCTTCAATGGAAACCTTCATAACTGTTTGGTATATTTTGAAGCGTGTTCCAACATTATGCCCTTGTTTGTTTACAAAAAATTAAATGCCATTCCTCTCAAGAGTGATAAACATGTCATTCAACTAGACAAAACCCAGGTCAAGGTCATAAGAGAACTCAAAGATGTGATGATCAGAATATTGACACATCCCACGTTTGTGCAAGTGATTGACATCATTGTAGTAGATATCCCAGATGCATATGGGCTATTACTATGTCGAGATTGGTCTGAAAAGATAAACGGTTATTTCATTATAGACTGGGCACACCTTTGGCTACCATTGAAGGGATGCAAGAACATGATCAGAATAGATAGGGAGAGATATCTGAAACATACTATCACTGATCTAGAAACCCTGAACAAATCCTCATTCGCAGATTTCCCCATATTGGGCAATTATTCATGTGATTCCTACTTCAAAAACTTTGCTCCTCTCTTGTCCGACGTTCCTCTTACAAAAATCTCTGAAATGGTTTTTCAAGAGGAGTCATTGATACCAACAGGAGACACCCTCTTATGTCAAAACCCCATGCTGGAGATTAGGGAACAAAAGATGGGAAGGCACGAAATTAACAAGGGAAAGGAAAAGAACGATTGTCATTCACAAATTTGGACCCTCTATTTTGATGGATCTAAATCGCAAGAAGGGTCAAGATCAAGGTGCATCCTCATTGACCCTAAAGGTAAATGTCATTTATTGTCCTGTAGGCTAGAGTTTGAATATACCAACAACACTATTGAATACAAATATCTAGTGCAAGGATTAAAGAAATCCATAGATTTGAATGTCAAAGAATTGAAAGTTTTCGAAGACTCTGAAATTATTGTTAGACAAGTACGAAATACTATACATTGGAATTCTCCTCACATAAAGAACTATAAATAGGAGGTACATAGGTTAATAGAGCACTTTGAAGCCTTCAATATTGCAGCGATCCCCAGAGCTAAGAATATTCTTGCTGACTCCTTGGCCACAGTTGCTTCCAGGCTGTCACCTGTGGAGGATTATGAAGCCTACTGATTCACTGTGGAGCTAGTCTACAAACCGTCGGTACCCAATAACATTTCCAATTGGAAAGTATTTGGAGGAGATGAACATATCATAAACTTCTTGACCAACCAAGACAATTTCAAAGATCTCACTATTGACGATGAATAATTCCAGGAGCAATCAACAGAGACCGATCCTTGGATAGGCCAACCTATGGATAAATCAAAGGCTCACACAATCTCGAAAGGGATAGCAAATCTAGAAAATTTGTTTGATCTAAAAGAGCGATTTAAGGGATCTAGAAATGCAAAGACGGGAAGTTCTTGTCCCATGCATGAAACTATAAATATTGGGATCCCAGAGAACCCAAAAAATGTGAATCTTGGCAAGACTATATCTAAGGAAGAAAGGAAAGATTATCTCAAATTGTTTAGACAATACCAGGATGTATTTGCATGGTCCTATAGGGATTTGAAGACGTATGATACCTGCATCATTCAACACATGATCCCGTTAAAACCCAAAGTAAAACCTTTCCAATAGAAGCTTTGAAAGTATCATCCATCCCTGGAACCTCTCATGTATCGGGAGTTAAAGAAACTTTTAGATGCCAAAATCATTTTCCAGGTTACGCATTCCACCTGGGTAGGAAATCTTGTCCCAGTGAGGAAAAAGTGAGGTGAAATACGCTTATGCATAGATTTTATGAACCTCAATAGAGCTTCAAAAAAGGACAATTACCCAGTCTCGTCGATGGAACATCTCCTACAGACCATATCTGGCCCGAATATTTTCTGTCTGCTAGATATTTTCTCAGTTTACAACCAGGTTTTGGTTCCAGAGGAAGACTGTTTAAAAACCACCTTCTGAACCAAATGGGGAACTTTCTCATATAAACGCATGCCTTTCGGGTTAATTAACACAGGAGAAACCTTCCAAAGAGCCATGGGTATAGATTTCCGGGGACTAATCAATAAATGTGTGGTAGTGTATCTAGATGACATGACAATGTATTTAAAGAATAGAGAAGAGCACATCCAACACTTAACTCAGATTTTTGAAAGGTTTAGGAAATACGGTATATCCTTAAAACCTAAGAAAACTATCTTTGGTGTCGAGGAAGGTAAGCTATTAGGTCACAGTATATCTCAGGCAGGCATTCACATAGACCCGGAAAGGATTAAGGCCATATCTCAAATTCCCTTGCCCCATAACAAGAAAGCTATGTAGTCCTTTTTCAGGCAAATCAATTTTGTGAGGAAATTCACTCTTGATTTCATAGAAATCATCAAACCTTTACAAAAGATGATTTGCAAGGATGCCGAATTTAAGTGGGATGATGAGAGAAAAGATGTCTTCAGCAATATCAAAGTTGTTATATCCCGGGCCTCGGTGTTGCGAAGTCCCAATTTCGATAGAGACTTCTCCCTTTATAATTTTGCCTCCGACCAATCGTTGGCTGTAGTTTTGACTCAGAAGGATGACGACAACAATGAGGCCCCAATGTCGTTCATGAGCACTAATCTTCAAGGAGTCGAGCTCAAGTATCCTGCTATAGATAAACAGGCCTATGTGGTATATAAGGAAGTAAAACATAATAGGTCTTACATCCTCAAGAATCACACTAAAGTGATTGTGCGACACCCTATAGTTCGATCCTTATTTACCCAACAAGAAATGGGGGAAAAAGAGGGAATTGGATGGCGGTAGTCCAGGAATTTAACCTAGATATAAAACCTACCAAATTAGTAAGAGGACAAGGGTTATGCAAGCTTGCAGTCGAAGCCCAAGACCAAGTAAATGAAGATTCTAGATGGGAGAACGAAATGGCACTATGGTGTGGCAAAGTATCATACATCTCCCCAGGACAAGAGTCTTGGTATAAGGATTTAACTTATCTTCTACATCATGGGACTTGTCCTGAAAACCTCCACCCTAGGGAAAGGAGAGCCCTTAGGTTAAAATCTGCACAATATCGCCTTATAAATTCGGTACTCTTCCGGATCAATTATGATGGGGTACTATTAAGATGTCTCGAACGTGAAGACGCAGACAAAGTGCTGAAAGAGCTCCATGATGGCCCTGCCGGGGGACATTTCATCGGAAACACCACCGCTCATAATATTCTGAGAGCTGGCTATTATTGGCCCACCTTTTTCAAGGATGCTCATACTCATGCTAGAAACTGTAATACTTGTCAAATAAGCGTTGGGAAGGATAAGAGAGCAACAGTCCCACTGCAACCTATGACTATCTCTAAGCCTTTTGAGCAATGGGGGTTGGATATCATAGGATAAATTACACCTAGCTTTTCAAAACTGCACAAGTACATTCTTATTGCCACTGACTATTTCACAAAATGGGCAGAGGCCATTTCTCTGACTCATGTAAACGAGAAGGTAGTGATCCAATTCATAGAACAAAAACTGATCACAAGGTTTGGTGTCGCTTCTGTTCTGGTCTTTGATAATACAACTTATTTTTCTTCCACTCTATTAACGAAGTTTTCTCTGGAAAAAGGAATCATGATTAAGTACTCTGCAAATTATTACCCCTAGGGAAACGGTGTGGCAGAATCAACTAATAAGAACCTGGTGAGAATATTAAAGAAGACAGTTGCAGATAACCAAAGAAATTGGCATAATCTACTCCATAATGCTCTATGGGTCGATAGAGTCACACCCAAAGAATATATAGGGAATTCCTCGTACTTTTTGGTCTACGAGCAAGAAGCCATCCTTCCAAATGGGCTCTATCTTCCATCTCTTCAACTAGCCCAAGATTCCAGCGAGGAACCTTTGTCGGCCATATAAAAAAGAATCAACACTTTTCTCATGCTGGAAGAAGAGATAGAAAAGGCTAAGTCAACGTTCCTAGCTCACCAATAGATAGTGAAAAGGTGGTTCGATAAGCATAAGGCTAAAGAAAATAGCTTTGAAGTAGGAGACTTAGTCCTGAAGTGGGACAAGGCAAATGAACCAAAAGGGAGACATTCTAAGTTTCATAATTTATGGCTTGGACCTTTTTAGGTGGATGAGAATATTGGGGCAGGCACTTATCGATTGCAGAATTTGAGGGGGGAACTTGATGCCGTCCCAGTAAATGGCCAAGCTCTAAACAATACTTCCAATAATAATAATAATAATAATAATAATAATAATAATAATAATAATAAAATTGTTTTTATGTGTTTTTCATGTTGAGTATCTTCATGGTTGTGAAATACTTCTTTTGTTATTTCTTTTCTCTCTGGTTCTATGTGCTTTTGAAGGTGCGTCTGGAAAGACAATGGTTGGCCTTAAAATCATGCAACATAGCGAACTCTGTTTCTAACTCGTCGCTCACTTACAAACACAAGAAGTACTGGAAAACCTGCGGTCACTTTGAGGAATCATCTGTCTAACCTGAGAAAATGAACAACTTCGGAGACCTTTGGGTCTACTTTGTGGTTCGGTAAGACCTTAAGGGAATGAAGGAAAGATGGAAAGGACTACATGAACTTAGAAGACGGAGCTAATGAAGGATCCACCTTAATCATCTCACTTTCTCCTCCTTTACTCACTCAGGGCATCATGCTGAAATAAATTTGATATTATCAAAAGAGTGAAGAGTAAGAGAGGGTATGCAGATATCTCCGTTGGGGCTATGGATGCTCGTTGGCAGTAGAGAAAGGTCTTTGATGTCGGGGTGACTCCACTGGGGCTATGAATGTTCATTGGCAGCGGAGCGACACCGAAGCAAGTGAGTAGAGGTAATTAAAGGATTCATGCCAGTGAATACTTTGATAAAATTTTGTAAGAAGGGGGAATGAGTCAGGGCCAAAGAAAAGAAGGAGGAAAAGGGTTAAAACCCCACAGGCAGACTCAGAATCATCATCTAAAGAACTTCAAATGCAAAGGTTAAGAGGTTCTGATTTAAGACTAGTCAAGATTCTCCATCATCTTCCGTATCAGCCGGGACCCGGGGAAGGAACAGAGATTCTTATTTTGTCCAGTGAATCGCCACTTTTTGAGCACTCAACACACCCTAAAAATTCTATGTCCATTTCTACTTGGTACCGCTTGATCTTTTACACTATCTGTTTCCACTTCAGTATGAAACTGATGCATGTGCTTATCTTTCATGTTTGAATTGTTTGAATTGTTTAAATTCTTCTTGAACATATAAAGAATCATCTTAACTTTAAAAGGGACTTAAAAACTACTTAAGAAATTGACAGTCTAAAGTTTTCTCCAACACTCTAAGGAAATTCGGCATTGGGAAAGATTAAAAGTGACGAAAATCGCTTGAGAAGTTCAAAATAGCCAAGCGTTGATCTTCATCAGCATCGACAGATGGAGGTTTTTCTCATCCCCACGAATAAAATCCACTAAAGATATCACCCTAAGACCGATCCATTCGGCTTCGACAAAAAAACAAAAGAGTAAGCGTCGCGCGAGTAAGGGAATAATATCGCCGATCGATGACCCCCAAAATGTTTTCGGCGTCGGAAAATTATGAAGATGATAACCCACCAAGAAGCTACGCACTTAAAATTTCCACGATCACTGATCCCCGATACCATCGGCAACGGAAGTGTTCGCTGGAAGTATATCAATGGAAATATACGCAAGGATAGTAGCCGATCCTCGATCTGTACACAGGAGAGACGCGCCATGATGAGATGTTTTAGCCCTTAGATAGGTTAGGTATAACACATTTAAAATGTTAGTTAATTTGTGGATCTTTCATTAGTTTCTTTTCCATGCGCAAATCAAAAGGGGCTGTTTAATCCTGTCAATACAATGCATCTCCCTCCATGCATCCACTGTCAACCAGTTAAAATTTATTTGTAGAGATCTAACGATAGTTTGTTTTGAATTGCATTCATTACTCGTATTAACTGATTGATATGACTGATAGGATCTCCCCTGTTATATTCTCTTAAGTCATTGTGCATGATCCTACTCTACATGACAAGGAGCTCATAACACATATAAGAGCAAGGATAACAATCCAGAGAAGGTTCCCAAGGGTCAGTAAGTATTAAACAACAATCGTAGCGAGCATTACAGGTATGTATGGGATTATGGTGGTTTTTTTTTCCGGCTTCATTTCATCTTTTTCAACCCAATGCTACTTTGTATGCATGTTTAAAAGACCATTTAAATTGCAAGAACAATGACTCCAAGGAAACCCACCACTAGGAAATCCCCAAGAGCGCCAAAGCTGCAAGAACCAGAAACGGGAGAGGGATTCTCCCCAACAGTTGCAAGGCAATTAGAATTCACTCCAAAACTAGTGCCCATCATTAAGAAAGCCACCAATAAGGTCTTCATCTAGCCCCCGATCTTCAGAGACACAGAGGCAAACATTGGGACCAAAACAACATTCCCTCGTTGGGAAGAATTGTTTAAGAAAATCAAGAAGGAAGAACCCCTTGAGTATACCCCGCACAATGATCTTGATACAAGAAGACTCGATGATGATGTCCTTCCAAATATCCGTAGGGTGTATCTGCATATGGTGGCAAGCCAGACTCCTGTGTTTCCTTGCATTGAGTTCCTAAAGTGGCTCATTGACCACAC
This sequence comes from Picea engelmannii, assembly GCA_009831015.1. NCBI lineage: Eukaryota > Viridiplantae > Streptophyta > Pinopsida > Pinales > Pinaceae > Picea > Picea engelmannii. The sequence continues at coordinate 252,436 of ML791174.1, forward strand.
CGAGGCACAAAAATGTTTGATTAATGACGATAATGACGAATGTGTCAGGGTTTTCTTGCCATCAGAGGTTCAAAGTTACTACAAGCACAGGGAGCCAGAGGTGAAGCTGAGTACCGATTTCGTCATAAGTTTCTATGCAACACACAACACCAACAAAATCATGGCGTTGTGGTGGAGGGAAGACAAAAAATTCATGAACCGGACTTCCGGCTGGTATCCAACGACCAATCTAAGGGAACCATACATATACCTAATGGATCTTCTCTACAGGTTGCATGGGGAGAAAGATTACTCCCAGTTTTCAAAGGCTTGGATGCCTCTAGCTTATACGGTAGCCATTTTAGGCACGAGCTTCAATTGGGGTGCCATCATTTCCAAACAACTGAGAACTTGCATACGACAAGCCCATATGCCACAAGAGGGAGAAACCTTCTCCTTCTACATGGCCTCATATCTATTGGACGTTGTCTATGCCATAAAAAATTTCTCTGGAATGAACCTAAATTGGCATTCCTATGAGCTCTTGGTCCATGTATACTTCAACATTCTATGGGAAAATAGGTACAAGAAATCCTATTCTCTTATCTGTGACCAGTTTATTGCACGCATTTATTTTTTGATGTTCAAGAAAGAGTGCCCAAGGCTATCAGATGAAGCAAAAAGGGTTATATCGAAAGTAGGTCACTGGTATCTAGATGAGCACGAAACCTACATCAGGGTTTTCAGCACCACAATGGCACCCCATTTGTTACCTATATATGTCCTCGATCGACTAGTGTTTGGGGAAATTTGCTATTAGAACATTTTGCAAGGTTATAATGCCACTTTAGTAAAGGATAAGAAGGGGGCCTTCATACCTTATGGGTTTCATATTGTCTTCTACATGGTCAAAGACATCGCACATGCTAAGCAAGAAGGGCTAAGTCAATTTGAATTCCAGTTCCAAACTGGTCATTTTTGCAAGCATGATCCCAAAGGTCTGGTCCTAAAACATGCATCATAGGTATCATCCTGTTGGCCTTATCCCCATGACTGGTTTGAAGATGAAATTTTCATTGAAAACAATCAAGACTGGAATGAGGTGGTGGAAATGATGGATGACCTTGGAACAATCCAGTTCAAGGCCATGAGTTGGGAAGAGAAAGTGACATCCTTGGAGCAATCAATTCTCAGGACCCGAGAAGGGACAATAGCATTGGAACCGGGCGAAGTGGTGGTTGACCCCGAAGAAGCCATCGGAGTGGCATAAGTTTATCAGGAATATACAGTACGAATCAGGGATTCCCCCAAGGTTCAAATTGAATAGGGGATGGGGGGACTTCTATGGCAACAGGCCCAGCTATTAATGAAGCAGATGAAGGATAACCCAGACCTCATCATAACACCTAGGGTTCCAACTGATATCCAAGAAGGAGGCCCTACGGACCTAGGTGACCCCGATTTCATAAACATTGGTAAAATCAATGGGTAAGATGACTCGGAATCCACTGCATCATCGACAAGGCCGCCGCCAAGTGAGACAACTCAACTAGAGAAAGGCAGGGTGTCAGTAGGAATATGCATGCCTAATCCTATGAGAAAGATTATAAATATATATAGTGACGATGAGAGCCTGGAGTCATCCCATGACACTTCCTCGGAGCTCGAAGTTCAAATAAAAGAGGTCCCGCAAAAGGAAATAGAAGTTGAAAGTGGCCTCGAAATAGAGGGACCCAATACGTAGGAGACCGAAACAGATCTGAAGGACAAGCCCGAACTAGAGGAGCTGAAGAAAGAATCCCTGCAAAAGGAAATCAACGGTTCTGTGGCCAACGAGCAAGTAAGTAACGAGTATGTACCCAATGTCTTTATTCTTCCCAATACTCAAATCCCTGACAAGTGACAAGTAGAGGCTGGGCCTATGAGGCACAACGAGGAAGTTTAGGATCCCAATCTTGAATGAGTATACACCACCAGAAGCCTGTGAAACACACTCACATGGGGTAATTGACAGATACCAGAGCCGCTAGACGAGGTAACAGTTATCTATGCCATCTCCTATGATCAAAAGAGAAAGGCCATCGTGCAAAGGATGACAAAGAGAAGAAGGATCATGTTGGATCACTCCATCTTGGTTACTACATAGGAGAACTTGATCAACACAACAGACGCCCAAATGTCTGAACTTATCGGTGTGGGAAAGGCACTCTCAGATGCCACCCTGGATAGAGCCAAGAGAGACAAAAAGGAACTAGCCGCTGCCCTAAAGCAGCCCGAAAACGTGCGTCACTTGAACGAATACTATAAAGGGACCACATAGACTACCATGTACCTGAAAGGTGAGTTCAAAGAAGTTTACAATGAATTCAAGAAAGAACGACACCTGTTAACTACGAAAATAATTGAGTTCCAGGAGGACACTCTCATGGCTCTTGCGACATCCAAGGGTATGGAGTAATGGTACGAAAGGGTGCAATAAGCGGTAGAAAGACTCGAGTACATTGAGGCAGTCCAGTAGGGTCAAGACAAGGAAGAACATGGCATCCAGACGGTTGGAAAAAGTAGTCTTAATCGTATGAATATGTCAGCTGAGTACTAGGCTAAGATGTCTCTGGACCCACACCGATAAATCCAAGAGCAATGGATCAGATGCAAGAAGCACTGGGAGAAAATCAATAAAGTAATGAAAGATATCGGACTCCCTGAGTTCAGTACCCCCGACAACTTCGTCGACCTGAGCGACATAGTGAAGTCGCATGCCAAACAAGATTCACTATGGACCAAAGAACTCCCAAAGATGACTGACACAAGACTAGGGCAAGTGAAATGATTTACAGAATATCCAATCAGAGCCCGAACCATGCTACAACAGTTGGACTCCAGTCTAGTAAAGTATCGGGAGCATGCAGTGGACATCAGGGGAATATATCTAGCTCTAATGGAATGACACAAATTTCCATGGGCCCAAAAATTTGAAGAATTGTTTATTAGTTGGTCTGAATATGAGAGAACTCACCCTTTTCAAGAGATATCTCAAGTTGAATGTTAAAGAAACTATTAGAAGATGACGCCACGTGGCGATTTTTGTTTTTCTTAAACTGCACTTAGCCATAAATTTCAGTTAAACTTTATATTATAAATAAACACATCGACCAATTAGTGAAGGGTTGATGGTTGTTGTAAGAACTCTTTCTTTCTGGTTGTTAAGAATTATTTTGAAGCTGCTATGAATTAAGAAGTCCTTCTGGACCAAAGACAAACTATTTTCATCAAATGCATGTGATTGGGCTTGGAGAAGAACTACTTCCTATCCTGTTTCATGAATGATGCAGTAATGAGTAAGAGCAATTAATTATGTTGTCAAGTTATCTGGTGCAATGTTTTAATGTTCTTGGCTTTAATGATGAAAATGAACCATTGTGTTATTATGTGATGAATGGTTATGGTAGACGAATTATTTTTCTTGCCATTATCTTATTACATATGTGCTTTCTTTCTGATAATTAGTTTCTCAGATAGTAATTGGATGATCACATGGTTGATGTATTAGTACTAGGCCTTTGGTATAGAATCATTGTTTGCATGTTTGAGCAGCAGGTTATCCCAAGCTCAGCCTCTTCCCCAGTAGTTAAACTTAATCCTGTTTATTGTCAAGTTGGTTTATATTGTCTTGCATCTCTCATACCAGTCCCACCTGTTATTCCCCACTTTTAGGGACAACTAGGAGATCATGTCTTGAGGCCCATAGGTCTTAGACATGGAGTACCGAGAGCCGGATTGACTTTAGCATGGCCCTGGAGGGTCCATCTTTCCTCCCTTTCAACGCCTCTACTTTGTCAGTAGCAGCAACATCCATCACCATCGGCTTAGTCTTGTGTCAGAGATGGTTCTTGCTCCATGAGGTAATGAGTTCGGGTATCATGGTATGTGTCACTTTGATCTTCAAAACCTTTGAATATGTGCATTTAATTCCTTTTGTTTCTAACAAATGCTTGGATCTTATACTTTCCCACTTGACCATGTTTGGGGGGAATGACAGGGTGCCCTAGTAATCTTGTGTCCGTAGGTTTTGGTTTTCCACTGGGGGGATTTTTTTAAATCCATTGTCTACTCCTGTCATAGCGCCACTTTTTCATCTTACTTCTCGCTCATCTATCCCATTACACTTGTTCGGGCACTAGGTTGACCTATTTTCAGGATTGCACCTTATCTTGTGGGAAGAAGGGGCTAAAGGCCCAGAAGGTAAAAGCAAGCTTGAAAAAGATAAAATCCTAAGGATAAAACCTTGAGATGCTTCGCCTAGGGATCCCCAAGAAAGCAATAAAAGGCTTCTCAGCAAGAAACAAGAGGGAACCGTAAAAATAATAAAAAAATACCTATTCAGAGGATAGGGGGTCTCATCACGATCCAAGCTATTAGGTCCATGGGTATCTAAGAGTATGCCATTACCACCAGCTAGTTACCACACCAGGGTAGTGAATCTTGGTTTCATGGACAAGAGAAAGGGGGTCTCATCATGAGCCATCCTTCTCATTTGTGTGAAAGTACTTGTGGGAAACGCTACCACCACTGGTCACCACACCAGGGCAGTGTCCCCTGATTAGCTTCTTGAAGAAAAAGCAATAAGAATAAATAATAAAAGGCATGAATTGGGCTTGGAAAAACTTGCATCTAGGACAGGTGCAGCTCGCCTTCTACAAAGCCACCCACAGGTAAAACTTTGCATTCCATTTCTCTCACTGCACCCATTCTCCTGGACATCCCTTATCCACATCACCCACTTACATGGCTCAAATGAAGTCTCTTCCATAAAATTTCCTCTTCCAGTGGACACTAGCCCAATCAGACACTCTGTCACTTTCCCCAAACTTGTATTGCAGGCTTGTATAATGTCTTTGAGATTTTAACTGGAGTAATAGGGTTTTTATGCACATGTTTAATAATATTGATGATGAGATGTGATTGGCATTGCTATGATCCCTCTGACTTATGAGCCCATGTAGGACGTATCTGTTGATGTGCAGGATCATGCCCGACGGACATGTACCATGTTGGACAGGTACACATGGGGAGATGATCAATTCGGACCTCCATGGGGCTGAAGAGCCCACCCGATGGATGTTGAGACCCCAGCAGGGGGCAGAGACAGGACATAGGGGTTTTCACAGGAGAGAAGAAGGATGTCTTGCAGGGGCACCCCGACAGAGCTTGACCTAAGGGGGTTGTCCCTTTTTCAGTGGAACGTTGGCCTTGGAAGGCCTAATATTTCATCCATGAGATCCATGACGTCACCCTTGCATCATGGACGTTTTGGCAGATGGACAGGACAATTTGTCACGTGTGGCAGCCTGGAGAATCCCGAGGAGGGATAACGTTTTGCTCTTGGAGGCTACATTTGCGCTAGAAGGGGCTAATGTCACCTTAGAGAGGGGATGACATCTCTCCTTTGCTTGATTAGGGTTTTTTTTAAGCATTTTATGTAAAACAATATGATTTTTAGTATTTTGGCCTTGTCGGCCTTTTTATGACCTAAAAGTAAAATTAGGTCATGGTACAATATATATTGAGGGTTTTCACTCTCATTTTTTCATCATCTCTCACTCGGTCATTAGTGAGGTCTGAAATTAGCGCTACACTTGGTTTCTTTGGCTGAATTTGTGAGGCACACTTGTTGAAGGAAGGCATTTTGGATCTATTTTGGCTTTTTTGGCATATTTCCTGATGGAAGGTGTTACAACTAGGGTTTGTTATGATGTTTCTTGGTGAAATGTAAGTAAATTTCTGCAAAACTTCTTAATTGAATGGTTGTATTGTTATTTCTTGCATTTATTGTTATAAATTTGCTGAAAAAACCCTAGGTGAAAAGCACACATCATTGGTCCTTGTCTCATGTCCCTGTCAAGAATTTGCAGCCTCTTTTTGAAGAAAGAAAGAGTCTAGCCTTAGCTACACTCTTTCCCCATCTTCACTTGCTAGCCATTTTACCTTTTCTGAGCTAAGAAGTAGAAGACATCTCAAGGCCTAGTTCCCCTACACCTTGAAGAGTTGTTTTTACCCTAGGGTTTGCTAGTAAGGCCTTGCCATAGCAACATGTTGCCTTGTAAACCCTCTTCTCTTAGTCTTAAGTCATTTTCAGAGCTAGCCATTTTTTCCATTGACCTAAGGAAGGAGGAGAGAGCACCGAGGCCTAGATCCCCTACACCAAAGTGAGCCTCTCTCCCCTAGGGTTTTTTTCCTTGAGGCCTTGCTGTAGAAATAGCTCAAGACTTAATCCTCCAATCCTTAGCCTTATTATCTTCCTTGATCCTTCAACTCTTGCGTCCTCCCTTTGACTCCATTAACCCTAGGAAACGCACTGATCTAAGACCTAGCCTGTGAGTGTTATGATCATAATCACTCTCAATACTTTGAATGAAACCCTAATTGTTCTAACCCTAGCCTAGGACTAACCCTACTAACTAAGTGATGATGTCATCTTTTGCTATAAACATCATTGTGCAGCTAACGTTTCACTTTTGAGCAATTGAATGGTTGGTGTAAGGGCATTAATTGAATGAAGTGTTGATTATCACATTGAATGCCACGTTTTCTTAGAATTTATTGAAGAAGTGACATTTATTATCATTGCTATTTCATAAACATTGACTTCGTCAATATTTACTTTTCAATTGCCTATATATGTATCAGATAGTCATTATTTCATGAAGTAATAACCAAGTGAGCAAGCTTGCATATATGAGCTTCTTTTTGCTTTGTCTCAGGTAGGTGTATCTCTCTTTTGGGTTATACTTTATTATTGGATGTTAGCTGGACTATATGCTCGGTGGTGACTTGTGAGGGGGGAAACTTATCTTTGTCTTACAATCCTTTGCCTTCTCAAAACCCTAGGTCACTGGGGAAGTCTCCCCTGGGCCTTACCTCCCTAAATAGAAAGAACCATCCCATTGAGGTGACATTGGGTGGGATTGGTTCCAGTTACACCAGTTTGACTACTCTTCATCCATTTACTATCCTAACTACAAACTGTACGATAACATTTTGGCGCCGTTGTCAGGGAACACTGAGTCAATTCTCCTCAAGATGACACTTTCGGTAAGCCTTGCCTCAGAAGCCTTATCTTACAAGCTTACCTGGTGACTCCACTTAGGGTGTTTTCCCTTATCCTTTGATTGTTTCAGGAAAATTATCTGGCGACTCCACTGACCTTTTCTAGTGTGCCACCTTACTGTCAAATCTATGATATTTCCAAGTTATGGGATCATGGCACACTGGGAACAAATGTATCCAACTATTGATTTCAAAAGTTTTCAAGGATACCCAAATTACTTTGATATAAAATGGCTAAACAACTCTCCAAGATTTTGTGGTCTCCCAACTCCTCACATCGTAAAATTTTTGGACTATATGAGCGAGACAAAATTGGGAGGAGAGGATGTTATTATAAAATTATTCATACTCACTCTGCCTGCCTACTTGAAATATTTGTTTAAGAGTTGTTGCGAAGATAGGGGTATATCATCTTTCATACACCTCATCAGTAGGTTTATTAAATTTACCAAACCATGTTGCCAAACGTATGAAGATGCCCTTCATAATCTCACAATAGCTTTGGGAGATGAAGGATTCACTAATGATATTATAGTAGATCTCAGAAATACATATCATATTCAATATCAAGAACCCTTTGATGTGAAAGAAGCGATTTATGAAGAACCTTGCTAGCCCCTTGAAGAGGAGCAAGATTTCTCCCATGATTCAACATAATGCAGCGAAGATATAACTAGAGACGTGAATTATGAGGATGAAGCACTACTAACCGCTCCTCGGTCTGATGAAGCTCTCCAAGATCCTATCTCTCCTGCACAAGATGAAGGGAATGAGGTGAGTCATTTTCCTTTCCAGTTTTTTTATGATACCTTGTTCTATGATTCAGAGAGTGAAGAAGAAATGGAACCCTTGGACAAGCTAGATCCTCTATATCTCAAGACTAAAGATGTAGAGGCAAATATTCCACTTGATGAAGTTATCCAAATACTTGAAGCTCCTGCACAAGAAGGATTAATAAAGTTGAGTTGTTTCCCCTTCCATATTAATGATTCTTTACCTTATGATGCAGAGAGTAGAGAAGTGTTGGATGTTTTGAATCCTCCATGTTATGATATTGATGAGTTCATACATGTTGGAAGACATAAATGGGATGTAGTTGGTTATTATGTGGATCCCATCTATGACATTGGGAGTCATTTCCAAGTGTTTCCTTTACAATCATCACCGCAGATTCTTGACTAGTGGCAACAAGGAGATGAAATTTTTACCAATACTTTTCAAACACCCAAGGAAGACCTAGTACCTTGTTTTCCTGATAGATTTCATTCTTACCTTGAGGATTTTGATGAGTACCCCTTTGAACACTTGGATTCATTCCATGAATAATATTATCAACCACCACTGTGCTCAGATTTTGATAAGAACATTGTTTTCCTAAAGAAGAATTCTCATGACATCTTTCTCCAACCACCTATTATTACTTTACCTTGTTGTTTCATTAAAGGTATGGTTAGGAATTACATATTTTGTATTAATTTTCCTCTGAAGCAAACCCAATAATCCAAGGGTTGGTTGAAAACTACAAGTTCAAGTCTATCGTCTCAGTGTTTCAATTTTCCCTTAAAATCTTTCCATCCACCTACTAGATCCTTGTCAGTCCCTTTAGAGTGTGAGGATGTCCTAGGTAGCCAGTTTGTCGAGCTGTTGAGTTAGTATTCTGAACCTTGAAATTTTCATGACCCTTTCCTAAAGTGGATTGAGTACTTTTCTTTCAGGTTGACTTGGCATGGTTTTATCCCTCCCACCTGCGTCCATGAGCTAGACTTTGTGATCTCTGATGATATGATATATATTCTAACCCATGACATTTTTGTTCTTGAATTATCACTATTTTGGTTTATGATGAAGCACAAAGGAAGGTATCGTGGGATGTTTCTATATTGGCTTCACTAGTTGTTTGACCATACCCAACATCCAACCAATAGGTAAGTATTGGTAAGTGGTTTTCTTTACATTTGCATTTATGATAGTTTTATTTCAGTCTTATATATATTATATGTATGTTGGGGTGGCATTACCACCCCAATTGGTTACTGATGTTGCTATTGAGATCAAACAGGTAAACAGGTTATGCAAGAGATGTTTAGGTTCCCATGCACTCTACGGTGAGCACATGTCCCCGAGTTGGAGCCAGATGTTATCCCCCACTTTAAGGAATAACTAGGAGATCATGTCTCGAGGCCCACAGGTCCTAGACATGGAGTACCGAGAGTCGGATCGACTTTAGCATGGCCCTAGAGGGCCCATATTTTCTCCCTTTCAGCACCTCTACTTTGTCAGCAACAACAACATCCATCACCATTGGCTTAGTCTTGTGTCAGAAATGGTTCGTGCTCCATGAGGTAATGAGTCTGGGTATCATGGTATGTGTTGTTAATATTATGGTAGTTGCGGAAGGTATTTACCCCCACGTGTGAACCTGACGAGAATAGAAGACTCCGGGAAGCAAGAGAAACCCTAATGAGTTGGCTAATAACCCTAGAAGCCTTGTCGACTCAAGAAGATAATTTATATTAGGCTATTAGCCTCCAAGAGAAG
>ML791174.1:283211-311228 GCA_009831015.1 Picea engelmannii
TCTTATATGTGGGCGAGATACCAATCCATGATGTAATTAGCTAATGAATCCGATACACTATTGATTTCTCCTGGAATGTGTCTATATTCAATGTAATCAAACATTTGTTCAAGACGACGAACTTGCAGGTGGAGACGTAGCAGGATAGGATTACGGATAGCGTAGATACGGTTGAGTTGATATATCATGAGTTGGGAGTCTAAGTAAACAATGATACGAGAGATACCTAGGGAGGAGGCTTGGGTCAACAGTCCAATGACAACGTGATATTTTGCCATATTGTTGGTCGTTGGTCCTAAGCAGATACCTCCTGAACTCACCACCTCGTCAAATTGGTAAATAACCCATGTTGTCGAAGCAATGTTCTGGGTATGTCGACTAGCACCATCCGCCAACCCGAAAAAGATAGGAAAGGAAGATGTCATCTGCACATGAAAACACAAGCACAGTCATGAGTGGAAAAGGTAAAGACTGAGCACGCGAAAGAAATAGATAGACCAAACTAAAATACAATAATGTACAAAATACAGATGCTAGGTGATCTAGGCATAGTACTTTTTAAGGTAAAGCCCGTTCCGGGGCTCTCCTAGGGAAATTCCATCATGATCTACTAATTCGTAGGCACCTCTGTGTAGAACATGCTTCATGATGTAAGGACCGTGCCACAGAGGTTCTAACTTACCTGTCCCCAATTTGTCATGAGCTTGGTCATAGACGAGGACTAAGTCTCCTTCTGCAAAAGTCTGAGGATGGACAGATTTGTCGTATGGACTCTTGATTTGTTTCGGATGTGCCTCATTAACGAGAGCAGCATCATGACGTGTTTCGTCCATCTTGGATAGATACAAGAAACGTTCTTCTTCGGAAGAAGTATGGGGTAGGAGTTCTACTTTAAGTTTTAGTGATGGAATCTCACACTCGATTGGTAGAACGGCTTCGATGCCATACACCAACTGGAAAGGAGTAAATCCAGTTGCAGTTTTCACGGAAGTGCGATAAGCCCAGAGAGCGGAAAAGAGTTGTACATGCTACGATGTCTTGTTTTCCCCTACCATGCATTGAATCATGGTTTTTAGGACTTTATTGATGGCCTCAACTTGTCCGTTGGCCTGAGGATAGTAAGGGGATGAGTTTTCATGGCGAAAACCCAATTTGACATGCAGTTCACTCATCATCTGGTTCTTGAAGTGTGCACCGTGGTCAGTGACAATGGTGCATGGTACACCAAAACGAGTTATGATATGGTTGAAAAGAAACAGAGTTGCGGTACGACCATCATTCAGGAAGGTAGGCATAGCCTCAGCCCATTTGGTAAAGTAGTCGACGACGACGATTATATAACCGTGCCCCCCGACTGAGGTAGGCTTACACTGCATGAAATCAATACCCCACTTGGTGAAGGGGCCGATGGCGATAATGGGGTGTAGCGTAGTAGGGTGGGTGCATGCCTTCTTGTTAAAGACTTGGCAGGGTGGGCATTTTTTGACGACCTTGATACAATCTTTGAAAATCGAGGGCCAAAAGTAGTCGGCACATAAGATTTTTTGGGCTGTGGCCATCCCAGAAAGGTGATCGCCACAGGCGCCAAGGTAATAATCATTCAGAACGCATTTAACCTCCTCATGAATCAGATATCATCGAAGGATAGTGTCTATACCACGGTGATACAAGGTGTTGCCGACGATAAGATAACGACAAGAGTGGTGGCGAATACGTCGACGTTCTTCGTGGGAAATGTTGGGCTGAAAGTGTTGTGTTTGGAGGTAGAGGAGGATGTCCCCATACCAAGGATCAGAGGTGCTGATAAGAAAAAGAGTTTTATCGGGGAATGAATCTCTAGGTTCGATGTCTTCATCAGCATGAGGGAGAGCACAGATAAGCTCCACAAACACCAGGGACTTTTTGGCTTTGGACTTTGTAAATTCAAGATCGAATTCCTGAAGGATAACGATCCATTTAGAATATTTTCCCCCAAGTACTTGACGTGTCAAGACGTGGTACATGGGGTTGGAGTCCACAATCACCGTGGTGGTGCGTGATAAGATATAATGGTAGAATCTCTGGACAGCGATGACGGCTTCTAGAGCCAGTTTCTCTACATGTGAATATCAGAGTTCGGGTCCAGATAGACTCTTGCTCAGGTAATAAAGCACATGTTCTTCACCATTGGAGTCCTCCTGAATTAACACCATCGCAATAGTGGAAGTGGAGGCGGCTAAGTAAAGGATATAGTCCTTTGTATACTCCGGAGGATGTAACAAAGGTGCGTGGGTCAAGGCATGCTTGAGAGCATCAAATGACTGTTGGGCAGTGTCATCCCAGATGAAAGGGGTGTTTTTCTGCAGTAACCGCATGAATCCTTTAGTTATCTCAGCATAGTTGCAAATGAAACGGCGAAGGAAGTTCGCTTTGCCCTGCAAACTTTGGAGTTGGGTTAAATTGGTGGGCGGGGGTAAGGCCAGGATAGCCTTGATATTTAAGGGATCCACCCGGATCCCGTCTTTAGAGACGATAAAACCGAGGAGTCGACCGGATTCGACAACAAAAATGCATTTATGTGGGTTCAAGAAGATACGGTAGAACCGACATTGAAGAAAAATAGCCTGTAAGTGATCGATGTGATCGGATTGATTGGATGAGTGGGTAGGTAAGTCATCGAGGTAAGGTTCTGCAATATGCTTGATGTCGTGGAAAGCGTACGACATGGCCCGCTGGAAAGTTGCACCAGCATTTTTTAGACCAAAAGGTAGCTTTTGATAGGTGAAAGTTCTCCATGGGCAGACAAAGGCTGACTTATGTTGATCAACAGGTAAGATTTCAATCTGGTTATACCCAGAAAAGCCATCCATGAAAGAGAAGATTATGCTCCCTGCGCAATTATCGATGATTTGGTCGATGAAGGGCGTAGGGTAGTTGTCCTTGGGACAAGCTTTGTTGAGATCTCGATATTCAACACAAACACGGATGGTCCCTTGCTTTTTGGCAACCAGAACAAGGTTGGAGACCCATTCTGTCAAAGGGACGGGGTAGATAAAGCCAGATTTTAGAAGTTTTTCAACTTCTTCCTTTATAGCTGCGATTTTCTTGGGATGAACCGGGCAGAGTTTTTGTCGAACAGGTTTTGCGCCAGGGTAAGTCTTGATTTCATGCTCGACGATCGAAGGGTCGATCCCTAGCATTTCCTCGTAGCTCCAAGCGAAGACATCGTGGAATTATTTAAACAAAGCGGTGTAAGAGACCACTTCTTCGGGTGTACAATTAGCACCAAGGTTAATGTTTTCCACGACACCTTCTTTGATCAAAATGTCAAAAACGATCGTAGTAGAGATGTTACCCATATTCCCCTCAAAGAGAATATCTTGTGTGAGGATAGCAGATTGCGGAGCATCGGTAACATCGGGAGGGAAGACAGAGTGTATGTCTTGGTGAATTTCTTCCAAAGGCGGAAGAAAAGAGGATCGATGATGGTTATCATCCCAAGGCAGATCGTCAATGCTAAGCATTTCCATAATAGATTCGTCAGAAGGAAAGATTTTGGAAATGTAATCAATGGCAGACGACAGGGAATCCAACCATGAGGGCATCGAGTAGGCATCCGGTGCCAATAAATGTGAATTGTTCGAAGAGGGAGAGGTAGATTGGATAGCTATGTATGCGGCCTCGGCTGGGCTAAGCGGCATAGTGTCACTGAGCACATCAAATTCCAGAGGACTAGGTACAATCCAAGGATCAGATGATTCCAAGGATTGATAAGGCATAGTCGAGATCATATTGACGGCGGCAATATGATGCATTGTAGGTGGAAGTGGTGTAGGGAAAGTACCCATAAGTCTAGAATCTTTCAATAAGCCAACACCAATTCTTTCATACGTAACTGGGTGGTCTCCCAAAAAAGGAATGTTGTTGGTGACAGGGACGCGAGCGTCAGGTGTACAGAAATCAAGTTGATTGATAGTGACAATTTTGCCTTGATGGGGGAATTGTACACATCGAAACACCGACGAGGTGACGACAGTCATAGCATAGAACCAACTTCTCCCAAGTAGTAGGTTGTAATTGAGGGGGGCATCGACCACCTCGACATCAACGGTAACATTTTTTCCACCCAACTGAACGGCTAGGGATTGTAACAGCCCGTGTGGATGAAAACCTCGCCCGTCGAAAGTGCGTAACATCATGGGGGATTTGTTAAGGGCGGGTGATTTTAAGCCTTTCCAACAGGCTAGAGACATGACACAAGTAGAGGCTCCCTCATCCAAGATAGTTCTGTGGACTTGTTGATTGTGAACAACAACATCGATTTGGAAAGCTAGCTGGTGGGAGAGTCACGGTAGATGATAATCCAGATTAAACGTGAGGTTATTTGATGACTCAGGATCAAAAGAACTAATGGAAGCTAAGAGCATTCTACATTGGCTAGGATAGTGTTGTATAACTTCTAAAGCGGACATAGCACACAGAGATTGAGCCAAATCTTCAACGATGTTGTAGTTTTGGGCAGCCTGTGAACTAGGATTAAAGGTAGACTTCCGAATAGTGCTCTTAGGAGGGTGTAAAATGGAGTCAAATGAAGGTTTCTCAATCTAAAGTGGCCTGGATGGAGGACTAACAGACGGAGGATTAACAGAGGATGGTAACGGGTCCGGTGAAGAACCGTTAGCAGTCTTTGGCTTATCAGGTTTAACTGGCGTGTCATATGTCGCAGTGCGAGTGGTCAGATTAACCATGTTAAACATGTAAATGTGGGCACTTGTCGAGGCTTCATCATGGGGTTGGTTGGAACTTCCCCCTAGAGTGGGGGTTTGAGCAACCAAAGATTGTTGCTGTGGGAAAGGCTGAGTAAGTACAACGGGTTGTGAATTTCCCTTAAAGATCTTGGCCACTTCATCACGATGCAGATAGTCTCATGTGTAGTGGTCATCACCACAAATGAGACATGGGAATTTCAGTTTCCGTTGTGGTTGTTTCCTGACAGTAGGGATTTGCGGTTGATTTTTTGGTTGTTCGTTGTTATTGTTTTTCTTTGGTTTATTTCTCGCTTTATTCTTGCCCCCAAGTTGTTGTGAACGGGTCAATTGGACCGCATTCACCTCAGAGACCTGAGTTTGAGGGGGAGTAGAAGAGGGTGCAGTCATGTTGGGAGCAGTCGTCGAAGCGGTCCGCTGAGTTGTTCCAGTCGACTGGGAAGTAGATTGGGTTTTGACGGAGCCAATAACTCCATCCGCGTGCAAAGCAGATGATGGTCTGGATGGGTCATTAGTGGCACGGGTAGCATTTGGTATCAACTCGTACAGAGTACCGGACTGTGAATAGACCAATTCTAAGTACTGAGCTCGGGCAATAGCTTCTTCCTCGGTGACTACACCACCCATGGCAACATCACGAGCGATCTGGGGTAACAATGATTTAGTGAACCATTCCGCTAACAATTGGTCAGGAATGACCGCTTTGATTAGCCTTCGTCGTCGTCTCCACTCATGAATATGGTCAGAGATATGTATGGAGGTTGTCTGATGAAGGGAGGTCAATAGTTCAGTACCCATCTCGTATCGAATGGGTAGATGGAAGTGTGTGAGGAAGGACATGGCGAGGGAGTTGAAATCGTGAAAAGATGTGCGTGGTAGTTCAATATACCATTTCTCCGCGGAACCCGTAAGCGTTCGTTGGAAAAGATGCAAACGTATAGAATCATCCATGAGGGAGTTGGATGAACACCACAAATGGAAAGTCATCACATGGTTGTTTGGGTCTTCTCTGGACTTTCCGTCGAATTTTGGGATATCAGAAGGAAGTTTAGCTGGAATAGCTGGCCAAACTGGAGAATGATAAATAGGATCATTCGTTAACCGAGACAAATCTGGAAGGTCCAGGGTAGCTAGAAAAGGTAGTTGTCGGTTAACCTATGGGTAATGATGGTGTGTCATAGGGACACGAGTAGGACCATACACTAGGTTATGCGGATAATTATAACTGGTGGGCCCTCTTGTATGAGGTTGGTGTTGACCAGGGTACATAGGATTTGAGGTGTTTTGAGAAGCATGTGTGAGCGGAGGATAACCGGATGGGTTTTGAGGGTTATAGGCTGGATTCGACATTTGTCCATAAGGGGGTTGTTGTGGATCTTGAGGATTGTGTCCTGTCGAGAACTGTGGATTTCCCGGAAAAGGGACATTCCACGGATTGGGTGTGGTGGACACATTTTGTCCGTATGGTGGATGGTGGGCTCTGGATTGAGGTTGCCCCCCAACATGAGGGTGCCCTCCAAATGGAAATTATCCTTCGGTGGGATGATGCCCCCCAGATTGAGGGAGAGTTCCCGGAATTTGAGAACCAGACGTAAGTGATTGATCGGAGCCACCGAGCTGATTAGGACCACCAAGACAGGTCCCTCCGGGTTGTTGGATAGGTATGGAACTTCCCAGTACAACTTGGATAGTAGTGGCAGTGGGAGAATTCAGTGCTCTGTACCCAAAATGGAGCGATGATGTAGGTCTTGGTGTTACAGGTGTGCCAATCGTAGCTTGGTTGACCACCACATTACCGGTGGGAATAGTCGGAATGTGAGGGACTATTGTAGAATGGGCCGTTTGGAGAGGAAAAGTAGACCTTGGGCCAACGGATGGTGTGCTCGGACCAACGAGCGGTGTGGCCGTAAAAATGGTGGTACCGGTAAAATGGTTTAGGGGTACGGTGTAGGAAATAGGTGTGTCAGCACCCATCCCTATTCCATAAAGATCCCGCACCATGCGCGGTGGACTTCGAACAATGTCTGCGGTACAAAAAGGGTCATCGGCTAAAGGGTTTGAATGAGACCCAGTCGAAATGTCAGAAGGATTGACAACGACAAATTCACCAGCGAGATTCAGTTGGAGGACACGTCATTCATATCCCTCCGGAATGCGGAAAGCTTCTGGAGACTCTGAAACAATTCGAAAATTCTCTAAAGGAGTGGGAACTTCTTCCTGGAAATTTGTAGTGTCTTGAACCTCACTCTGTTGAGGAGATTCCTCCATAGAATGAGGGGGTAAAGGGGTGTTTCCTTCCATATTTTTTGGAGGAAGTCCTTGTAGCCTCCGCGAACGGCGTGGAGGGTCGATGTTGGCGAAAAAGATTCAGCGAAAAAGATCTATGGCCAACTACCGAAAAGAAACAGCATACGCTATTAGAATCTAAGAATCACAACCAAGCAAACAGGACCTTCTCTCGATGACCGTACTAGTTGGTGATGAAATCCAACGTTGCGTGATCAAGTCAAGAAGGGGTGGGGATAGGGTGGAATAGTTACAATGGCGACCTGCTTAACGGACTTACGCCTTGGTGCAAGCTTCCACGCAGTAATTGTGGATTTACCCTCCAAGGAGCCCGAGTGAGTTTGACCAATGTTTTCTCTAGGTACAGTGAGAATTCCCTTCACTGTCACCTTGTGTAAGACCCTAAAGATTATGGCCACTAAGGTTACCAATTCGCAGTCAGCCCCTGGGTGGGAATAGTCGACAGTCTGATCCGAACGTACGGGCAGGGTATCGAGCCCAAAATCAACTAAAAGGCTTCCACGCAGTAATTATGGATTTACCTTTAAGAGATCCCCATAATACGATCTGACCACCACAATCAGTTAAACCACAGAGGGATAATCTCCGTAGTTCACCCAAATGCGACCTCGTGCACAACCCCTGTGTGAGAGGGGGATCCCAGGCAAACTTATACGATAATTGGATTTGACTCTCCCTAACTTAGGATGCTAATGTTTTTTTTGGAAACTTTGGAGAGTTATGCTCACAGCCTAATCCAAAGTACTAAGCCTAATCTACTGTTGGTGGAGGATCCTAGAAAAGAAAAAGTTCTAGATAATTTTTAATTAGCGTTGATTTTATAGTTGTTCTTTACTCAAAAGGGGTGCATGGGAGTGAAACGAATGGAATTGTGACTCAGTCCCAAAAATGCATCAAAGATGATAAGCAGTCATTTCTTTTCGATGAACATCTATCTAAGGGAGAGAGAGAGTTATTTTCACTAACAAGCACTAATAAGGAATGTCTTCAAACAAATTTTCTTCAAATCAAATCCGATGTGGTGCTAAAACTTTTGAGATACCTTCTAATATGCACAATCAATCATGAAGATGCTTCTTTATTGTTTGCATATGAATAATGATTAATTCAAAACAATGCTCATCTTGCTAATTATCTTCTTGGATGAATGAAAATCAAACCAACACAAGAAAGGATCATACAAACAATACACCCTCTCGTTGCGATCAAAACAAGAAGCGAAAGAAAAGAAACAATCAAGGAAAAAATCAAGAACTTCACACCAAAATAAATGTCGAAGAACAATGACCTTAACTAAAATCAAATGAAAAGATCCGTAGGCCTCTGATGACCTTCACCAGCGTTTTTCGCTCAGTCAAAAAAAGAGAGAAAGACAATGCATGGGTTTCAAACTCCAAATGACAGAAAAAACTCAACAACAATAGTGAAGGAGGCTACAAAATCCAAACAGCAAGATGTTTTTTCTTCAAAAAAGATAGATGTCAAAGCTAGAAAGGAAGAAGCATTGACTCACAAGGTGACCCAGCAAGAGAAACACAGAGGTAAAACCCTAAAAAAAGGCAATTCTGGAAGGTTTATGGGCCAAAGGAGGGTTGGCGCTCTGTTGTCAAGGACAAGGAGCATTATAGCGCTCTGTGTAAGGCACTTAGGGAGAGTTGGCACTCTATTAACACAGGGACAGGGGCGCCAGGTTCAGAAAGCTCCTAAAAGTATCAAAAATCCAAAAATTGCAGTTTAGTCTCGACAATCAAGCTGAGTGTCATGGGGTAGGGAGTCAATCAGCTCATGAAATCAATCAAAAAGGAGTGAACCAGGTCTGAAAACCATCAAGGGGTAAGACAAGGTCAATGAGGAGAAATCAAAACAAGAAGTTTCGATTTGAGGCTTCTCCCCAACAGAGTCGCCAGTTTCTGTTGTAGGAAAATCTCCCTGCGGATAGGTAGATTGCCTCAAAGAGCTAGACCCTAACTCTAAGACAGAAAGTGCTTAACGTGGACACTGACTTCCTTTCAAATCTAGACAAACTAATACATGAGAAGGAAGGAGAATAGAAGTACCTCTTTATCGATGTTTGTCCCTGCACGCTCCGAGTTGAGCTCCAATCCTTCGCTCCTCAACAAGCCCTGCAGACAAACAAAGCACGAACACTTCCTACTCTATTGATATTAGCTTGAAAACAGATATATCTATCAATGATAAGTTCATGTAAGATCAGACACAAACTAGAAAGAAACAGGCCAAGTGTGTCATATTAATGAGAATAACGACATCAATACTTACAATCGTAGATCCATAACGACAGTAGTACTTGGGCCATATGTGGGTCTGACTATGTGCTCTTTCTCATCTCTCTCATAGATGTCTCGCTGCATTGTGTCAAGGTTATTGATGCACACATTTATCAAGAAAACAAATTGGATCTTGTTGCATTGCGTCAAGAGAGAGGCCCCAACAAGCATAGTGAAATGAATATTCTAGGTAGGTACACACTAGGTGGTTCTATAGGCACCTCACTCATGGAATACATGGTTTTCCACCCAGTGGTACAACCATTCTTGAAGGTGCTCCATTTCCAATGGAAACTTGCAGAGTGTAAGGTACCAGGGATGCTTGTAGAGGCAATAAAATCCCCAAAAATAGTGGCTATAATGGATAATAATGCCCCTTTTGGGAGTTGAATCAAATTATACATTGAAGAAAACCCATGAATATAGATAGACATAACCCTCCTTCAATAAAATGGGATTATAGATTTGAGAAATTTAGTTGTGTAGACCCACCAATCTACTAGCCCAAAAGAAAAGAAAATGACGAATGAGCCCATAATTCTGGTAGAATTAGGGTTGATGCTGGATTGTATTAGCCACATCAATTGAGGTAATATAGGAAGTCCTTTCCACATAAAGGAGACTAGGATGACATTAGCAAACGATGACAAGGTGGTTTTGTCCAGGTCCGAACACCTTAGACCTCAACTAGGTGATCCAAATCCGTGGGAGTAAGGATCCATGGGAGTCAAGCTATGTTGCATGATAGAATCCTATAGCCTCTAAAATGTTTCCTTGTATAGGGGAGCCTTGGAGCAAGGTTATCTCTAGTAATATCAAAATATTCCCTCCCAATGAAGGTAGTTTCTTCTTTTACTTTGACAAATTTGAAAAAACATGATTTTTTTTATTTGGAAAAAAACAAATAATACAATATTCCACATGAATTTTCAAATGTTCCTCCAAACATTTGTTGAGTATATCATTCTAATAATGTTTCTATGGATGACAAGTATGCAGTTGAGATTTTGAAGGGTAAGTATGCATGTGGAACTCATGTTTTTCGCGCCATCCTATTTATCAATATTGTTGTCAATGTTCATCAAATCAATCACTAAATCCAACTAACATTCTACATCACCAAGTCCTCTAAATAGGTGTTTCTGAACATTGAACATTGGGAAACAAAAATGTCAAGGGAGAACATAGTATGTCACATCAAATTACAATCGATAATCTCTCAAAACAATATTATTAAATGAACAATAGTTGTTTCCATCATTATCTGTCCTTGGATTTTGAATTGAAGTGTACAAGGAAATGAAGGAAAATTTCATGACGCAAGAGAAGAAAATGATTTATACTTTGTCAGAAATGTGTTGTGGATTGTGGAGGTGACATCCCTTCAAACCTACATTTGTCAAAGACAATAAAATGTTATATGATTGAATAATAACTAAACATCTATGATCTTGAATTTATCAAAGGGAATAAAACATTATATGGTTGAATAATAATTAAACATGTATGACACTCTAGAAATACTAAAGGGGAATACCTCATGAATGAGCTCCTCCTAGTTTCAAGAATAATTTATTCTCTACTAAACAAGGCCAACCACGTGAAGGTGGAAGCTCGTTTGGCCCATGATCCATATTTTATGAGCAGAAAAAAATGAATACATATTATTAAAAGATGATTAACACATAATAACATAGATACAGTAAAAATGGTTTTCTATTCAATAAGGAAATAAGCTGAAACTGTAAAATGCAGCGGGAAACAAGCTTGCTAGAATGGTGGCGACTTATCTCTGAGAAGAGATCTGATGACTGTGCTCATTCGCTAGAAGATCATTACAGTGAGGCTATGAAGGCCCTTTTACAATAAAAAGGAATTTCAAAAACCCTAGACATCCAAAAACCTAACCCTAGGAGATGAAATGCCAAAAGTTATGTGGGACCCGTTTGGGTAAGTTAGTACATCAACTTCTCGGGGTCGTAAATTTTGCATACGATCTCCATTTTGGGCGCACGATAGCCCGTTGGAAAGGTATAGTCAAAGAGATTCATTTTGGGGGCTCAATTAGAGCCTTTAACTATTATTGAGAATCTCGATCCCAAAAAACCTTCATTTAGGCCCCCAAAATGACCCCGGAAGTTAAAAACTGCTAAAAATAGTAAATTGCAAAAATTGACAGAAAACTATTTTGAGCGAGTTGGAAAAGGTGGGTGGCCATTGATATCCACTTGGATCAATCCTCCCTCCTTAGGAAGCAATGATCTCCATTTCATTGATTTTCTCCATCAAATGAGGAAATTTCTGTTGAATTTGGCCCCGAGTGAGCCACTTGCCTTGGTGCAGGAGCTGCCCTGCTTTGATGACTCAATAAATATGGATCCTTTACTGTCAAGTGCCCTTGATATTTGTGTCCACAATATGATCATTGGATTCCTATTACATGTATTCAAGGTTTAGTTCTGTTGGTGTCAATTGCTTTTCTATCTTTGAGGTGTCCAATAATGGTGGGAAATATGGTCGAAGGAGAGCCACGTTGAAGACTGTGTGCAGGCCAATGAAAGGGGAAATGTTGAGCTAAAATCATTTTCACCCATAGCCTTGGTGATGGTGTACAACCCATAATAGAGAGGGAGAATCTTCCGATGGGGCCCTGTAAGGCGTTCTTTCTACAAGTGCAACTAAAATTTGTCTCCCACCTAAAACTTATGTGGCACCCGATGTTGATCATGGCGCTGCGTATACCTAGAATTAGACTTATGTAGAATATCCTAAACCTGTTGGTGGATGTTTTAGATCTGCTCAATGAATAGGGTGGCTTTGTCAGCTTCTGGTGGAGAAGGGGACAAGTCGGCCGAGGTGGTCACCAGGGGTAGTGAAACATCCATGGGGCCCAATGGTTGGAATCTCAACTCCACATGAAAGGGTCTGTGGCCAGTTTAGCTATGCATGAATCAGTTGTAGCTATGATAGACATAGGGAAGAATCTCATCCCATGTGTAGGGGTGTTTTGAATTGTACATGCATAGGATATGTACGATCATCCGATTGATGACCTCAGTTTGGCCATCTGTCTGAGGGTGGAAGGCAGTGGATTTGGTGAGCTTGTTATCTAGTAGTGACCAGAGGCTCGACCAGAATGTGTTGAGGAACCGACTGTCATGGTCTAAGATAATGGTTTGTTGGATCCCTAAATGTACCCATACTCATTCAAATAAGAGCTTGGCAGTGGCTTTCATTGTGATGTTCTTATTGCAGGCGGCTAGAATCGCCATCTTAGAGAAGTGATCAACAACCACAAAAACACAGTCATTTCCCCTCTTGGTGGATGGGAGGCTCGACATGTAGTCTATTGAGATGGATTCCCACAACCTTCTAGGAGTAGGCAAAGGGGTGTATAGGCCCTGTTTCTTAGTGGTTGGTTTGGAAATAACATAGTCAAGGGAGGACCTAATATAATTGTCGATATCATGTCTAAGTTTCATCCAGTAGAAATTTTTCTGCAACATTGCCACTGTCTTTTCGACACAAAAGTGTCCTGCCACCCGACTGTAGTGAGCTTCCCAAATTAGCTTCACATGCTCTCTTGATGGAATGAAGAGATGGCCTAGATGACAGAACAACCCATCTTGAATATGGAAATTAACAATCACTGAGTTGGCACCCAACATTTGGTAGGTGGTGGAGAAGTCAGGGTCTATCTCGTAGAGGTGGGGCCATCTGGAGGTCTCAGTGGTCGCAAGATTCTAGCACCGTGGCGAGTGTCGTGAATGGAGGTTGGATGAGGAAATAAACAACTCGATTGGTACTTCCTATTGTATACATGATTTTGAGGTGGAACTGTTGTAAGTATGTGGACCACTTATGATGGCGGTCATTTTGCAATTTTCCTTGGGGCTGCATGAGCTATAGTCGCTTGTGATATTTGTGGATGATTGTCTCCTTCCCAAGAATGTAATGTATCCACTGGAGGCAAGCTTGCATAATGGATTACATTCCTTTGTCATAAGTAGGGTACTTACAGACAACATCTAATAGTGTCTCAGTATGATATGCCATGGGTTGGTCATGTTGAGTGAGAATGATGCCCACAACATAGTATGAAGCATTTGTCTCGATCTCAAAGGGATGTTGCAGGTACGGTAATGAAAGTATTGGGGATGAGCACAAATTCTTCTTCAATTCATCAAAGTCTTGTTGTTGGGACAAGCCCACACAAATTTTTCCTTATCGCCACCCCTGGTTACTTCACTGAGGGCCCATGCAATATGAGAGAATCCCAACACGAACCTGCGATAGAAATTGGTGAGGCCCAAGAAGCTCCTAAGTTCAATGAGTGTGGTTGGGGCTAGCCAGTCACAGATGACTTGGATCTTGGCTGGATCCACATGCACACCATGCCTATCAATGATGTAGCCTAAGTAATGGACCCTATCCATGCCGAAGGAACATTTTTACAAGTTTTCATATAGTTTGTGTTGTCGCAGGGTGTGCAGAACCTACCGAATATGCTGCAAGTGTTCCACCCAAGTATTTCTTTAGATGAGGATGTCATCCAGATACACCACTAAAAAATTATTGGTGAAAGGTCATAGGATATTGTCCATCCTCATAAATGTTGCTGGAGCATTTGTAAAACCAAAGGGCATGACCAACCATTCAAAAAGACCTTCTTTTCACTTGAAGGCGGTCTTCCATACATATGTATGTTCTATTAGGACTTGGTGGTAGAGAGACTTCATATCAATCTTAATGAAGTATTTGTCCCCCGTGACCTAATCAAGGAGTTCATTGATTCAAGGAATCAAGTACCGGTTTCAGACTATGATTTTATTCAGGGCCTAGTAATCAATGCAGAGTCGCTAGGTCACATCTTTCTTTTGCACCAACATGATTGGGCTCCCACAAGGCGATGAGTTGGGACGTATGTGCCCCAAGTGGAAAAATTCATGGATCTGCCTCTTGATCTCCTCATTTTCTAATAGAGAGCAACAAAAGCTTGGCCCATTGGGTAGCGGTGTGCCTGGGGTCATATCGATGGGATGCTTGACCTAGTAGTGTAGAGGTACCCTAGTAGGAGAGGAGAAGATATCTGAGTATTCTTCCATGACCTTATCCACTTTCTTCTATTGTGTGGAGAGATCATCCGTGGAGGCCCTAGATGTGGTTGTGATATTTCGCTCACTCTGAGAGTGAATCATGTAGAAGACAAATTTCCCGATCTGAGAGATGACCTTCCTGCATTGCTTGGTAGACATCAAGGAAATAGCACTAGGAGGGAGTGCCTCGGGTATCCTGTATAAATTCTTGTTCAAAGTAATAATAACACTATGAGGTCTAGACTCATATACAACATGATGTTTCCATAAATAAGGTTGGCCCAAAAGAACATTACAAACTTTGAAAGGAGCAACATCACACAATACCTCGTCTTTGAAGGGCTTGATGTCGTATGACAATCGACACTGTTGGCTGACACGAAGATTTCTTCCTTGGAGGAGCCATCCAATGGTGTAGGGTTGTGGGTGCGACGTTGTCAGCAAGGCCAACTGCTTGTCGACCTCTGCTCAGATGAGGTTCTTCTAGCTACCACTATCAATGATGAAGGGCAACGGGGTGCCTTTTACCCACATCTGTGAATGAAAGAGGCACTCGCCTTCATGGGTGATTTTAAGAATGGAAATTTATTTAAAATGTAAAAACCTTGGCGAATCTTACTAATCCGTATATGCCAACTATAAATGTTTGGCGACATTTTTGTAAAAATATTCAAATTTCTAAAGATTTTATATAGTTTGTATAAAATTTTGGCGATTTTTAAGTTAAAATAATTTTATCCTATAGAATTTGGGCAACTATAAATAATGATGGTTCATTTTTTTCCTTTTGCTCACAGAAAGTTTCCCACCAATCTTTGACATGGGGAACGACTTTGAGGAGTGCAAAAGTAATATTTTCTCTATTCGAAAAGTTATGGATAGAAAAATACCCTTCTAGTAGATTCAATCACTTGTCTACAACATCTGCATCTATCTGACCTTCAAATACAGGAATATCAAAGTTGATTTGTACCTTGAAGGGGGTGACACCTCTGTTTGAGGAAGATGTGTCACCTGTTGGTAGTCGTCGAAGGATTTGTGTGAAACTATCAATCATCTCGTTCCTCTGTTGCATGAGGGATTCCTTAAGAAACATTTTGAAAGGATCTCTTGTCATGTCATATTTATTTTCTCCTGCCATGAGAGGTCACTTGGGTGTGCGAGAGATTTTTTCCTCAAGAGAAACAAGCTCGAGACCCAATTCTTTGTACCCTGTCCTCACTGAGGACATGCATTAAGATGACAAGGAACAGATCAATCTGATACCACTGATCCATATTTTATGAGAAGAACGAAATGAATATAGATTATTAAAATATGATTAACACAAAATAATAGAGATACAGTAAAAATGGTTTTCTATTCAATAAGGAAATAAGTTGAAATTGTAAAATGTGGCAGAAAACAAGCTTGCTCGAATGGTGGCGGCTTATCTCTGAGAAGAGATGTGATGATTGCGCTCATTTGCCAGAAGATCATTACAATGAGGATCTGAAGGCCTTTTTACAATAAACAGGAATGTCAAAAACCCTAGACATCCAAAAACCTAACCCTAGGAGATGAAGCACCAAAAGTCATGTGGGCCCCGTTTGGGAAAGTTAGTACATCAACTTCCCAGGATCGTAACTTTTGCATACGATCTATGTTTTAGGTGCACGATAGCCTGTTGGAAAGGTATCATCGAGGAGATTCATTTTGGGGGATCAATTAGTTCCTTTAGATAATATTGATAATCTCTATTCCTAAAAACCTTCATTTAGGCCCTCAAAATGGCCACGGAAGTTAAGAACTGCTAAAAATAGTAAATTGCCAAAATTGTCAGAAAACTATTTTGAGCGAGTTGGAAAAGGTGGGTGGCCAA
This sequence comes from Picea engelmannii, assembly GCA_009831015.1. Lineage (NCBI taxonomy): Eukaryota > Viridiplantae > Streptophyta > Pinopsida > Pinales > Pinaceae > Picea > Picea engelmannii. The sequence goes on from ML791174.1 coordinate 299,509, forward strand.
TGATATCCACCTAGATCAGCCCCTCCCCCCCTCGCATCCCTCTCAATTCACCATACCCAATCATGCATAACAAGTAACAAAACAAGAATTAAAGTTAAATAAAAGAAAGAAGGTACATGGATATAAAACATATAAGGTTCACACACAACTAGAAAAACAAAAAAAATTGTACAGTCAATAGTTTATATTAATAAAATTTGTACAATCACTTATTTTTCAATTTATTCTTTTCAATAAAATTCACGAGTAAATCATTATCACATTCGTCTTGATCCTCACCTTTAGATATTGGGCCATCTTCTTCTGTTGCAAGGAGATGGGTCATCTCAAGCATTGTACTAATTCTAGTAGCACGGCATAGATGATGATGCACTACAAGGGAATCCACTACAATAACAAAAAGTGTTTAAAGTGTTGATGTTTGGACAACATCGGGAATACATTCTCTTATAACAACAGTTAATAATATGATTATTGATTATTAAATATCATATATAATAAAGTAAATGATAATAATAAATAGTTATTGATTATTCGAGGGACACATCCTTTCATGGATGGTCACCATATGTTCCCTATATATGGAACACTCATCATTTTAATAATATATCTATTATATCTCATATGAAGAAAAACAACATGGTATCAGAGCGAGACTGGGCTTTACTCCCTCACGGGAGGGCCTAGGAAAACAAGAGAGATAGCGACACAGTCTCAAATCTAAATTTTCTTTGAAGATCATTGGGAATCTATTAGAAATAATTGGGACAAATTTTACCAGAGAGAAAAAGAGATCAACAATCATGATGAACTGATCGAGTGGAGGTCACGCACTTACTTTTTGTGGTGTCTGAGGGAATTGATCACATTGATGAAGGGTTTCTCACTGGTCTTCTAACAGAACAAAACCCTCTAGGATCCCTCAACCAAAATCACATACCTCAGATCCAAGAAATAGGAGCATCAAATATGAATTAAGCTCGATTCCTTTCTTTGTGATTTCCTGAGAGACCTAGAAAAACAATGTGCAAATAATTTATTTTTGACACGATCAATTGGTCGAGTGTTCTATGCACCCAGGAAAATGGTGAGATGTTTGAGTGGATTATGATTATAATTAGTGACAATGAGGTAGACACCTTTAATATGGCTCTAATCAGTGGTTTGGTCCTCTTGAAGGAGGAATATTGAAGAGACACTGAACAAAGGTATTTACATGACTGGAATGAAGGCCGCCATTGTTGTTATTTTGATAGTCACTAATTTAATTGGAAACCGGTATCTCTAAAAACAAAATGACAGAATTTTCTTCACAACTCTGTCAATGGAGAACCCCTCGACCTTTATTTTGATGGATTCAAGCGCCCACAAAGACTGTGAAACTGCCAAGAAAAAACTCACTAAAGAGGGTGCAATCTCCTATGTTTTTGAGAAATCTTTCCCTCCGCCTTGATTTGTTCCTAGTTCAACATGATATCAAGAATATGTATAATTGGATCTTCAAGGAGAGGCCTAAAAATGCATTTGGAAAGATGTAGCTTTGTATTTATATGAATGGGGATTCTAGGCTTGGAGAGCCACAATTCACTTTTAGTGTCGAGAGAGGGTTTGTTCAGTCTAATTAGATGCAACCAAATCATTATAGAGGCTTGTACAATCCTCAATGTATTCATGGGATTGAGGTTTTGCGATCTCCTAACTTGTTGAATTTAAGTGAAACCGATCGGAAGCGATGGATGTAGGTTACTGGTATGGGTTTGGAATTCTCTATTCCATTGGATGCAGAGGCATTTTCATCTAGGAGGAACTGTCCTAACATTGATTTTGATCTGTAAACAGAAACCCTTTCAACCGCTTGAGGAAGCCTCCTCCATTGAAAAAGTGTCTCAATGGGTCTGGGTTAAATTTTTCTACTAAGCCCTTTAGTGATTCATTGGAGATTTATCCAAGTAATAAGAGGAGAAAGGAGTTGATTTCTTTGGACAACATGCTAGTAGCTATGTGCTACTATTGGATTTCTATGTAGTCGTGAGACTTGGCAGTGGTTGTGTACCACTATACAATAGTTGTGTACTACTATGACATGGAAACAATTGTGTACTAATGGATGACATTGTAGTAGTTGTGTGCTACTGGTTGATTGCAACATAGTCATAAAGAATGTGGCGTATGATTTGAGCTACCAGTGGCATGGTAGTATAAGTATGCTACTAGTTGATTGCAGAGTAATCAATGGATTACTAGATGAAGGAACCAAGACATTGGTTTCACGAGGAAACCTCGATATGTCTTGGGGGACATTGGTTCCATGAGGGAACCTCGATGTGTCCTAGAGATGTTTGAGGCAAGGATCAAGAGGGAGTACACCATTCCTGACAAACCTCAACAGAATGGGATCGCAGATAGGAAGATCATATCTATTTTTGAGACAGTCAAGGCGATGATTCATGATCAACATTTACCTATGTTTTTGTGGCTAGAGGCATCCATGACTATAGTGTATCTTTAGAATAGAAGTCCTTGAGGAACGTGACTCCCGAGGAATCCTTCACCAGAGTGAAACTTGAGGTTGGACACTTCAGGATATTTGGGTGTTCAGTATAGATTCATGTACCTAAGGAAAAAAGGACCAATTTAGGCCCTTCAGGTAGAAAGGGTACATTTGTGGGGTACAATGAGTCTTCGAAGGAATACCGGATCTACATCCCTGGTCAAAGACAGATTGAGTGAGAGATAGGAAGAGATGGTACCTTCCAAGAGAACAAGATACCTCAGATATATTCATGCTATGCCACAACTATGAGCCACGTCATTGATTCTAAACCATCATGTTATGAGGAGGGAACTAGTCATCCAATATGGAGAGATGCCATGATGGAGGAGTATCAGTCCATCATGAAGAATGATGTGTGGGATATTGTTCTGAGACTTGAGGGGAAGTTTGCAGTGACTTCCAAATGGATATACAAGATCAAACACATAGTTGACGAGAGCATCGAGAGGAAAAAAATGAGATTTGTTGCTAGAGGATTCTCTCAGGTGGAGGGAATAGATTATGAGGAGACATTTTCTCATGTTTCTCGATACACTTCTATCCATATGATTATTTCCCCTACAACATCCATGGTTTGGAGAGTACATCAAATGGATGTAAAGACAACCTTTCTCAATGGATAGACTGAGGAAGAAGTATACATCGAGTAGCCATTTGGTTTTATGATACATGAGATGGAGTCTCATGTGTGCAGGTTGAAGAAGGCCTTGTATGGACTCAAGCAACCACCTTGAGCTTGGTATGCGAGGATTGATGGACACCTGATTATTTTTGGGCTTCAGAAAAAGTGTTGTCGATCCCATCTTGTACTACAATAATGTTAATGGTGAGTCCCTGATTCCGGTCCTCTACATTTATAATTTATTCCTCATCGATACAGAGAGCCTTATTGTTGAATGCAAGTATGAATTGGCCTCTAAGTTTGAGATGAAGGACTTTGGTATGATGCACTACTTCTTGGGACTAGAGGCGTGGTAGAGAACTAATGAGATCTTCCCGATTTAAGGGAAGTACAAAGATAACTGATTATATAATTTATGTATCTGGTTAACACCAGACCAAATATTTTCTATACAATGAGTGCACTTAGCCAGCTTATGAGTCAGTTGAGATAGACACACTAGATTGTTGTGAAGCATGTGTTGAGATACCTTAGACGCACAGTTGGACATGGTCTAAGATATAATTCCAGTATTGATATGATATGGCAGGAATATATTGACTCTGATTAGGCAAGGAGCGCAGTGGATAGAAAGAGCACCTTCGGGTGTTGCTTCATTTTGGGATCTTCCATGGTTTCCAGGTGTAGCAGGAAACAAAATTTTGTGGCTTTAAGCACAACAAAAGAAGAGTACATTACATTAAGTATGTCATTCCATGAAGCAGTGTGGCTCCACAAGATCCTTACATATTTATCCGAACATGTGTTGGATTCCACCTTTAGTCATTATGGTAACCAAAGTTGTGTGAGGATCTCAGATAATCCAGTGTTTCATGGCAAATAGAACCACATTGAGATCAAGTACCATTACACCCGAGACATGGTGCAGAGGAAGGAATTATTGGTGTTGTACCTTCCTACAAATGAGCAGGTTGTTGATATTCTTACCAAACTAGGACGAAGTTCAAGTACTTCTGTGATAGACTTGGCATGGTAGAGAATGACTCCCTCCCTGAGAGAGAGTGTTGATGTTTGCATATTCCTAATACATTCTCCATATCGTACTCCTCTGTGACTGAGTTGAGTTGATCTGTGATGACACCTATCCGAGAAGGGATAAGTGGGACACTTAGCCAAGAAGGGATAAGTGAGTTTGGGCTTATATCCCAACGTCCCTTGTGGAGAGCACATGAGGACACGTCCCATGTGGAGAGCACATGAGGACATGTCCCATGTGGAGAGCACACGAGGACATGTCAAGGGAGTTGACCCTTGACAACACACACTATGGGAGTTGACCCTAGTGTTTCTAGAGGGTGTAGCCTCTAGAAGTCCACATGGGAGTGCCATGTGTGACAAAATTTCTCTAGATCGTACTCCTCTATGAATTGAGTTGAGTTGATCTATGAGGACACTTATTCAAGAAGGGATAAGTGCATTTGGGCTTATAACCCAATGTATCGTGTGGAGATCACCTGAGAACATGTCAAGGGAGTTGACCCTTGATGTCACACACTATGGGGAGTTGACCCTAAGTGTTCCTAGAGGGAGTAGCCTCTAGAAGTCCACATGGGAGTGCCATGCGTGACAAACCTTTTGCTACTATGATGGTTGTGTACCATTGGTGGAGACTGCATGTCTTTGGATAGTATTTGTGTACTACTATGGAAAAATACCTTTCTAGCTAAGAGGGAGTGTTGATGTTTCAACATCAGGTATAACTTCTCCTAGATTGGGCTACAAACCAAGGGAGATAGGATACATTTGTCAAAAATGTGCACTTGTGGTAAATGGGCCCAGATGTAGTCCATCCTTGATCATGATAAGGAATAATATGGACTTGAGGTGCTTGAAGTGTTTTTTCCACGTGTCAGTTAACATCAGGCTGACATTCGCTCACATGTGTGTACTTGTGGTGAAAGATCCTATAGTGGTATTTGTCCTAGTCACGGTGATTTGAAAAGGAATTATAAAGACTCAAGATGATATATGTTATTACATGTGGACCCAGAGTGATATTGATCTCAGAAAGAGTTAATTGGCTCAAAAGGAAGATCCACATAAGGATTTTCTCCTCGGTTCAGGTGGGAGAGAGACGTCTCCCAAGACTGACAGACAAGTGTCATGAATCTAGGGTGAAGTTTGTATACTTTAGAGATAATCTTGGCATGATGAAAAATGTATCCCTCGTTGAGAGGGAGTGTTGATGTTTGGACAACATCGAGAAGTCATTCTCTTAGAATAATAATTAATAATATGATTATTGATTATTAAATATCATATATAATAAAGTAAATGATAATAATAAATAGTTATTGATTATTTAACGGATGCATCCTTTCATGGATGGTCACCATATGTTACCTGTATATGGAACACTCATCATTTTAATAATATATTGATCATATCTCATATGAAGAAAAACAACATAAAGGACATGGTTAGTTATTATTCATAGCAATGTTTCATTAGTACAAATATCATTACTATGTTTTTTACCTTGAGGAGTAGTCAACACCATTGGTTGGATTGTCATCAGTTCCTCTTCTCTCCGATCACCCTCATCAACATGATTTGCCATTGAAACAAGAAAAGTTATAAGTACACCATTTGCAAGTAAATATTTATAATCTTCATATTATACATTTATTTTAAAGACACATACCATTACAGGTCTGCAAACCACTAGAATCATGGGGTTTTTTCCCACCATCGTTGAATGAATCAATGTTTGTTTCCTGCTTAAAACAAATAGACACATTAATTGATGGGTTAAATCAATATTCAATATATTTGACAAGTAATCAACAACTACAATCTTGTCATTTTATTTACCAACTCATTCAAAGGGTCATATTGTGTCTACCCTTCCTTTGTCGATTTTCCACCACTACTTGAAAGATGAACTTGAAGCCAAGCATCAAGTCTTCTTCAGTGGCAACAATATTGAATGTACCCCCCTACATCTCATGGCACAAGATCATGATTTTTTCTTATTGGCTACAATTAGATAAAAATTTCGTGATGATATGTATAATATGAATAAATTATTTGGTACTTACAATTTGAGATTTTAATCTCAGGTAGACACAATTTGACCCCCCTTGCATTGCATGACATACAATCAACATTTTTTCTTATTGGCTGCATTTAGATAAAATTTGCATGATGATATGTATAATATGAATAAAGTATTTGGTACTTACAATTTGAGCTTTTAATCTCAGGTAACCACCTTGTCCAAGTTTGTGTTGCCCATGTTTTTCTAGTCTTTCCTTAGTTGCTTTTGACGTGTCTAGGAGCGTATGAGAAGTTTCAAGTATGTTATAAGCTATCGTTATTTTTTCTTTAGAACTAAAGAAAATTCAACCTATTCAATTCAAAATATCATATATTACTTTCCAAGGCCTGGTGGTGTCTTCCCTTCATGTCTCAATGCACTCTCCTTTGCATTGTCATGTATTCTTCCATTCCCTCCTGGGAATAGCCGGAGGACGATCATACTTGGGGTTCTTTTTCAATTGAGCCCCATATTGATCTCTGACATATTTCAAATATGTACTGGCCCTTGAGGTGATTTTTAATTTGTTGAACGAATCACCAAACAAGATGACCATATGGTTTATAAGATTGTTTTTCGAATCTTTATTCTGGGCATTCCACCGTGTGTGAATGGTGGGACCAAAAATCTCTAAACCCTTGTTGTGCAAGTTCCTGTAAAAAAACATTGTTTCCTACAAAACTACATGATAATTAGATTAAAATAATATGAAATATATAGGTTTCAATCAAATGGTACGAATTATTTAAGATATTCAAAAATACTTGGGATTTGTTGTATCTTCAAGAGAATCAAGTTATCGTCCACCAAAAAATTGATGGAGAGTGTTCCCAAGCTTTGAACACGTGATGATATAGGATAACAATGCTCTAGCGGTGCATAATTAGTATCCTCATTAGATTTACCATGTATACCATCACGTGCATGGTCTACCTTGTACGATGGGGGTGTCTCATGGGTCCCAAGAGTTTTAGTCCTCTGAGCCACAAATGGAGAGGCAAATAGCCTTGCAAGTATGTGGCTCATGCTAGGACACTGTGGGGATTGTGCATCATTGTTACCAGTAGCGTCCCCATGATAAATTTGTCTTGTCGGATCCAAAAATGTCTATAGAAAGAAAGAGTTTGAGTATTGATCATATAATAGTATCAAACAAAATTTCATAAATCAATATATGTTAGAAACAGTCTTTTTTTTAAATTGCTCTTACCCCAAATTGTTCTATATCCCGCCTTAGAATTTTCATTCTTTCTTTTCCCTCCTCTGTAAGTGGCTTACACCTAGCCAATTCAATGAATTCTCTATTTTCCTTTCTCAAGGAATTTCAAATTGTTTCCATTGGGTTGATGGAATCATATATTTCATCCCACACATCATTGTGTTATAATGATGTTTTGATCTACATAAACAAATAAATATGTTAATTCAATTATTGTTAACACAAATTTGTATGTAAGTCACGATTTTAATTGTTGTGAGTTAGTCAGTGCCTTCCCACGATCACCCTTCCACATTATAATATGCATGACATTTTAGAATGTTAGAAAATAATCTAAGAATCATGAGCTATTAAAATGTATATATATATTAAAAAAAAAAAAAAAAAAAAAACAACAACAACATTAATTAATTATAGGTTTGGTATACTGGTAGAAAATATTTACCCTCATAATAACAATGCTTCCATCGATTTTCTTCAAATCATAATAGACCAACAACTCTTCCCTCACAACTATTATTTTCACTGCATATACAAATATCCAATTTTCTTCACGCCCCTAAAATATACAATTGGGTTGCTTTCTTGGTGTCCCAGGTCTTGTAATGTTAATAATCCTTGCAATATTCCCCGGCGCCTTTGTCCTTCCATCAATATATACCGTCGCTCCTTTATAGTGATTCCTGTCTTTTAGCTATATAAATTGCAGTGACTAAATATCTCTACATACTTGGCATATATTAGACTAGCCTCAACCAATCTCCACAGTTGTAGCATGGTTCTACATACTCCATCAACTCAACAAGTTCTCCATCTTTCACCTTTATACCATCCATGGAGAATATACCTAGACCATGTATGGAAGATGGAGCAATGTGATACATCCTCTCATTGACACATAAGTCAGTGTCTAACTGAGGAAGTTCATTGGGTACTCATTGTATAACTATATTTTTGTACTTCAAAGGAACCTCGACATCACCTATGGTCTCATAGTCATAAGAACATGAACCTCCTTCAACAAGAAACAATTCCATGCACCTACAAAATTTTCTTCTAACCTTTTCAACTCTAGCTGATCTCAACCAGTTAGATGTGTTGGACATAACACTTTCCCCACTCCCTCCAGAAATTCCCTCTCTTGAGGATGATAGGTATGATAAGTATCTGTTTGGTTGTACCTAAACTTCATCGATTGAGAAAAAGTAGTTATAAAATAGATAATAGTCGCACCACTTATTCCTTGCTCGTTGTAAACTTGGTCTTCATCAAGTTAGAAGTAGTAAATATTTATTTTTATGCATTTACATAGTCTTCATCTACATATTTCATTCACATAACCATCCACCTTTTCACCCTCACAACCAGTAATGGCAGTCGGGCAAGAATACAGATGGGTCTCCTAAACCAAACAATGCATAGTCTAACTGGGACCATGTGTCGGGGAGTACCCCTTATTGTTGTTGGTAAATTATGCAACATATATTTCATATTATTTTAATCTAATTATCATATATGTCTCATGTTTAATCTAATTTTCTATTTTTGTAACATGTTTATGTTGTGTTGAAATAGTTGTTGCAACACATGCTGTAACAATTGCTCCAACACATTTCGAAACATTTGTTGCAACACATGTTGAAACAATTGTTGCAACACATGCTGTAATAGTTGTTGCAACACACACTGTAACAGTTGTTGCAACACATGTTGTAACCGTTTTTTCAATAGACTTTAGGATCTCTTCACCACCATCTTCCATCATTTCAGACTTGAAATCACTTCCATTACTGCTTGCCATAGATTAACAGGTGATCCCTTGGTGTATCGTGTCTTCATTAATATATCAGATGGATCTGACTATGCATTTTTCTAGCTCTTTGGATTTCATAGTTGCTTCGTGAGAGAAATCATGTGAGAGGGCTTGTGTTGTTACTTTTATGCACTAGTTTTGAATCTCTCTCACTCAAGGCACATATTATCTTTCTCATTCATTTATTTTGAATTTCTCTTTCACTCAAAGTGTATATTCTCTCACTCATTTCCCTTTTGATGTTGAAATTCAAATTAAATAAACTAATCCCACTTTATGCAATTTTATTTATAATTTTTACCCTACTCTCATGGGATTTTGGGTGCTTGAGGGAAGCTTAGTGTGTTAAATTATCAAAAGTTTTATATGCAAATTTACATGCAGAAATAATAGTACAAACATCTTAGGGACACCCCCCAGTGGCTAGAAAATCACCAGCCTGAACAGAGAGGCATCTCACAGTGAGAGGGTTAGATTTCCTATAGTTACCTCGCTGACCTATTCATATTCTTATTGAATATTTGCATGATAAAAAGTATTCGTAGGTTGTATACTACCATTATTTGTGATTAAGACCTAGGTAAAAGAGCCTCGGGAAACCCATGGCTAGCTATGTACAATCATTCACAACCTAAGTAAATTATTTTTAAAATTTACATGAAGAATAAAGTCACTCCCATGAATCAGTCACTTGCAACCAATATATGTGTCAAAACACCCCTAGTTGTTCTCTTAGTATGTCATGAGTTGTTCTTTGCAGATAAAGCTGCCCGACTACATTTCCTCTATAGGTTGAATTCATGGGGTTGTCAATGAAATTTTGGACTTTCTTAGAACTCATATTTCCACCAGTTAAAAATTTTATTTTCCTTGAGCCTATTCGATTCTTCAACCTACATACCTAGAAAAAGGTTTACCTCATAGTCAACTTGTCTAAAGATTTGGGGTTTTAAAGGGTTAGAAAAAATTACCGATTTTGGTGGCATTGCTAGTCTAGGCGGGGTCTTCTCTATTGCTCGATATAAGTCCTCCTTTGTCACTCTGTGTGGTAGGGTTTCCACTCTTTGTCAGTCCTCTATTGTCAGGGATAGGGATGCCACTCTTTTTCGGTCCTATGTTGGTGGGGCTAGGGATGTATCTCCCTTCCAGTCCTCTCTTATCTCTTGCAATCGAGTTTCAGGTCAAAAAATTTCATTTACTGTTGTGAGGAGCTCGAATGTGGTGAGGTGAGGTTTTTTGTTTGGCTTACATTTTTTTCATTTGGTAATTTATATAATACATATAATATATTATATATATATATATATATATATATATATATATATATATATAACACATTTAATAAACTATTATGTATTATATAATTAATATATATTATAATAATTACAACCCATATCCTTTAAAACACTTCCCCTCTAATAGAAATAATACCTATAATCCCTGGCACTTGATCAAGATAGTCTATATCTAATATAAAACCTAACCATAATACTATAAACATTATAACCTCTAACGCCTAACTCTTATAAACCTTGTGAACCCTTAACCCTATAATCCCTATTGCTATAAATAGCTAAACATTACAATCCTTAACCCTTATTGGAGAAGACAGTGATCATGATGGCGATGATGATGATGACAATGACAATGACACCGTGATGAAAATCATGATAACGACGGAGACAACGATGATGATGAGGACGATGATGACAATGTTGATTATGGTGATGAAAATGATGACGACGACGAACATTAACTCATATAAATAAATACTTTAAAGAGAATAAATCATATAAAATATATAATCACATACCTCCTACATTTTAACATTTATGCAATATCATTCATCATCTTCCTCTTCATCCAACTCTACATTTGTATCATCTAGTTCAGAATTGACGTTGAAAGGATTGGCCATATCAAGATTGTTATCAATATCATTTTCGATAATATCATCATCAAGAACATTGTCATATACATTTGGCTCAACTTCTTTAACTTCTTCATCTGACAGTACATATACCGCATGCTCCTCTGCATCTTCTTCTTCTGGTAGATTATACTTTACATGCCTTCCTCTTGGATCATATCTAACAATGTACGACCAACTTGCTTTACTTGAAACCTCTTAATAAAAGACTTGCTCACATTGGATTAGAAGAACATAAGTTTATATACCCGGCTCAAATGTCCTTGTATTAACCATGGTAATTCCATTATCATGCTCAATAACAGTTCTATCAGGATCATGTTCATTCATCCTTAACCTGTACCATTTGACCTCAAACAGAACTAACTTGAAGGATTTAAAGTCACACTCGATTATATCATCCAAATACCCATAATATCAATTTTATGATATTGTTGGATGCCTGTCACTTCTTGAGGAAACATTAGTGGCCTGAAAGACTG
>ML791174.1:311328-340680 GCA_009831015.1 Picea engelmannii
TTTCCTGCTTAAAACAAATAGACACATTAATTGATGGGTTAAATCAATATTCAATATATTTGACAAGTAATCAACAACTACAATCTTGTCATTTTATTTACCAACTCATTCAAAGGGTCATATTGTGTCTACCCTTCCTTTGTCGATTTTCCACCACTACTTGAAAGATGAACTTGAAGCCAAGCATCAAGTCTTCTTCAGTGGCAACAATATTGAATGTACCCCCCTACATCTCATGGCACAAGATCATGATTTTTTCTTATTGGCTACAATTAGATAAAAATTTCGTGATGATATGTATAATATGAATAAATTATTTGGTACTTACAATTTGAGATTTTAATCTCAGGTAGACACAATTTGACCCCCCTTGCATTGCATGACATACAATCAACATTTTTTCTTATTGGCTGCATTTAGATAAAATTTGCATGATGATATGTATAATATGAATAAAGTATTTGGTACTTACAATTTGAGCTTTTAATCTCAGGTAACCACCTTGTCCAAGTTTGTGTTGCCCATGTTTTTCTAGTCTTTCCTTAGTTGCTTTTGACGTGTCTAGGAGCGTATGAGAAGTTTCAAGTATGTTATAAGCTATCGTTATTTTTTCTTTAGAACTAAAGAAAATTCAACCTATTCAATTCAAAATATCATATATTACTTTCCAAGGCCTGGTGGTGTCTTCCCTTCATGTCTCAATGCACTCTCCTTTGCATTGTCATGTATTCTTCCATTCCCTCCTGGGAATAGCCGGAGGACGATCATACTTGGGGTTCTTTTTCAATTGAGCCCCATATTGATCTCTGACATATTTCAAATATGTACTGGCCCTTGAGGTGATTTTTAATTTGTTGAACGAATCACCAAACAAGATGACCATATGGTTTATAAGATTGTTTTTCGAATCTTTATTCTGGGCATTCCACCGTGTGTGAATGGTGGGACCAAAAATCTCTAAACCCTTGTTGTGCAAGTTCCTGTAAAAAAACATTGTTTCCTACAAAACTACATGATAATTAGATTAAAATAATATGAAATATATAGGTTTCAATCAAATGGTACGAATTATTTAAGATATTCAAAAATACTTGGGATTTGTTGTATCTTCAAGAGAATCAAGTTATCGTCCACCAAAAAATTGATGGAGAGTGTTCCCAAGCTTTGAACACGTGATGATATAGGATAACAATGCTCTAGCGGTGCATAATTAGTATCCTCATTAGATTTACCATGTATACCATCACGTGCATGGTCTACCTTGTACGATGGGGGTGTCTCATGGGTCCCAAGAGTTTTAGTCCTCTGAGCCACAAATGGAGAGGCAAATAGCCTTGCAAGTATGTGGCTCATGCTAGGACACTGTGGGGATTGTGCATCATTGTTACCAGTAGCGTCCCCATGATAAATTTGTCTTGTCGGATCCAAAAATGTCTATAGAAAGAAAGAGTTTGAGTATTGATCATATAATAGTATCAAACAAAATTTCATAAATCAATATATGTTAGAAACAGTCTTTTTTTTAAATTGCTCTTACCCCAAATTGTTCTATATCCCGCCTTAGAATTTTCATTCTTTCTTTTCCCTCCTCTGTAAGTGGCTTACACCTAGCCAATTCAATGAATTCTCTATTTTCCTTTCTCAAGGAATTTCAAATTGTTTCCATTGGGTTGATGGAATCATATATTTCATCCCACACATCATTGTGTTATAATGATGTTTTGATCTACATAAACAAATAAATATGTTAATTCAATTATTGTTAACACAAATTTGTATGTAAGTCACGATTTTAATTGTTGTGAGTTAGTCAGTGCCTTCCCACGATCACCCTTCCACATTATAATATGCATGACATTTTAGAATGTTAGAAAATAATCTAAGAATCATGAGCTATTAAAATGTATATATATATTAAAAAAAAAAAAAAAAAAAAAACAACAACAACATTAATTAATTATAGGTTTGGTATACTGGTAGAAAATATTTACCCTCATAATAACAATGCTTCCATCGATTTTCTTCAAATCATAATAGACCAACAACTCTTCCCTCACAACTATTATTTTCACTGCATATACAAATATCCAATTTTCTTCACGCCCCTAAAATATACAATTGGGTTGCTTTCTTGGTGTCCCAGGTCTTGTAATGTTAATAATCCTTGCAATATTCCCCGGCGCCTTTGTCCTTCCATCAATATATACCGTCGCTCCTTTATAGTGATTCCTGTCTTTTAGCTATATAAATTGCAGTGACTAAATATCTCTACATACTTGGCATATATTAGACTAGCCTCAACCAATCTCCACAGTTGTAGCATGGTTCTACATACTCCATCAACTCAACAAGTTCTCCATCTTTCACCTTTATACCATCCATGGAGAATATACCTAGACCATGTATGGAAGATGGAGCAATGTGATACATCCTCTCATTGACACATAAGTCAGTGTCTAACTGAGGAAGTTCATTGGGTACTCATTGTATAACTATATTTTTGTACTTCAAAGGAACCTCGACATCACCTATGGTCTCATAGTCATAAGAACATGAACCTCCTTCAACAAGAAACAATTCCATGCACCTACAAAATTTTCTTCTAACCTTTTCAACTCTAGCTGATCTCAACCAGTTAGATGTGTTGGACATAACACTTTCCCCACTCCCTCCAGAAATTCCCTCTCTTGAGGATGATAGGTATGATAAGTATCTGTTTGGTTGTACCTAAACTTCATCGATTGAGAAAAAGTAGTTATAAAATAGATAATAGTCGCACCACTTATTCCTTGCTCGTTGTAAACTTGGTCTTCATCAAGTTAGAAGTAGTAAATATTTATTTTTATGCATTTACATAGTCTTCATCTACATATTTCATTCACATAACCATCCACCTTTTCACCCTCACAACCAGTAATGGCAGTCGGGCAAGAATACAGATGGGTCTCCTAAACCAAACAATGCATAGTCTAACTGGGACCATGTGTCGGGGAGTACCCCTTATTGTTGTTGGTAAATTATGCAACATATATTTCATATTATTTTAATCTAATTATCATATATGTCTCATGTTTAATCTAATTTTCTATTTTTGTAACATGTTTATGTTGTGTTGAAATAGTTGTTGCAACACATGCTGTAACAATTGCTCCAACACATTTCGAAACATTTGTTGCAACACATGTTGAAACAATTGTTGCAACACATGCTGTAATAGTTGTTGCAACACACACTGTAACAGTTGTTGCAACACATGTTGTAACCGTTTTTTCAATAGACTTTAGGATCTCTTCACCACCATCTTCCATCATTTCAGACTTGAAATCACTTCCATTACTGCTTGCCATAGATTAACAGGTGATCCCTTGGTGTATCGTGTCTTCATTAATATATCAGATGGATCTGACTATGCATTTTTCTAGCTCTTTGGATTTCATAGTTGCTTCGTGAGAGAAATCATGTGAGAGGGCTTGTGTTGTTACTTTTATGCACTAGTTTTGAATCTCTCTCACTCAAGGCACATATTATCTTTCTCATTCATTTATTTTGAATTTCTCTTTCACTCAAAGTGTATATTCTCTCACTCATTTCCCTTTTGATGTTGAAATTCAAATTAAATAAACTAATCCCACTTTATGCAATTTTATTTATAATTTTTACCCTACTCTCATGGGATTTTGGGTGCTTGAGGGAAGCTTAGTGTGTTAAATTATCAAAAGTTTTATATGCAAATTTACATGCAGAAATAATAGTACAAACATCTTAGGGACACCCCCCAGTGGCTAGAAAATCACCAGCCTGAACAGAGAGGCATCTCACAGTGAGAGGGTTAGATTTCCTATAGTTACCTCGCTGACCTATTCATATTCTTATTGAATATTTGCATGATAAAAAGTATTCGTAGGTTGTATACTACCATTATTTGTGATTAAGACCTAGGTAAAAGAGCCTCGGGAAACCCATGGCTAGCTATGTACAATCATTCACAACCTAAGTAAATTATTTTTAAAATTTACATGAAGAATAAAGTCACTCCCATGAATCAGTCACTTGCAACCAATATATGTGTCAAAACACCCCTAGTTGTTCTCTTAGTATGTCATGAGTTGTTCTTTGCAGATAAAGCTGCCCGACTACATTTCCTCTATAGGTTGAATTCATGGGGTTGTCAATGAAATTTTGGACTTTCTTAGAACTCATATTTCCACCAGTTAAAAATTTTATTTTCCTTGAGCCTATTCGATTCTTCAACCTACATACCTAGAAAAAGGTTTACCTCATAGTCAACTTGTCTAAAGATTTGGGGTTTTAAAGGGTTAGAAAAAATTACCGATTTTGGTGGCATTGCTAGTCTAGGCGGGGTCTTCTCTATTGCTCGATATAAGTCCTCCTTTGTCACTCTGTGTGGTAGGGTTTCCACTCTTTGTCAGTCCTCTATTGTCAGGGATAGGGATGCCACTCTTTTTCGGTCCTATGTTGGTGGGGCTAGGGATGTATCTCCCTTCCAGTCCTCTCTTATCTCTTGCAATCGAGTTTCAGGTCAAAAAATTTCATTTACTGTTGTGAGGAGCTCGAATGTGGTGAGGTGAGGTTTTTTGTTTGGCTTACATTTTTTTCATTTGGTAATTTATATAATACATATAATATATTATATATATATATATATATATATATATATATATATATATATAACACATTTAATAAACTATTATGTATTATATAATTAATATATATTATAATAATTACAACCCATATCCTTTAAAACACTTCCCCTCTAATAGAAATAATACCTATAATCCCTGGCACTTGATCAAGATAGTCTATATCTAATATAAAACCTAACCATAATACTATAAACATTATAACCTCTAACGCCTAACTCTTATAAACCTTGTGAACCCTTAACCCTATAATCCCTATTGCTATAAATAGCTAAACATTACAATCCTTAACCCTTATTGGAGAAGACAGTGATCATGATGGCGATGATGATGATGACAATGACAATGACACCGTGATGAAAATCATGATAACGACGGAGACAACGATGATGATGAGGACGATGATGACAATGTTGATTATGGTGATGAAAATGATGACGACGACGAACATTAACTCATATAAATAAATACTTTAAAGAGAATAAATCATATAAAATATATAATCACATACCTCCTACATTTTAACATTTATGCAATATCATTCATCATCTTCCTCTTCATCCAACTCTACATTTGTATCATCTAGTTCAGAATTGACGTTGAAAGGATTGGCCATATCAAGATTGTTATCAATATCATTTTCGATAATATCATCATCAAGAACATTGTCATATACATTTGGCTCAACTTCTTTAACTTCTTCATCTGACAGTACATATACCGCATGCTCCTCTGCATCTTCTTCTTCTGGTAGATTATACTTTACATGCCTTCCTCTTGGATCATATCTAACAATGTACGACCAACTTGCTTTACTTGAAACCTCTTAATAAAAGACTTGCTCACATTGGATTAGAAGAACATAAGTTTATATACCCGGCTCAAATGTCCTTGTATTAACCATGGTAATTCCATTATCATGCTCAATAACAGTTCTATCAGGATCATGTTCATTCATCCTTAACCTGTACCATTTGACCTCAAACAGAACTAACTTGAAGGATTTAAAGTCACACTCGATTATATCATCCAAATACCCATAATATCAATTTTATGATATTGTTGGATGCCTGTCACTTCTTGAGGAAACATTAGTGGCCTGAAAGACTGTGGTTATCCCAAAATTAGAGGTTTTCTTCTTGTCATCCTACTTTTTGATGTGAAATTTACGACCATTGCAACACATAGCCTTGTGGTGTGTCAACTACAATATGCCTGACACATAAAAAAATGCATTATCAATCAATAAACATATTTAGATTTATGAAAAATTGATTAAAAAACACACCACGTATATTAATATATTGGAAAAAAACTAAAACATGATGTGGGTGAATAATATGCTTACATGTTTATCTTTAAAACCATATGCTAAATCAATTTCCCTCTGAGTAAGATTGGTATCTTGATTAAAATGATCTTCTTTAAGAAAAGTAACCACCCCTACCCATGATAACCTACTATTACATTGTATACAACGATCTATTTGTACCTTCATCCAATCAATATTGTTTGCAATGTATAAATGTAGTGCATCCCACTCTTGACCAACTGCATGAAAATATAATAAACATTAATTATTTGAATAGAGATTAATATAAATTGATGGAAGCTAAATAAAAATTAAATAAGTACAATATATAAGTAAATCAATATTAATGTAAAGTATTATATATCTCTACAATTTAATTACCTTTCACTTTCCTCATTCTACCTTTCCCGACCAAGACCTCCCATTCAAATTTTTTAATGGAATTGACATCCCAAATCCGAGGCACCTTCATGATTTTTGCTGCTAATTTAGGAAGATATTGACGAATATACACCAAGGATTGATATACCATATAGAACTCCACCATAGAACCCTCAAGACATGCTCTTTGTCTAACAGAATCATTCAATGACTTCAAGTTCCTCTCGACCATCCACATTGACCTTGTGTGTACAGGTCCACACATTTCAATCTCCTCAACTTGGTGTATAAGGTAGTGTTCTTGTGCATTGAAAAATGCCGAAGGTAAATACTTTTACATTTCATACATTAGTTGAGAGAATTTCTCTCCTCCAATATTTTATGTCTTCTTTATGGATTTCTTTAGATGACAACCACCTACACATGATATAACGTCAAATCAAATCATAGGTTTTAACAACATATATATATATATATATATATATATATATATATATATATATATATATATATATATATATATATATATATATATATATATATATATATATATATATAGAGAGAGAGAGAGAGAGAGAGAGAGAAAGTAAAACGAACGAGTACAAGTTGAGCAACAAAGATTTTGCATAAAAATCATTAATATTTACCTCATGTATTTTCCAAGATCATATATAACTTGTTTTACATTGTTTTCAAAGTTGTCAGGGAGAGATAGAGGTAGAACATACTCTAAAAAAAAAGGGATCATTAATTTTTTTTGAAAAAAAAATAAAAAATTATAATACTAAAAACTCATATATTTACCAATAAATAAATCTACCAAAACAATTACCTTAATGAAAGTATGTCAGTCATGAGTTTTCACCCTGCCAAAGTCACCTTTCTTCGTTAAGATCTTCTTTATGTTTGAAGCAAATCCCATGGGAAATTCAATTTTTTGAATGACCTATTTTACAACATTTCTTTGTTGCTCTGTAAATAACAATGGAAGACTATCTCGACGTCCATCACTATTTGAATTAATCACATTTTTTATTATATGATTGGCTTCCTAAATGTTGGTACAAATTTTGACAATTTTTCTTTGTCACTCCTTCCATCTAAGATTCTCCACAACATTTATGTTACACTCTTCCTGATGTGAACCATATCAAACAAATGAGCTATTTGTAGGTGCTCATAGTAGGGAAACCTATTGAATTGTATAGGGTAACTTTTCATTCCTTGTGGAATCCCATTAATGCCTTGACGACATTTGTGAAAAATAAATGATATTACAACAATAATTGTTAGATACAATAAACAAAATTCAATACAAATTAAAATTGTAAAATTATATACTATTAAAGTGCAGTAGTATGTTACATACCAAAAAAATGTGTTAGCCTTTAGGCATCATGAATTTTCCATGTAAGTATTCCATGGAACTGAAATTGATTTTCTCTATTGGTCTAGAGATGTCATACATGGTGATGCCAACCCTAGAAAAATCATTTCCAGCATTGTGTGATCCATCTTTATTGACATCCAAGGAGGAAGGTTATTGTTTATAAAAAAAATAGGCCACACCGAGTAAATAGACTTGATCTCACCAAATGGATTGACACCATCAACTGTCAATGAAAGCCTAACATTAGGAGGTTCTTCTTTAAAAATCGACAACCTTTCTTCGATGTTCCTGAATGCAAAACCATCCAAAAGCATTCGAAGAACACCATATTCACTTCTATTCTGTGCATGGTAGTCCATAAACTGTGCAATGCTTTGGAACCTAAACAATCACTACAAATGAGAAATTATCGGAATATTACGAAGAACCTTGTGAGGCACCTTTTTTGTTACTTGATCGGTTCGATATCTACTCATTTTACATGGCGAGAATTTCGTTTCTAATGCATATTATCCATAATATATAATATTATCATTTAGACATGCATCAATATCTTGATACTCCATTCCAATATCTTTCATAATGGCACACGACTCTCAGTATGTACGAGGTAAACTATTTGACGGTGGTAAGAAAAATTCACGTAACAATCTACAACATAAAAAATAACTATTTAATGTAAATAATAGTAATCATAAATATTGCATCCTTAATTTACACATTAATTCACACTAAAAATAGAGAAAAATAAAGTCTACCTTTACATACAATATGTGACAAATTATATTAGGTACCTTAGGATTTGTATGAGACAAGTCTTTGACAAACCATTCAATACCTTCAAGTTCACCAACAACATTATAGTAGAGAGAATATTTGTTCTTGAGCCTTCATAAAGGTTTTTTTTTCCTTTTCAAGCAGAGGTACATCATGAATATCATCAAAGTCTTCCTCGTCGATAGGAGAAAATATGTCCCAGATCAATCTATTTGTCCCATCAATTGGCTCAACAATATTATTAGTGTCATCTTCTTCCATAGGATTGACTTTATCTTCAATATCCATACCATCTTCCACATCTTGCACAATAGTATTTCTACTACTACAAGGAAGATATTTATTCAACGACAAACACCTAGGAGGATTTATCTTTATAATTACAAACAATTAATAGCATTAGTGTATATAAAAAAATATCAAAAGGAAACAAAATACAATAAATACAAAGACATATATAATGACCAACTTACCATGGGACGATATGTAGGTCCCCCTTCACAATTCCCATACCTCCAAAAATGCCTTTCAATTGTTTTCCTTACAAGTCTTCTTATATTCAAGCCCCTACATTGATTGCAAGCGCAATGACATTTCCCATCACCCTATGGCTCCAATTCCTCCCTTAATCTAGCAAGTGTCCTTTCACTCTCTTCAAGTGTTGGCATTGGGATTTCCTATATTTACGACAAAATCCAATGAAGCAATATAACTACAATATACAAATATATTCTTATGGTACAAATGTCATAGAATATTGACCCCATATGTACTAGAGAATTAATCCATTGTCGTCATATATTTATTAAAGATTTATAACGGTAGTCAACAATTAATCAAAAAATCAAAACCATACATTTTTACCACATAAGTTCCAAAGAATCACTATAAGCAAGTAATAAAATCAAACAAAAAGAGAACTAGACCAAGACATATTGCATAGTAATTAAATGGAATCAAGTAGACATGTTCATACATATTTCCTAGGAAACAATTTGTGTCCCCAAATAAAAGAGGGTCTAAGGTTATGGATTCGATGTGGGTATTTAAAAAAGAGAGAAAGTAATATTAAAAATTTGTAACCTTCAAAGTACAAAATTTGAGCTATGCAGATCAAGAATTGGATTTGAGGCAAGTAGCACATATAAAAAAGACTAATAATTCATGCAACGAACAATGAGCAATAATTTTTTTATAACCATCGCACCTACAACATAATGGTCAAAATCACTCACCATTGTTGGTCTTTCAATGAACATTGACTATGTCAAAGTTGACCAAGTCAGTGACTGTTAAACCGTTTTCAAATGGGTAATTGACATTATCTAGGATTGTCGATATATAGACGAATTATCATCGCAATATCAACAGATATAGATGTTCATTGAAAGTACGATGTTTGTCGGGAGGGCCAAAAAATTTGATTAAAATTTTATTATTATGTCATAATTGCGACGATATAATTAATTTTATGACGATAATTAGTAGTAGTGTTTTAGTATTTTACCAAGTCCTGGAAATAGGGGTAAGTTGTATAAACTTGATGATGATTTAGCAACAAATTTTGATGAACATATGGCTCAAGAAACTGAGGATTATACAATAGTCGATATTGAGAAGGAGGCAATTCCAAAATCAATACCATCTTCCTCAAAGTCGCATAAAGGAGTCTATAGAATCAAGAAGTTAAAAGAAGAGCTTCAAGAAATGGAATTTCTCGATAGACATATTAAAAATGAAAATGAAACACTAAAAATTAATATGTCCAAACTACAGATGGAAAACGAACAACTTGAAGTTGAGAAGAATTTTCTCATAAAGAAATCCAGGAAATGGTATAGCCAAAGCCAACAAGTCAAGATTCGAAATCGAAGGCTAAAAATTAATCTCAATGCGGTGAGAAGGAAGGCCTGAGTTTCATCCTCTAGCTTGAATATCCTAATTGATGCTACAAAACAAGTTTAGAAGTTCATAATCATCAACAATTTTGAACATTTTTGAAAGGGTTTCAGGGGAGGCAATACATTTTTTTGGAGGAACATATTATTTTTGTTGCATGAGGACATACAACATTTTCCATGTGGGGGAGATGTTGGGTCCTCAATTTTAACTCATTTTTTCACTTTCATTTATGAATTTTTTTCTAAACATATGCCTCTGAACTATCTCATACCTTGTTATCACCTATTTTTTCCATAAGTATTCCACTATCTACAAGATATGTATACCAAGGATATATACAAGGTAAATTTGTCTATTTTTCCATATTTTCACCTTTTTATATGCAATTTATCTTGAATGTCATTTTATTAACAAGTCTCTACAAAATCATATATTTTGTAGCAACTACATATTTCTTTAGTGACTACATATTCCTATAGCATATTCGTAGCTTTGAAAGGTTGTGCGCATTCAATGAGAAAACCACGACTTGGAGGTGGTTCTAAATAATCATGAGATGGTTTCATACATGTCAGCTGAGTTCTAGAGTCAAAATATCCAATGTGGAAGCAAAGTCAAACTCCAAGTGAACGAAGAGTGCCTTGGTAGAGCATCTGCAAATATGGCGTTGAATACATCCACAATCATGTCAACAAATTGTATATGGTAATTGCATGCATCATTGTCATGAAATTCTCTATAGATGGATTATCTAAACAACTCATCATGCCAAGATTGAGATAGATTGAATTTTAAAAATTCACATACTCTAATTTTTAGGTATTTTGTTGTAGAATCTATAGGGTATGTATATGAGGAAACAATCATAATGCTATATAAATGATAGCATGAAATCTACATGATAACATGGATGGAAGTGATGTTATTATTTGGATGATGATGTAAATGGGAATTTTACGATAATAAAAATACCGTTGAATGTTCATTTTTGTGTGTTGTGTGTACTAAGTTTTAGTTTAGATCCATCGTATCCTCTGCAATGCAATCCAAGTCAGGATGACACCCTGTGTAAGGTATACGTTGCAAAATTTCTAGTTAGTTTTTTTTTATGCAGTAAGTGTGATTTTATTCATAGTCATTCATTATTTCATAACGTTCAATGCAAGTAATGAATTTTTCTTTTCATAGACTGCAGGGATACAAGTGCACACTTTTTTATTGAATAAGATTATCTGATTTATTACATAAACCCTCATTCTATATACTGATTGAAATACTATAATGAGACATTTCAATTGATAATTCAGTAGATAAATAGATTTAAGTGACCAGAATCATTCCTATAGCAATGCATTAATTTTGTTTTAAGTTAAAATCATTTCTGTAGCAGTTTAGTAAGAAATTAAAATTGCATTTGTTCATTTATGATATAATCATAAATAAATCATGCACATACAGTGTATGAACTTCATCAGTTTACAAATCTTGGATTGATGAATTTAATGTAATAGAATTTAATAAATTAAATTGACTGGCAATGCCTCACACAAAAGTGAGCCAAGAGTTATGCAAATCCCAATGAATTTAAGAGTCATGAAGGATATTGAGGGTACATGGCCCAGTAAATTCAAGGATGAAGTACAAAGTATTTGATTGATGATAGCTAGGAATGGAGTTAACTTGTATTCCCTCCAAAAAACAAACTATTATGTTTGGCTAGTGGTAGTGATCAATAACAATATCCCCCCATGGTTTTCCATGAAGAATGAATATATTATGTTGGCTCTTATAGTTCCTGGTAGAAGAAAAGTGGAGAGAATGAATGTCTACTTCCAACCATTGATCGATGAATTGGAGAAATTATGGGATGGATATAGATAAATGATGTATCAATACCCATCCCAATCTAGAGGTCTTTTATATTGTATGGCATATCTGCATACAACATGCACGATTATCCAAGACTAGGAGTTTGCTCAAGTACATATTTTTATTGATATGTTTATATCTATAAAAAAAATTGTCATACTTAATTAGGTGTAATTGTCCTTTTTAGTTATAACATGTTTCCCATACAATAACATTGCATTCCTTAAAAAAAAATGGTATCATGGATCTAAATCTTGTGGACCTTTTATAAATATTAGGTGGTCCAACCACCGATGAAATCCAATGTACAATTTCTCAAGGTTATTCCTCTTGGAAGACCACCCTTTAGAAGAGGATAATTTACTTTTAATGGTAAACTAAAGAGAACTCGAAGACCTAAAATATTGAAACCAACTAGTTGCCTTAGGGCATATGACCTAGAGAAGGAGAAGGAAATTGCACATTTGTTCAATTCAAATGGGCAACCTATATTCAATGATCCTAAATTTTTTGACACCTATTTTGAGAAAAATGCCTATTGGGATGAAAGGAAATCTTTATTTAATGGGCTTCCATGTTGGGAGCATCTTAAGATTGCACACTTATCATACATATATTAAAAAATGTTTCATCTTCTTTTTGGAGGTACATATCATAAAAAATAAGTGACACATTGGGTGTTAGGAGAGATATTGTTTCTTCAAATACTAAGAAGAAACATTGGCCAAGAGAAGAAAGTAAAGTAGAGGCTAGTCCCTTTTGGTGTTTTAATGAATGTGATGTCCCATGAATTTTGAAGAAAAATGATCTTGCTTTGGTGAATGATGTTATATTGGGCATGGATATTCATTATTTATATGAGTTGAGTTTACGACACTGCTTCATCGCAAAAGAAAAATTGTCAGTATTGAAATCACATGACCATATAAACCTTCTAAGGGTATGCATGTTGAACACATACTTCCTTTTTTGTAGTGCGGGTTATTATATGCTATGCACTCACAATTTTATTCCAATTAATTTTCTATGTGTTTATTTTGTAGTGAAATTATTCTTTGCTCCTACTTTGTCGTGTGAACAATGATTTTCACAAGACCTACAACATGCCATATATAAATTATTTCCATTTTTATATTGGATTACATCAAAGGATATTCACATGTCTAACATTCCATGATGGCATTGAGAGATAGCTGAAATTGTTTGTATTCTTAAGAATGAACTAATTATGAGTTTCATGGACTTGCAAGTCCATATTATAATTCACCTAGCTAATGAGGTTGAATTAGTTGAGGTGCTCTCATGTCATTGCATGTTTTTCTTAGGGAGGTGCATGAAAAATTTGAAGGGGTTTTCTTGATAAGGGGAAACAAGGGGTACATAGTATACAAGTCATTCTATTATTCTTGCGAATACATCAAGCAACTGAATGAAAGACTAGGTGGAATGGTTTGGGATGACTGATGCGATGAGGGGAAAAGGGAAGGGGAGCTACTCCAAACAAATGGAAAGAGGTTCATGATAAAGAGTAAGTCACTTATATTTTGTCATTTTTTTACATAGTAATTGTTTACACTAAACTTGATAATATACATTTGATCTCATACTTTTCTTTTTGATGTCATCAATACATCAACAAATTCAAAAATTGATGCCATCAATAAATTTGTTCTTTATAACATGGATGCCAATAGCTAGGTGGTTGACTGGATCAGAGAGAAATATGGCATCTTTGGTCATTACGTGTATGGTTAAAAAGATGCACTAAACATAGGTATTTGGTGCAAGAACTCTATAACAATCTCTTTGTGTACATTGTTCACTTTATAATGCACATTTAAATTACAACATGTATTGCATTTTTATTAATTCTTAGGTTATTATACATATGACATCGTCCTTTTTTCACATTTTTACAGGTGCATTTCTTCCCATTTATGTGGGCATACAAATATGATTTTCTCATTGAGGATGTCGATGATGGACATGTCTCACTTGATTGTGGAGTGGAGGTTGAGTTTGACTAATCTAGTTGTGCTATCCACCATGATTAGAACATAATAGAGGGGAAGTTATGTTAAATATAAAATATACAAGAGATGATGCAAGTGGACTTCTGATCTTTCCGATGTATTATTTTTAGGTGCAAGTGGTGGGATGCTTTTGATTGGGGTAATGCAAAGGAATATTGTGATTGTGGGTCAATATGTATCAACTCTAAAAAGTCGTGGGATGAAAATGAGCCTTATATTTTCCCAAAACACCATAACCAAGTGTTTTTCACCTGGATGTGTTGGATATGGATGTTGGAGATACTTCACACACAAATAGGATTTATTTTTCCTAAGGTTTTCCCTGTGTTTATTAGTCATTATCCAATATCCTACATTTTAGGGAGGATATTCATTTTCCTACATTGTAAGGGAATATTCTCTTCAATTCACACTTCAGTTGGATCAGTTGAGTGGAGTCTTGATGCCACATTGGTTCCATCACCATGAATCATTGGGATCATCACTACTAATAAGAATTTTCCTTGGGATTATCACCAGAGTGGTGCATTACTAATGCTTTCGGTTAGTTAACTGAGGATTGAGAGGCTAGTTGACTTAGACTAAGTGGAAGTTAACTCCTGTAACTACCAGTGTGTGTACAGATCACTCTATACCACCACTATGGAATATTAGCTTATGCATTATGGTGCATTAGTTGACCTATGCAACACATATCTATTGTATTGTATCATTCTTTCATTCAGTTAATACAATTCTTTGATTCTCTCTCTCTCGTTTCCATCTTTTCTCATTTTTATGCAAACTGTGTATGTCCTTTGTTGGCTAGATATTATCTTTGTAGGTTCATCCAAATTTACATGGTATCAGAGACAATGATTTTCTAGGAAAAATACACACCAGACTCTTTTTGCAGGTACCGAATATTGAAGATAGTGGGAAAATGGAATTTCCAAAAGAAATAATTCTTTCACCATACAATTTCTTTGCATGGAAGAACAAGATGGAATTTCATATTCAAAGAAGAGGATTATATAGGTTAACCATGGGCAAATAGACCAAACCTACATCAGCCATAGAAAAATCCAAGTATCTGAATTAGATGGATGAAGCGTATGGAACTATTTGTAGTCTCATTTCTCCTGAGCTCCTCTTTCACATATACTCATGTAAAACCCCCAATGAATTCTGGACCACCATGGAAGGACTTTTTGGAAAATGGGATGAGATGAGGGGACATATACTCGAGGTGGAATTTCTCACTTTGGATCCAAAAACCTTCGAAAATATCCAAGATATTTTTACCAAATATAAGGATTTGTTGTCGCAACTCAAGGCTTGCGGGGTTGATAAATATAAGGAGGAGAAACAACTGGTTCTTACCATTCTTTCAAAACTTGTTATGGAATACTCAATGTTTGTATCCACATTTCATTCAGTTAGGCTCGCTTATGGATCCACCTAGACCATTCCCTCTCTTGACAGTTTTATCGAGTCTCTGACGCAAGAGCAGAACAAGCTCATCAACATGGGAAAAATCAAAGGCTCAAAGGAGCATGCACCTATTGTGCAATATGGTAGCAGTTACAAAAATAATAAATATAAAAACAAATACAAAGGGAAGGCACATGAAAATCAAAAGAAGGAAGGGTACTCAAAACCCTTTAACGATTCCTCTGGATCTAAAGGTGGAAAGGGAAGAAAATGGGAGAAATGCACTTACTGGCAACGAGGATTCCATCCAGAATCAACATGCATGCAAAATAAGATAGATGAATTGGAAAAAATACTTCAAAAAAAAAACCCTGGAGATCGCATCCCTGAGGGTGCAAAGAAGAAGAAGCCAGAAGAACAAAACCCAAAGAAAGGTGATTCTAGCCATGCTTTGATTTCCATTAACTTCTCTCTCGATGCTTGGATTGTAGATTCAGGTGGATAACACCACATGGAATACACAAAGGAAGTATAATATGCATTGGAAGCATGCAAAATTCCTCCTATTCTGATGGGGGATGAAGCTCCAGTCAAATTCACCGAAAAAGGGAGAATTGAACTCACAAATGGGAGCTTCAAAAATGTGTTACACGTTCCCAAACTATCCGTCAATCTTCTCTCCATGTATCATATGACAAACTCTAACACCGGAAAGAGAGTAATATTCACACCTGATGTTGTGGATATATATGACATGCAAACCAATTCCAAAGTTTATATTGGTGAGGTAAATAACCAATCCATAATCTACACATTTTCTGAATTTATTGAACCAGATTATGCATTACTGCTTACACATGATGATGAAAGTAGTGGGATATGGCATGAAATTTTCGAGCATTTAAATTTTAGATACATGCAACATCTTAACAAGAAGGGAATGGTTGAAGGTCTACCTGACATCCACTTCTCCAAAGGAATTTTTGAGGGATCTGTCCTTGGAAAACACCCTCAAGAGAAGTTCGACAAAGTAAAGACTCAAAAGGTCTCCTCTCCTTTGGATTTGATCCACGGTGATATCATGGGCCCTTTTCCACATCCATCAATCAGTAAAGAAAGGTGCATGCTCATTTTTGTTGATTATTTCTCACACTACACTTAAACTTTCTTTCTTAGGAAAAAATATGAGGTCTTTCAACATCTCAAAGATTTCAAAGCCCTTGTTGAGACATAGTCAGGAAGGAAGATCAAAGTCCTCCTAACAGATAATGGGGGGGAGGATGTAAACCATGAGGTACATAATCTTTGTCTTGAGGTCGAGATTTAGTTGTAGCACACGGTTCCCTATACTAAGCAACAAAACAGACTTGTTGAGCAGAAGAATAGATCCCTAAAAGAGATGGCATCTTGCATGCTGCATGAAAAGTCACTTCCACGGAGATTATGGGATGAAACACTTAATTGTGAAAAATGAATCCAAAATAGATCTCACCATAGATTTTTCAAGGATAACACCCCCTTCTAGGCTTGGAGCAACCTCAAACTGGAAGTGACCCACTTATGTATATTCGGTTCACGTGCATGGGCCAAGATTCCCTCTAAGAAGAGGAAGACACTTGATCCACATAGTATAGAGTGTATCTTTGTTGGATACCCAAACGATGTGAATGGATACAAAATCATTGATCCCTCTATGAACCGACTCATCATTGATGCAGTGTCCAATTCAAGGAAAGTACCTCGCATGCACTTTAGGAGACGCATCCATACACTTTTGTTCTTCTACCCATTAGAGATGATGAGCATGCACATGCCGACTCGTCTTCAAATGACAGTTTATATTCAGAGGATTCAAATTATTCATATACCAAGTCAGTATAGTCAGATGTAAAGTCAATGCATGCAGATGCAGATGCAAAGCCAAAGCCAAGGCTCAAGTGGGCCAAGACTACTCTTTAGGATGCATGAGATCTTGTTGGGGATCCAACTGATACCGGGAGGACTCGATCTGATTTTGAGGAGCCTCACCTTGCACTCACCGCCACTAAAATGATGCCACCTAGGAATATTTTCTTGGTTCAGTATTCATATCCACAGTCCTATGGCGAGGCTGTCGGTAATCCCTTTTGGGAATCCACCATGCAGGAGGAGTACAACTCCCTCCTCGAGAACCAGACTTGGGATCTGGTTCCTCTTCCTTCAGGAAGGAAACTTCTCATGTGCAGATGGATCTATAGGACCAAGAGCACAACAAATGGACAAGTTAGTAGAAGAAAATCCGGGCTATTCTCCAAAGGCTTTCAGCAGGTGCACGACATTGACTATGATGAGACCTTCGCTCCAGTAGTGAAGATGGATTCCATACGCTTGGAAATTTCCATTATGGAAACCAAGGGATGAGAAGTCCATCAGATGGTTGTGAATAATGCATTTCTTCACCGATATATCTATGAGGAGATATATATGGAGCACCCCGAGGGATTCATGCAGGATTCATCTTTGGGTTGTTGATTGAAGAAGTCCCTTTATGGCCTCAAGTAGGCCCCAAGGGTATGGTATGCCAAGATGGACTCCTACCTGATGTCATAGAACTTTGTACGTCGTAAGTCATATCTGAACGTTTACATGATTAGGACAAATGATTCATTTCTACTCCTAGTTCTGTATGTTGATAATTTGTTGATCATCGATTGCTTGAATTCAATTATTGTTGTAGTCAAGAGGATTCTGCATGACAGGTTCTTTATGATGGACATGGGTCTACTACATTTCTTTCATGGTCTTGATATCAATTAGGATGCATCATGAATCAAACTATCTTAGGCCAAGTATACACGAGATCTCCTCGAGAGATTCCACATGACAGAATGCAAGTCTTCCCCAAATCCTTTCCTATCAAGAGTCTGCCTTGAGGATGGTGGGGACACCCCACTTGTGGATATAATATTGTACAAATAGCTAGTGGGGATCTTATTGTATCTCACACATACCATACCAGACCTCTCCTATGCAGTCAGAGCAGTCTCTCGGTTCATGC
Organism: Picea engelmannii; assembly: GCA_009831015.1. Classification (NCBI taxonomy): domain Eukaryota; kingdom Viridiplantae; phylum Streptophyta; class Pinopsida; order Pinales; family Pinaceae; genus Picea; species Picea engelmannii. Next base: position 330,104 of record ML791174.1, read on the forward strand.
AAGAGTCGCATGAGCTACATTGGAAGGATTCAAAGTGTATCCTTTGATACGTACATGGCACCATCACTTTTGGGATTCACTATGCAACAGACTCTGCATTGGACCTCAACGGGTTCACTAATTTTGACTGGGCTAGAGACAACATTGATCACAAGTCTACATCTAGTTACTCACTCAGTTTGGGTTCTAGGCCCATCTGTTGGTCGAGCAAGAAGTAGGATGCTATTTCTCTATCTTTGTCAGAGGTAGAGTATAGAGGGGTAGTTAACATAACCATTCAGGCTACATGGCTACGAAATTTTCTCATTGAGTTGGGCATTCAATTTCATTAGTTGATCGTCATCTGGTGTGACAACTAGAGAATTATGAAGTTATGCAGAGATCCAGTTCAGAGGCAATGGACAAAACACATTGATATCCACATGCAATACATCTAGGACTTAGTACATGAGCGGATCATTGACCTATATTTCTTTCCTTTAGTAGAATATACTGCAGACATCTTCACCAAGACCTTCACTGAGAAAATGTTTCATTCTCTGTGCAATCGTCTTGGAGTGAAGGAAATGGTTTCCTAGCAATTGTCAGTTCTTTTTTGATACATTGTACCTTGAAGGGGGTTTTTCCCCATGATTTTTCCCCTCTTTCCTCGTTTATTTCAGTGTGTTTTTTTGTTTTCAGGTACCTAACATGGCCTCGTTACCGAGACCCATTCTTTTATTTTCACCATAGTGATGTTCAGGGGGGTGTTGGAGATACTTCACACACACCTAGAATTATTTTTTCCTAAGGTTTTCCCTATGTTTATTAGTCACTATCCAGTCTCCTACATTTTAGGGAGAATATTCCTTTTCCTACATTCTAAGGGAATATTCTCTTCAATTCACACTTCAGTTGGATCAATTGAGTGGATTCTTGATGTCACATTGGTTCCATCACCATGCAACATTGGGATCATCATTGCTAAGGCGCATTGTCCTTGGGATTATCACCAGAGTGGCACATTACTAATGCTTTCAGTTAGTTAACTGAGGACTGAGAGGCTAGTTGACTTAGACTAGGTGGCAGTTAACTCCTGTATCTATTGGTGTGTGTCCAAATCACTCTAAACCACCACTATGGCACATTATCTCATGCATTGTCGCACATTAGTTGAGATATGCATCGCATATCTATTGTATTGTATCATTCTCTCATTCAGTTAATACAATTCTTTGATTCTCTCTCTCGTGCTTTCATCTTTTCTCATTTTTCTACAAACTGTGTATGTCCTTTGCTAGCTAGATCTTATATGTGTAGTTTCATCCACATTTAAAATGGATTGATGATTTCTACTAAGACATGAGTCGAGATCAATGTTGGACACACCTACCACACTTAGAGGGGGGGGTGAATGAGTGTGGGGCTCTTTTTACCAAAACTTTCCTCTTACATAAAACACCTTAGTTAATATTCAATATTTACTCATTACCCATTGATGTCATTTATAACCAGTTAGATGTGAACATATATCAGTAATATATCATAAACAATTCATCACCACAATGAACACAAAGAACACAAGATGTATGTACATTTTTTCTTTTTATTATGGACAATAATCCTGTGGTTTTCCATCAACAACTGAATAGATTACAACTCTACAAGAGCACCAGCTCTATAATGCAATACTCAACTTACACCATCGGCACCAACTAATATGAGACAACAATCCTCAACAGATATCAATCTGTCAATATGTACACAACCTGTCAGTAGTGCATCCAGCATGTGTACGCGCTCTGGCTCACTACAGCCCATGTATGCATGCGGCCAGTGTATACAACAGCCTGCGTATACCTTCTGAGTTGTTAGGATTTTTCCTTCAAGATCAACTCAGATTATCTGCAATCAATATATCATTCTCTTTTGTCTCTGACTGCTCAATCTAACCACCAACCAGTCACAACATCTCCAAGCTCTCCAATAGCTTTCTCATGCTCCACAATAAACCAATATGAATGTTATCTCAAACATGTATAAACAACTAGTATACCATAGCAAACATGTCACCACCGAATCACAAGAGTACTGCTCACTCCATCAACCAAATCAACCAAATTGAATCACATCATAGAAGCCATACCAAGAATTCACATCACATCAAACAATAGTATCCATCAAGACAATAATGTAACCATACCAGTGTCTCAGTGATAGATCTGAGCCCATAGGATGCAAATCTGGAACCTGCCTCATCATCCAAGAGCTTGGCACCATCTCAAACACAATTGTTCATCATTCCATCCACTGTACACGCCCTGCCCTCATATAGCCCGCGTGTGTACGCACCCTAGCTCATTACAACCCGTGTATACCTCAGAAACTAGGGTTTTTTGAAGCTCCAAGACTTTTTCCGTCAAGATCTTTGACATTGCCGAAACTTTTATGCATCCATGAGATCCTCCTCTCGGTTTCTTTCTTAGAATAGATCTTCAATCATGCTCAAGAGATCCACACCAAAGATGTTCTCACAAGAAGCTCTCCATTAATACATCAAAAGATATTCTCACAAGAAACTTTCCATTGATCCACAAAAAAAAGGATGATGTGCTAGAGTCCATAGCTATCTTATTTATACTTTCATCCTCTAGGTCACTTTAACCTATTTTCCTTATTTTAGGGTTAACCACTTTCCATAAATAGAAAGTTCTCCAATATTTATCATTTAAATATTCCTTCTTGATTTTGTCACTTCTCTTTATTATTTAAATAATCCACCTTGACTTTGTCACTTTTATTTTATCATTTAAATAATGATTTCTTCTCTTAGGTCACTTTGACTTCTTTTACCTTGGGGGCTTCAAGCCTTCATATGGGGGTCCTCCAACTTCATAAGGCCATAACTCCCAAACCGTGAGGACTTATGTGACATTCCACATACCATTGGAAATGGAATGACAAGCACTATCCATCATGGATGATTTTAGGGGCTAAATTTCGGTCATGGGCTAATTTTCCATGGTTTTTCCAAAAACGAGATTCGTTATTTTAAAAATGATTCGCCCAAATTCTATAGGATAAAATTATTTTACCTTAAAAATCGTCAAAAATTTATAAAAATATATATAAAATACTTAGAAATTTGAATACTTTTAAAAAAATATCGCTAGACATGTATAGTTGACATATGAAGGATTAGTAATATTCGCCAAGGTTTCTACATTTTAAAATAAATTTCCATCCTTAAAATCATCCTTGCTATCCATATAGGATAGTTTCACCAACAATTTCCTTGATCTTCATCTCATTATTCCACATACAAACATGGGTCCTCCAACCATTCTTCTAGGATAACTCAATCCTCAAAGTGTCTTCCCATGAGGGATTTCAACATAAGGGGACCACTTTGGAGTTCATCCATTTGTGCACCTTATCAATCATGATAAGACAATAATGAGTCATCTTTTCAACAAACAAACTATGCACCATCATGTATCAATGACAACTCATTGATCCATCTTCATCTATGCATCATATCAATGATCCATCTTTATCAATTGGTTTCCACTTTGACATTTATCATTCTCATCAAGGACAATACATATACATTGTTCATCAATCATTAATTAATCAATCACTTGACATCAATCAATCAAACTATTGGCATCAATGACAACATGATCCAACAATCAAAACATATTTATAAAAAGAACATTGTTATCATGCCAAGGGAGGAATATAATTAGGGTCATAACAATGAAGAGTGGTATGTACATGTTTTATTTCAACATTTATGTTGTGGATGTGTCATTTTATTATGGTTATCTATAATTGACCAATTATGTTTTTTCTTCATTTGAATATGTTGGGTATAAAAAGTTAACAACTATTTACAACCATCACGTTGAAAATAAATTAAATTGTTTTGGAAACTCAAGCTCCTTAATGAATTATGTATCATTTTTTAGTGTAAGATATGCATGATGTCCCTTTGGAGCATTGCATAAAAGGTTTTTTTGATATATATTTATTGACATAGCACCTAGCGACTAGTGGATTGTGTTTGATTATAACTAGAGACCTCATTGGATACTCTTTGAATTAATTCGGTCAAACCCTAATATGTACAAACATATTTTATGTGCACAAGCATATAAATAATCAAAATGGGTTTGATACATAGTTAACAAGATACACTAATGACATTGTGTGTAAAACTTTTTATGTGCTAAATGTTTTATTGCAATAAGAGAAGTCAAGTGCACTATATAGAAACACAATTTTGATGACATTTAGAACTTGGATAATGTTTATAAATATATCAAAATGAATACAATATTGAATTCAACATCAAAAGTAAAAATGTTGAAGATCTTACTATTTTTCCACAAATCTATTGAGCCCCAAACTAGATTATTCACAAAAAATGGGCCAACCACCTACCTACACCAAGCCATCTATATGTCAAATACGTAGAATGTGAAAGAGATCATTTTTTGGTCAATGACCATAATCTTATGTGCAATACCATCTATAATAAAGTGCTCATCCAGTTTTTTTTCTAAATGTAACCAACTGATATGAAAATCCTTAGATGCCAAATTATTCTTTAGATACACATCTTAACATCTAAACTGATTCAGAATAATTCTTGATCATATTTGAAATATTTTCATAGCAAATGTGAATATTTTACTTATCCAAAACTTCACGAAAATATGATAATTCACACAATCATGTGAGATGACACAACATGAAATCAAAGAACTACATAAGATAACATTTGATGACAAAATTCACCTCTCCTAGGCTACCTCTCCAAGTCCCCTTTCAACAGTGAGAATGTTCTTAATTAATCTCAAATGTCAAAAATTACAATGAAAATGGACTTATAAATCCAAATTTGAAGTTACTTTTCAATTCTACTGCTCAAACCCAGAAATAGAGTTTAGCATTGAATTCCTCTCAAAATTGTAAAAAAAGGAGTATAAACTGGACCTTATTCTGAAGTGGCTCAATTTTACCCCCTTTACATGCCAAACGATGCACTATGGTGTTCATAAATTGAAATATGGAATATGAATTTCATAGACAACATCTTAGCACAAAAATAACATCATTGTCGTGCTCCTCTTGAGAAACTAAGTAAACTGAGTATAAATAAGGCTATGTTTGGACATGGTGCTCAATGGCACACAAATCAAGACAATACCATGACTAAGGCAACTCATGGCATGCAAACCAAGACACTATACCGTACCCTCAGCACACAATTCTATGCACTATCTCGATAATCATGTTAGATCTCATAATTTGTGTCCATTAAATAGGGCGTGGACCCCCAACCTCCATCTGAACCCCATGCAACATTATTATTTATTTTATTTGTTATAACAACTCAACCGTATGGTATAACGATTAGTTGTTATGTATTATGTCATTGGTTGTGTATGGTGGGAGGTCCGAGGTCCAAGCCCCATGAACTCCATATTTTTCATATTACATTTATATGGAAATAAATACATTGTAATCCATTGGAATATTCTATGGTATGGATAACTCGATTGGTCATGGCATATTGTTAGGTCGTTAGCCTGGTTGCTAGGAGGTCGAAGGTTTGATTCCTTCCGACTCCAACTAATTTGATCCTAGGAAAAATTTTCCTTCTCTAAGGTTCCAGGTGGCACCATATGATTGGTCCACATGGCAGACTTTCATTGGCCACTTGTTGCTAACTCAACTGTACAGTGATGTGTACGGTCGTGCCACATCATCAACTACTTGCCATGTCAGATATACGATGTGCCACATGGTGCTTTGTATAGCCATGTAAACATCATACATATTGTATAGTCCTGCCACATGTCACCCTTCTAGTGGTGCCACGTGTCACCCCTTTGACCTTTGACCTTTTGACTTGGTTTGACCAAAACTTTGATTGGCCATATCTTTTGTATACGAACTCTGTTTGAGGTGATTTTTTGTTGGACAACTGAGAGGGGGGGGGTGAATCAGTTGTTACTGTGCTTAAACAATTGTGCTTATTTTAAACTCTTTACACAACATTTAATGACAGTCACAATAATGCAGGGAAGTAAGCAATAAAACATTCAACATCAGTCACACATATGAGATACACAGTGACAGATATTTCCTGAGGAAACCCATACAGGGTAAAAACCTCTTCTTCTTTATATGATAAGTAATCTTTACATTCTTTACATTATCATACATATGAGCACCAACTCATAGTGAGGCTACAACCTATGTTTTGCAAGCAGCAACTTGTTGAGAGCACCAACTCTATGTTTTCTCTAGCACCTACTAGAAGGAAGCACCAACTCCCTGGTTTCTCTAGCACCCACTAGAAGGAAGCAACAACTCCCTGAGTGTTCCAGCACCAACTGGATGGAAGCACCAACTTCCTAAGTGTTCCAGCACCAACTGGATGGAAGCACCAACTTCCAATCACACAAGCACCAACCTGTATAACCAAGAACAACAGTTCTCCCTTTCACCACCCTGCCTCCCTGGTTTCTCTAGCTGCAACCAGATGGAAGATACAACTCCCTGTGTTCAAGCACCCACTTGAACCTCTAAGGAAAACAATCCTCCCTAGCGCCTCCCAACCACCCTGAAATATAAAGTTTGTTATATATATAATTTTATCACAGTGATACCATATTTATCATTGGCTTACCAGGCTTATCATTGTTCTGCTATGCTAATCTGTTCTCCTGTATCAGTATCTCTTCGATTTTTTTTCTTCTGTGTTTCTCTACAAGAGCACCTCAACCTTCCTTTAGTGTCTCACTGTCTTTCTACACACCTCCTTGTGCTTTCTGTGCTATTTCCTTTTATGCTCTGTGCACCCTTTTCATTCATTGCACCATTCCTCTTCTATGTATTCCAGCTACTGCACACTCCTCCTTCTACATTCTTGAATCCCTCCTGACAACAACAACACCCATCTCTTCTTTGTTTAACGTACTTATAGTCTATGTGCCCCTTGTGCATGCTATCTCACCATGCTTCTACATGCTCTCCCCATGTCGAGTGCTCTGCCTGATCATCATTAAAACTCTTCAACTTCTCTGGCGGTTCAACCCACGCGTCCATCATCACTGGGTGTTATGCTGAGATTCCTTGGCTTGTCTGGCAATTGAGACTCTTCATCTTCTTGATCATAGTTGAGCTCATCCCCTCTGTTGCAATTACATGCTTCGACGCTCTTCCATCTGATAATCGCCTCTATGAACAGTCTTCATTCCACTGGCAGATGCCTTGAGACTCTTCAGTTCCTCTGGCAATCACACTGAAGTCTCTTCGAGTCCTCTGGAAAAAACCATCAGTGATTTTTAGCAGTTATAGAGCGAACCTTGAAATGGAGCCTAGCTATGCTAGTTGCTTCCACTTACGCGACCACTGGCGGCGACCACTGGCTACATCAATATTTCATCATTTCGGCATTCGGCCTTTCGGTATTACTGTGGTGAAGAGTTATCTTGACACTCATTGTTGCGATCCCCGAAACTCCGAAAAACAAGGAGCTTAGCTGGACTAGCTTTGATCATTTCGGCATTTCGCTTTTCACCACTTCGCGATTTTGCATGTCGCGAGTTCCTGTTGCGAGGCATCTCGACTCTCCAAGTCGCGATCCCCGAAACTCCGAAAAAGGATCTTAACTCTTCAAGCTCTTCTCTATAGCTCTTCGACGATGTGACCATCGGCTGTGACCACAGCCTTATTCAAAAATTGCATTTCACAATTTTTCATTTTGGCACTTCGGGACTCCTATGATGAAGAGTCTTGGGTCTTGATCCCTCCATCTCCCGGTATCTGAAACTGTCCTCCTACTTTCAGGATTTCGGCCTTTCGCATTTCGCGATTCCGGGACTCTTGATGATGAAGAGTCTTGACTCTTCCAACTCCCGGTATCCGAAACTATCCTCCTGCTTTCGGGATCTCGGCGCTTCACATTTCGCAATTCCGAGACTCCTAATGATGAAGAGTCTTGACTCTTCCAACTCCCGGTATCTGAAATTGTCCTCCTTCTTCTGGGATTTTGGCGTTTCACATTTCATGATTCCGGGACTCCTGATGATGAAGAGTCTTGACTCTTCCAACTCCCGGTATCTGAAACTCTGAAATGGAGTTATTTCCCGGTCTGCGAAACTCTTTGTTTATGTGCCTATTTCAGGATTTTGGCACTTCGCATTCCGTCGTTTCGGCATTTAGGCACTCCTGTGGTGAAGTGTTTTGACACTTCAACTCCCGATATCTGGGACTCTGAAATGGATTTATTTCCCAGTCTGCAAAACTCTTGTTGATGTGCCTCTTTTGGGATTTCGGGATTCTAGATTTCGCAACTCCGGGATTTCTTTGATGAAGAGTCTCGACTCTTGACTCTTCCAACTCCCAGTATCTGGAACTCTGAAATGGAGTCTTTGACATGCTCTGATCTTTCACCTTTCGGGATTTAGGGGTTCGCTACTTCAAAGGTTAATGTTCCTTTGATCTTTGATTTTCCGGTCTACGAAACTCCGAAATGGAGTCTTTGTGGTGCTCTGATCTTTCGCCACGCATCCGTCCCCGATCAATTCTCGATCCATTAACTCAGATCATTTCGCCATTTCGCATTTCGTGATTTGGAAGGATAGAGCACTTCCTTCCTTTGACTTCTTGGTTAGCGAAATGTTGATCTGTGACCACGTGTCCTGCCCGAAGATGGACAGTCCTCCTTCTTTCGGGATTTTGTAAGCCCGCTTCACCTTGCACTTTAGAGAAAGTACAGGTTCCCTGGATCCAACGATGGTCGGACCTTGCGCTCATATCTAACGTTCGATATCTGTCCTCCATCTGCGTGCTCGTCCTATCTGAGTTCAGATCTGATGGTCATCGGGAATTTTGAATGGGATCCAATGATCATTGTCACTTCTCCTCCCGAGCTTACGCATCCTCCTGACTTGGAAGAATTTCTAAGTGTCAAAGGCCTCGACCTTTGATCTGCCTGAGATCCTGAGTATGCTATCTCTCTTGATCTTTGGCAATGAGTTAACCTCGTCCTTGGTGGACACCTACGCACTGCGTGCGACTCTGCGCTAATCCTCTTGAGCTTACGTTGTTCATGTTTTGCCATCGATGCACACTCTGATCTTGCCATCAATGACAAGCACACTCTGCACTCTGGGTGCACCTCTGTACTATCTCTTCTGGTCTTCACAAGCTTGCTCTGTTGCGTCTCCCCAAAATACTTTTGGTTCCCACCTAGCACATTCTACCTGTACTCAAGCCATCATTGTTGTTGTACTTTCCATCAATGACAAGCATACGTTGCCTGTAAAACATGCCAACAATCTCCCCCTTTGGCATTGATGGCAACAAAGGCACCCAGACATGTTCTTTTCTCCCCCTTTGACATCAATATCAAAGAAAACATGCCCCCCCTGAGTTGTTGCAGTATTTTTCGGAGGTATCAGATATTCAATCAATACAAACTCCCCCTAACAGGATGGACTCACTTAGCTGTGAGATGAGATGACACCCAACTTCTGATTCTTGGACCTGTTCATCTTCAGCTTCCGTTGTATCCTCTGTAGAATACTCAATATTGCTCACCTCTCTTACTAGGACTCCTTCATCAACCTTTTCTTCTCATAACTGGATGACTCCCCCTGTCACTGTTCTCTATTACTACAATTTCATTTTTCTTCCATGATGCATACAATCCAAGGCTTTTATGACCATATTCAATCACAAGAAAAAACCGCTACAACCACTCTCATGCCTGCTTTTCTTTTTCACAGATGAAGGACCTGTATCAGGTTTCTTAGGAGTACTGATTTCTTCCTTGTTGTATCCAATACCATATTTTTCATTTGGTGGTCTCTGACTATCCAAGAGCTTATCCAGGGCCATGGAGCTATTTAGGAACTTGCTTTGGGTGTTTGACTTCTCAACCTTCAAAAATTCTGCTTCCGGCTTATGACATGATTCTTCTCCTACTTCTTCCATGGGATAAATGTGAACTGAACATTCTTTTATTGTATCTGAATCTTCTTCTTTACTTGCAGGGGAGGATTCAATGTCAAAATTATTGTCTGTCATTATTATTTTAGCCACCACTTGTCCTGAGTTTACAGACTTTATCTTACAGTCTTTGTAATTGACCGCTACTTTACATCCTCTATCACATATTTGATTTACATTGAGCAAATTATGTTTCATCCCATCTATAGGAAGATCATCCTGAGAATCTCCTTTTTCATTACTTAAACTCACCATCCCTTTATCCTTGTTTTTACCTGGTTCATCATTTTCAAGGATCACATTTCCTGTTTTGATTTTTCTTATAAGTAGAAGCTTATCCTTGTCTCCAATCATGTGCTTGGAACATCCACTGTCTGTATTCCCGGAGGCCTTTTGTTTTTGAATTGAAAGTGCTAGACCATATTTTTCACTATCTTTCCTTTTCCATGTGTTGGCCTTTCTATCTAAGAACTTTATCCTTGGATCTGCTTTGTAATTCTTTAGATGGAAGTTTGCAGCTTTGTGGCCAAAGTTGTGACAGTTATAGCATTCAATCTCATTGTTCA
>ML791174.1:413904-439330 GCA_009831015.1 Picea engelmannii
CTTGTATCCTCATAGTGTGCTATCATTTCTTCCGTGAAAATTGTCCAAGTGACGAGTGATTTGCGAGAACAAAGCCATCGATACCATACAAATTGATTAGGTTCTAAATATAAAGAAGCAATTTGTACCTTTTGTGTATGTGGAACATTATGGAGATCAAAGGATTGCTCCATCTGAAGTATCCATGTGATTGGGTCCTTGCCATCAAACTTCCTCATATCAATCTTAGGAATGTGGTTGGTCTTCAAACCAAAGTTGGATTTTTTCCATTCTTGATTCACCTTCCTTGTGTACTCATCATGAATTTCATGGGATGCATTTTCACTTTTAGGTGTCTTCTCTGTTACGAAATTTTTCAATACTTCCATGATCCCCCCTTTTAAACCATCCATCTTAGTATCCAACATAGCTTCCATTGAATCCATCTTCTTTTTAGTTCATTTATGTCCCTATGCATTTATTCACCTTCATCAAGAGTCCAAGTAGGATTTTCTGGAGGCTTATTTGGTGTAGAAGTTCCCTTTTTTGGTGGCATGTTGGCCAAGTATCACTTTTGAACCTTGATTTTGAGGTGGTTCTGCTAGACAATATTTCTTCTGTTGTATCTCCCAATTTTTGGCCCTTCTAGGTATGAAACTTTCTTTTATGTAGTTCTCTGATATTTCTTCTCCGCAATACCACAGGTCTGATCAAAATTGGATGAGCCAAGTGGAATTTATGGTAACTTCCCCACAACTTGCCGATTTTTGGCCTTTCCGAGAGATATCACTTGTATAGCATTCCCCGCACAAAATAATTGATATAAAATTATGAAACTCACACCAGAAATACTACAGACTGTCCACGATCCAATGAAACTAGTCCCACTCAATTTGGATACTCTAGGAAGAAGTTATGATTGTTTTACATGGAACACCTTCTTGAGACTAGTCAATATGACTAGTCAGATACCCTATCTTACACAGGGTGTATCTAAAAATTTATGATGATCCAGAAGCTGAAACTTTTACCACAGATACCTTACTAATTTCTATAAATATCCTCCATATTTCAGGGTCTGAAATGTTACAGAAAAGTTTTTATAGCGAAAATTACGCAATGACTCAGTTTAGGATGATTCCAGAACCCTATCTTGTACAGGATGTATCTCCGAAAGTATAAGGCCTCAGGAGATGAATTGTGAACCTAATGTACCTTGATCCATCTACTAAATATCCTCCAAGTCGTTCCTTCTGAAACATTGTAGAAAACAAGTTATAGAGAAAATGCCAAGGTGTGTCAGATGTAGCAGCGAAACCCCAAGACCTTGAGCTCTGATACCATATGTTAAGAACCAAATATCAATATAGAATAGAAAAACCTCAAAAAAGTACTCAACATCTTGAAAAAGAGATAATTTCAGATAATAAGCTTCTTTGAGGGGGCAACCTCCTTTTACCCCACTTAAATGTTCAAGTACAAGATGATTCAAAATGAAAAAGTCTCCTTGGTATATATAGGAGACTAGAAGGTATAATTACAAATAATGGCCTAAAGCCGACATAAATAAAATAATATTACTAATACAATATTCCCCAATTCAGGGGTAATGAGCCAATATTATGGCTTAAAAAAGAATCTAGTGTTGGATTACTGAAAGGGGTGGTGAATCTGTAATAGCGTAATTATAATCCTTTTCTCCAAATAATCCAAGTGTTATATCAATGTAGAATTATTATCCAATAATGAGAAATAAGAAATGAACAATCACACACATACACAGTACACCAGTGTTTTACGTGGAAACCCAAATGGGGATAAAACCACAGAATGCTTTTTCTTATATGTCTTGAAGAATTACATTCATTGGAAGCACCAACTTCCTTTGTTTTCCAGCTGCAACTGGAAGGAGGCTCCAAACCCCTAGTTTCTCGGGCTACAGCCTAAGGGAAGCTCCAACTCCCCAATTCTCTGGCTACAACCAGAAGGAGGCTACAACCCCCTAATTTCTCCGGCTATAACCGGAAGGTGGCTACAACCACCTATCCTTGCCCCATCCTGCCACCCTGAAGTAGAAGTAGAATGATGGAACCACTATCAACCTGTCACTGTGAGATATATTGTTGTAAAATTGTATCAACCTGTACCACTGACCTGTATCCAGTCTATACAACTGTATTGTAATCAATTTGTACCTGAAATGAACATGTATCTACAAAAATACAACAGATGCATGACCTGTAGTGATGGAGCCCTCGTATGTATGTGCCATATCTGTTATGTAGCCCGCATATGTACATGCCCTATCTGTTATGCAGCCTTTGTATTCCTTATGAAACTAGGGTTTCCTTTCACTTGAAAACTTCTAACCCTCTGTAACTTCTTTCACATAGAACTGTAACCTGTCACTGTATCTAGACTGTAACTGTACCTTGTGCATTCATCCTCATACATAACCTCCACTCAAGGCAAGTATGTCTCTCTCTAGTCATGTGCCATATAGGTATGTGTAATAATGAACAAGTATAATATCCCTCACATGATCTTAGTCATCAACCCCTTTCTGATATTCAACTTCTCAATACATCAATAAATACAATATCTCAACCATGTACCATAAAAACTCTTAGCCATATGCCAAGAAATACAAGATGTGCCTCAACAAGATGTATGAATGATAAATATACCAACACTGTATTTATGTAGATCTAACTTATACAAAAGATCCCATGTAGCCACTAGTCTCTCTAGGGAGAGTCCTCAAATATCCATTGCCATTCCTCATGCATACATCAAAATCCAACTATTCATAGAAATAAGACATACCTTTTGAACCAATGGATGGATCTGATGTATCTGATCACTCTAGACCTTCCTGGGAGCTTGATCTCAGAATCTAGAACCTCTTCACCTTCATATTCTCAAGTTCCATGGCTTTATCAACATGTACTCACCCTATACACATCCAACCCATGTACGTACTCACCCTATACACAGACAACCCGCATACATGTACGCACCCTATTCACAGCCAGCCCGTGTATGTACTCACCCTATACACAACCAGCCCGTGTACGTATACTCACCCTATAGACAGACAACCCACATACGCCTCAGAAAATAGGGTTTTTTGTGAATCCGAGAATTTTTTCGTCAACCCTTCATGCTACCTCAGACATTCGCCACTTCAGATGTATCCACAAGTATTTACAATAATCTTTACACAAGAAAATAGATATACAATATGTACAAGTGTGTTTTTATGAGTGAGCTTTGTCTCTTATTTATATCTTCATGTAGCCTTACACTTTCCTTATTTTAAGGCTTCTTCATTTAAAATAATTTCATTTTGCAAAGTACTATGACTTTTGGGGGCTTCTATAAGACTCATGAGGGTTCTCCAACTTCATATGGTCATAACTCTCTAACCGTGAGGAGTTATGTGGCATTCCACATACCAGTAGAAACGACATGATAAGCACTATCCATATAGGATATTTTCACTCACAAATTCACTATCCTTCATCTCGTTATTCCTCAAATAAGCATGGGTTCTCTCACTCCGCAAAGCGTCTCCCCGCGAGGGCTTTCACTATAAGGGGACCACTTTGGAGTTCATCCATTTTTACTTCTTATCAACCATGACAAGACAATAATGAGCCATCTTTACATAAAACAATATTGGTTACATTACCCAAACCTTGTTCCATGGGGATTTCTTCAAGGGTTGACATCAATGACAACCAACTTTAATCAACAATCTCCCCCTTTGGCAATGATGGCAACACTCTGATGCATTACTGAAAACATATCACTCATGCTCCCCCTAGAACCATGCCTCTATCCTCTATATCTGATAAATCTTCTCCCCCTGGAACCATGCCTTTGTCCTTTGTCTCTGTCCTCTACATATGATAAATATCTCCCCCTTTGTCATCAATGGAAAAGGTATCTTTCCATCCAGGGTTTCCCCCCCTGACTGAACCGTCCTCTTATGGTGCTTCCTCATGTAAATCTAAGACATATAAGATAAGCATTCATTTTGGAGTAGAAATAACTCCAAGTCTCTGGCGAAGATATTCAAAGGCTTCCCGTGGAAGTGGTTTTGTGAAGATGTCTTCCACTTGTTCTTTTGTGCCCACATACTCAACTCTGATGTTCTTTTATGCAACCTACTCCCGTAGAAAGTGATACTTGATTGGAATGTGCTTCATCTTGGAGTGCATCACCAGGTTCTTCAAGATACTGATGTCGCTTGTATTATCACAATATATTGGAATGGGCTCATCATACTCAAACTGTATATCTGTCAGAGTTTGTTTCATCCAAAAAACTTGTGTACAACATGATGTTGTTGCAATATACTCTTCCTCGGTTGTAGATAAAGATATTGATGATTGTTTCTTGCTTAGCCATGATACCAAACACTCACCTAAGTAGAATGTTTCTCCACTGGTGCTTCATTGATCATCAATACAACCTGCCCAATCTACATCTGTGTAGGCAATAAGTGATATATCTTTTCCTTTTGGATACCATAATCCAAACTTTTTTGTTCCTTTGAGATATCCGAAAATCCTTTTTACTGCTAATACATGTGATTCATTTGGTGCTGCTTGAAATAGTGCCACCTATCCAAATGCCTTCATTACATCTAGTCTGGATGTTGTAGACTTTGAATCATCATCTTTTCTCAACTTACAACTGGTTTGCATGGGAGTGATAATTGGTTTGCATGGGAGTGATAATTGGTTTGCAATCTTCCATTTCGAACCTCTTTAGCATTTCTCTGATATACTTGGTTTGAGAAATAAAAATTCCTTGGTTGCTTTGACGTATCTGAAGTCCCAGAAAGAAGGATGGGTCTCCAAGTAACGAAATTTCAAATTCATTCTGCATATCTTTTGTAAATTTCTGGCTTAACTTGTCATCATCACTACCAAAAATAATATCATCAACATAAACTTCAATTAATAAAATATTACCTTGACTTACCTTGATGTAGAGGTTGTTGTCTGCACTTCCTTTTCTGAACCTTTCCTACTGTAGATACTTATCCAGTCTGGAGTACCATTCTCTAGGAGATTGTTTTAGACCATACAAGGCCTTCTTTAATTTACACACATAATTTGTGTTCTCTGACAACTGAAATCCTTCTGGTTGTTCAATGTAGACTTCTTCTTCAAGTTCCCCATTCAGAAAATCCGATTTTACATCCATCTGATATACTTTAACATTTTTGGAGCATGCATAAGCTAAAAGCAAACAAATTGCTTCCATTCTGGCAACTGGGGCAAATATCTCTTCAAAGTCGATTCCTTCAATCTATGGATATCCTTTACATACCAATCTAGCTTTGTTCCTTGTAACCTGTCCATCTTCATTCAATTTATTCCTGAAAACCCATTTTGTGCCGATCACATTCTTATTCTTTGGTCTTGGAACCAATTCCCAAGTGTCATTTTTCTCTATTTGATCCAATTCTTCATCCACATACTTATTCCAAAATTCAACCTTGCTGACTTCTTCAAAATAGTTTGGTTCAATTGTAGATTAGAGTTCCAGGTGTGTTTGTTCTGGTGAACGAATTCTTCTTCTAGTCTCAACTCTTGCATCTTTGTTCCTGATTATTTGATCTGACGGATGATTCTTCTGTACTTGTTTTCTGGGTGTCTTTGGAGACACTTGTTGAACTTGTTATTATGCTTCTATCGGATTCTCTTCATATTCCTCTTCTACTTCTTTTTCTGCTTCTTCTTCGAAAAGTTGTTCCATTGATTTGTTTTCTTCTTCCTTTGATTCTGGTTTGCCTGTTTCATCAATTGTTGCGTTGATGCTTTCCAAAACTTTGTTAAATCTTAGATTGTAACACTTGTATTCTTTCCTTTTACTTGAGTAACCAACAAGTACTCCTTTGTCCACACGAGATTCAAACTTTCTCATTCTGCCATCTTCTCTTTTGATGTAACATTTGCTTCCAAAAACTCTGAAGTGCTTCACATTTGTTGGTATTCCTTTCCATAGCTCGTAATGAGTTTTATCAATGTTGTTTATGAGCATTACTCTGTTTTGAATGTGAACTGCTTTATGCACTACCCGTGTCCAAAATATATCTGTCAATTTGGAATCCATTAGCATTGTTCGACCCATTTCCTGTAATGTCTTGTTCTTTCTTTGAACAACTCCATTCTGTTGAGGTGTCCTAGCAACATAGAATTGCCTTTTTATTCCATGACTGCTGCAGTAGTCCATAAATTCCTTTGAAGTGAACTCTCCTCTATTATCAGATCTCAAGCATTTGATTCTTGAATCCATCTCATTTTCAACCATTTCCTTGTAGATCTTGAAGTTTTCAAAAGATTCTGACTTGTTCTTGAGAAAGCAAACTGCAGTCATTCTTGTATAATCATAAACTAATAACATAAAGTATCTCTCACCTTTTAAGCCATTTATTGTAGTTGGTCCAACTAGATCAGTATGCACAATTTCCAGTGGTCTTGTTGTTGAATATTACTTTTATTTGAACCTGGTCTTTGTTTTCTTTCCTTGTTGATAATGCTTGCATAAAGTGTTGGTTGGTTTCATGATCTGGGGAATTTCTCTGACTGCTTCTCTTTTGTTGACTTTGACAAGGTTATCAAAATGCATGTGACCCATTCTTTTGTTCCATAGCCAACTTTCATCTTCCTTTCCTACACAACACTTTTCATTTCCAATTTCACTTAACACATATATGTTGTTTGAAGTTCTTGTAGCTGTACCGACCAATTTCCCTAAACCTTCTCTTCTTATCTCACACTTTTGTGAATCGAAAGTAACTTTATGACCTTGGTCACACATTTGACTCACAGTTAGAAGATTATGTTTCATATCTTTTACCAGTAGAACATTTTGTGCATTTTTATTCTTGTTCCCAATTCAGACTGTGCCTTCTCCAATGATTTTGGATGAATTATCATTTCCAAAGGAGACTGGTCCATTTCTTTCCTTTCGCAATGTAATAAATTTGTCTCTATCACATGTCATGTGTTTTGAACACCCACTGTCAACATACCAACCATGTTTCTTCTGCTTAGCTTGTAGAGTGACTGTTCATTCTTCATTGTTATATTGATCTTGCTTTCTTATCCATTTCATTTTCTGAGGTTCTTGTCTGTGACTATTGTTATTCTATTCAGGTTCTTTAGGAGGGACTGTCATTCTGCAATATTTGGCCACATGCCCAAAATTGTTACATTTGTAACATTCCACTTCATTGCTCAAAGATTCAAACCTGTTGTAACTTCCTCTTTGTGTTCCACTAGGTATTCTTGAATAACCCCTTTGTGTATGACTCTCAAAGTTGTTATTGTTCCTGTTGTTATCTCTACAATTCATAGCTTTATGTTCAAAATTATTACATGCATAACATAAACCAAAAAATATAGTTTGATACCTGAGAGTTGAAGATATTCTGAAAGAAGGTGCTCTTATGAATCCTTCTTCTTCTTGAGGCCTATCTGTCTGTTGTTGATTCTAAAATATGAATCTTCTCAGTGGAGGAGTATCCCTGCAATATTCCTTGTATATCTTCCTATCCCCTTTGATTGTTTCTACATAGATTTTTGGATTTCTTTCTTGCTCTGTTGTTTTGGAGCTTGATCCTTTTTTTTTTTTTTTTTTTTCTGATTGTATCCAAGTCCAGACTTGTTAAGATGAGATTTTTGACTGTTGATAATGTCATCCAGAACTTTTGAGCTATTCTGCATATTTTTCTTTTGAATATCCTTTCTTAGTGTGACAATCTCTTCTTCCAAGTTTCCAATGATATTGTCCTTTTCTTCTAGTTATTATTTGAGTGCTTCTTCAATTCTTTTATCTTCTTCTATTTGAACCTTTAATCTTGTTATCATTTGTTCTAGTTCTCGAGTGTCCTTTTTCTTGTCTAGTTCTGCTTGTAGTTTCTTGTTTTTCTTCTTTTATCTTCTGATAACTTCTATGGCACACATCAATTCTTCTCGATAGTCAACTTCTGCCTCTTCAATTTCATCTTCGACTTCTTCAGATCCCTCTTCAGCTTCTTCATATTCTTCTTCGGAGTCTTCTTTGTCAGAATCTTTTACTGCCATGAATAAAACTCTTCCTGTCTCACTATCACTGATTTCATCTTCATCTAATGATGAGATGTATTCTTTGATGCATAAGCTTTTCTTGAAATATTTCTTTGTAGTTCTTTTTCCTTTATATGTGTGTTTTCCTTTTGAGTAACCTTCATCATTTCTCTTTTCCTTATGAGGACATTTGTTAGAAAAATGACCAATACCATCACAATTAAAACAATTTAAAGGAAGCTTACCTCTATACCTACAATTGGTTCCCTTGTTTAGTCTTTTGACGAAGTTGGCCACTTCTTCATCATCTTCCGAGACGTCGTTGCTGCTGCTATATTCTTCTGGTTCCTTTTTCTTTTTCTTTGATCTTTTGGATGATTTGAAGGCTGCTTCTTTTACATCTGGATTTCCCTGTTCAGTTCTCATTTCATATGTTGTGAAGATTCCATGCAGTTCGTCCATGCTTATTGAGTTTAGATCTGATATTTCTTCTAGTGTTGATATCTTAGGGTTGAGTCGCATAGGAAGAGATATTAGTACCTTTTGAATAATTACAGATTCTTCAATTTCTTCTCCCAATCCTATGATTCCATTCATTGTTTCATCAACTCTTAAGAAGTAGGCTACAATATTCTCATCTTCCTTCATTTTTAGTTGTTTGAACTGACCTCTGTAAGTTTGAATTTTTGCTGCTTTGACTTTTGTATCTCCTTTATAAATATTTCGAAGCTTGTCCCAAATCTCTTTAGCGGATTTACAATGTGCAACTTTGGTGAATATCGTTTCACTAAGACCATTCAAAATTGCATTTGTATCTTTGGAATTATTCTGACCAAGTTTCATTGTTTTTTCATTTGTTGGTGGAACTGTTGGTACTGTGTATCCATCTACAATTGATTGCCAAATTTCAAACCCCTGTGCTTGTATATATGTCTTCATCCTTATTCTCCAAAAATCATACTTATTTTCATCAAAGTGTGGTATTCCATTTTTATATGAGTTGGTACTCTCCATGATCTACCTTTCAGTGGTTAAACTGATTTTTGAAGGAACCTACTCTAATACCAATTGTTGGATTACTGAGAGGCGGGTGAATCAATAATAGCATAATTATAATCCTTTTCTCCAAATAATCCAAGTGTTATATCAATGTAGAATTATTATTCAATAATGAGTAATAAGAAATGAAAAATCACACACATACACAGTACACCAGTGTTTTACGTGGAAACCCAAATTGGGAGAAAACCACGGAATGATTTTTCCTATATGTCTTGAAGAATTACATTCATTGGAAGCACCGACTTCCTTTTTTTTCCAGCCACAACTGGAAGGAGGCTCCAACCCCCTAGTTTCTCAGGCTACAACCTGAGGGAAGCTCCAACTCCCCAATTCTCTGGCTACAACCAGAAGGAGGCTACAACCCCCTAAGTTCTCCGGCTACAACCACCTATCCTTACCCCATCCTGCCACCCTGAAGTAGAAGTAGAATGATGGAACCACTATCAACCTGTCACTATGAGATATATTGTTTTACAACTGTATCAACCTGTACCACTGACCTGTATCCAGTCTGTACAACTGTCATGTAATCAATATGTACCTGAAATGAACATGTATCTACAAAAATACAATAGATACACGGCTTGTAGTGATGCAACCCTCGTATGTACACGCCATATCTGTTATGCAACCCACATATGTGCGCGCCCTATCTGTTATGCAACCTGCGTATTCCTTATGAAACTAGGGTTTCCTTTCACTTGAAAACTTCTAACCCTCTGTAACTTCTTTCACATATAACTATAACCTGTCACTGTATCCAGACTATAACTGTACCCTGTGCATGCATCCTCATACATAACCTCCACTCAAGGCAAGTATGTCTCTCTCTATTCATGTGCCATATAGGTATGTGTAATCGTGAACAAGTATAATATCCCTCACATGATCTTAGTCATCAACCCCTTTCTGATATTCAACTTCTCAATACATCGATAAATACAAGATCTCAACCATGTACCATAAAAACTCTTAGCCATATTCCAAGAAATACAATATGTGCCTCAATAAGAAGTATCAATGATAAATATACCAGCACTGTATTTCTGTAGATCTGACTTATACAGAAGTTCCCATGTAGCCACTAATCTCTCTAGGGAGAGTCCTCAAATCTCCATTTTCATTCCTCATGCATACATAAAAATCCAACTATTCATAGAAATAAGACATACCTTTTGAACCAATGGAACAATCTGATGTATCTGAGCACTGTAGACCTTCCTGGGAGCTTGATCTCAGAATCTAGAACCTTTGCACCTTCATCTTCTCAAGTTTCATGGCTTTATCAACATGTACTCACCCTATACACATCCAACCCGCATGCGTACTCACCCTATACATAGACAGCCCGTGTACGTGTACGCACCCTATACATAGCCATCTTACGTACGTATGCACCCTATACATATCCAGCCCGCATACATGTACTCACCCTATAGACAAACAACCCACATACGCCTCAAAAAATAGGGTTTTCTATGAATCTGAGAATTTCGTCGTCAACCCTTCGTGTTACCTCAAATGTTCGCCACTTCAGATGTATCCACAAGTATTTACAAGAAGCTTTACACAAGAAAATAGATATACAATATGTACAAGTGTGTTTTTATGAGTGAGATTTGTCTCTTATTTATATCTTCATGTAGCCTTACACATTCCTTATTTTAGGGCGTCTTCATTTAAAATAACTTATTTTTTCAAAGTACTTTGACTCTTGGGGGCTTCTATAAGACTCATGAGGGTTCTCCAACTTCATATGGTCATAACTCTCTAACCGTGAGGAGTTATGTGACATTCCACATACCACTGGAAACGACATGACAAGCACTATCCATATAGGATAGTTTCACTCACAAATTCATTGTCCTTCATCTCATTATTCCTCAAATAAGCATGGGTTCTCTCACTCCGCAAATAATCTTCCCGTGAGGGATTTCACCATAAGGAGACCACTTTGGAGTTCATCCATTTTTACTTCTTATCAACCATGACAAGACAATAATGAGTCATCTTTACATCAAACAATATTGGGTCCATTACCCAAACCTTTTGCCACGGGGCTTTGTTCAAGGGTTGACAACAATGACAACCAAATTTAATCAACATCCAGTGATTCACTCCAAGACGAAGCACATTCCAATCAAGTATCACTTTTTATGGGAATAGGTTGTAGAAAAGAACATCAGAGTTGAGTATGTGGGCACAATAGAACAAGTGGCAGACATCTTTACAAAACCACTTCCATGGGAGTCCTTTGAGTATCTTCACCAAATACTTGGAGTTATTTATACTCTAGAATGAATGCTTTTGAATGCTTATATTATATGTCTTAGATGTACATGAGGAAGCACCATAAGAAGACAGTTCATTTAGGGGGAGAAACCCTGGATTGAAAGATACCTTTGCCATTGATGACAAAGGGGGAGAGATTTATCAGATGCAGAGGACAGAGGCATGGTTCCAAGGGGAGAATATTTATCAAATGCATAGGATAGAGGCATGGTTCCAAGGGGAGCATGAGTGATATGATTTCACTATTGCATCAGAGTGTTGCCATCAATTCCAAAGGGGGAGATTGTTGATTAAGGTTGGTTGTCATTGATGTGAACCCTTGAAGAAATCCCCATAGCACAAAGGTTGGGTAATGGAATCAAGATTGCTTGATTTAAAGATGACTCGTTATTTTCTTGTCATGGTTGATAATAAGTAGAAATGGATGAACTCCAAAGTGGTCCCCTTATGGTGAAATCCCTCACGAGAAGACAATTTGCGGATTGAGTTATCCAAGAAGTATGGTTAGAGAACCCATGATTATTTTTGGAATAATGAGATGAAGGTTAGTGAATTTTTCAGTGAAACTATCCTAGATGGATAGTGCTTGTCATGTCATTTCCAGTGGTATGTTGAAGGTCACATAACTCCTCACGGTTAGAGAGTTATGGCCATGAGAAGTTGGAGAACCCAGGTTTGGGTAATGGACCCAAGTTTGTTTGATGGATAATGGTATGAGTTTTGATATATTTTCAGGTAATATTATTATATATGGATGGTACATGTCATTCCATTTCCAATGGTATGTGTAATGTCACATAACTCCTCACGGTTTGAGAGTTATGGCCTTACGAAGTTGGAGGACCCTCTGATGTCATCTAGAAGCCCCAAAAGGTCAAAGTAGTCAAAGTGGTTTAAGAGATTTTAGAAGGTAAATGATAAAGTGAATTGATGAGTGTACTATAATTCAAAGTGAATATAGAATAAATTATTTAAATAATAAATTTAATGGAGAAATTAGAAGTGGGTTAACCCTAAAATAAGGAAAGTGGGCAAAGTGACCTAGAAGATGTTTTTAAGGAAGCTACTTGGAGAGTATAAATAAGAGGCAAGGCTCTCTAATTTTAGACACACTTGAGAATATTGAATACCTATAGGTGTCTAAGGTAACCAAAGGATATCTAAGCCTAATTTATGAAGGAAGGTGAAGAAAAGAAGGTCGGAATTCAAGGAAGGATAAATTCTTTTGATGAACCTTTCTAAGGTATGTTATTTACAGGTCATCTCACCATTTCCACAATAATATTTTTTCTAGAATGATTCAGACCGTGAAATTTATATTTCATTGATGAAACATATCCAAGTATCTATGGTAAAAACTTCATCTTATGGGTCATTGTAGTTTTGGAGTTACACTCTGTGGAAAATAGGGTTTGTGGCTAATCCTGAAACTAGTCAAAAACAAGTGTTTCAGGTAAAAACGTCATAACTTCTTCATAAAAGATCCAAATTAAGTAATACAAAATGTGTTAGTTAGCGTACACTTTGTAGTATGCTTCATAATAGTTTCAGATCGATTCAACAAATATTCTGTGTGGGGCACACTCTACAAGGTCGCTCTCTAGAATAATCCAGAATTCAACAAGGTATGCCATTTTTGCTATAACTAATTTTCTAAGAGGTTCCAAGTACTGAAACCTGGAGGAATTGCATAAAACACATTGAATAACATTTTGTATCGGTTTGAAATATTTATTCATTACAGGTACAAAGTTATGATTATTTCAAGTTAGGGTTGTTGACTAATCCAAGACTAGTCATGTGAGACTAAAGAAAAGTTTGATGTAAATGCTAGTCTCTTGTTGTTTAAAGTTAAGGGAGGTTTACAGGTATGTGATCATATACACCAGGTATATTACAGAGTTATAAATCATATTTGGATGATGAAATTGATGAGGTCTTTTGGTTGAGGTACAAGTTGGGTACATAGTTGAGACAAGTAGTTGATGAGTTGGCACATACATGAGGTGTATAGTTGATGATGTTGGTACATATTGACGAGTCATAGTTGATGAATAGTTGACACATGATTGGTACATACTTGGTGTTATCACTCCAAGAAACTCTTTGTGGTTGTGGGTCAAAGATGCTTGGTAACTTAAAGTAAATTTGTTTTTTGTATTTTGTATGTGTGGATCAATGGGATGACTCAATTATAGTATGGTATTCAGAAAGTCAACATGAGAATCAAATGAACCAGTTCTCTCAAGGATCAATAATCAGATGATAGTTTTTAAGTTGGGTGAGAAAATAATGCTTATAAACCAAATACAAATGTAGGGTTTAATAAACAAGGATAAGAAACTATTAATCAAGTTATGAGATAACCAATGAGATGACAGTCATTCTGCAGCTGAAACAACTTGAATAAAAGTACAGAAAGAAAAATGAGAATCTAACATCAATAGAGAGAGAAAACTGTGATTTGTATTATCATATGAAAGGTCTGTATACAATAGAGTATTTCTGCTATCCAAAATCGAACCCCTGCTTCTATCAAATGATAGGTATTTATATCTTTTACAACAGATCTCAAATCCTATAAACATGGATCTAGATTTCTAAAAATGGAAAACAGAGTAAAAAACTTAATACAATAAAATAACCTAATATTTAACCAAATAAATTTAATCTGATCATTACAAGTCGAATTTGACAACTAAAGCATTATTTGGCAATCTGTAGGTGAAAATCACATATTCAGAAATCTATTTTTTATGATTGGGAGATTTTCTGTCAAGAATTATTGTGCCATTTGGTGTTATTTCCTCACCACATGTCTTTAAATCTGGATGAGAAAGATGATTTAGCTTCTCCTAATTATTATCCATCATTTGACACCTTTCCCATGTGTTCAAGAATTAAAAAATCGCGATCTGGGTAGAAATAAGACGTTTCTGGACTCTTCTGCGCTTTCACCAACTAATTTTCCCTAAATCCTCCCCTTTAGCTAGTGAAAAGGAAAGATTTCAATAGCTAACTAGCAGATTTCCGAACTAATGAGCTGGTGAAAGCGCATATTTTTTAATGAAAACTGCCTTGGGAAAAATCAAAATTTTGAACTTTGGAGAGTCTGTTTTACATGATTGAATAGTCGATTGACATCTAGAAATACTAAGTTTTCCAATGGTACTTTAAGATCTATTTTTAGAGCTTGGGAAGGTAGTCAAAATTCCTCCACAAGATGAGGCATCATTTTTCAAACAAATTTCTAAATGAATTATTTGATCACTAACATCTGGCTCCAACTGGGATGGAGACCTCCCTGTGAGGTTTCCAAGAACCTGGAAGACCTTGTGCCTTTAGTATTGGGCATGGATTCATTTGGCCTTTACGATTTATCATCTGAAAACCTGTAGCAACCTGTAACCTTCTTGTAACTTGCTTGTTTATTCATTTAATCAATCACAGATCTCGATGCTAAATACAGACTGCTTAATCTTTGTCTGAGAAAAATGCATGATGAACTATTGATTTGGACTTTTCATGTCATCATCTTCCTCTCTAAAATTTTTCTGTGTCTGCAAATAATAAAAATGAGGGCTGCACTTTCACCGGCTCACTTGTTTTCAGAAATGCCATTTAGTCATTGAAGCCTTGAAATTTCACCGACTAACTTCAGCTTCAAAACATAGATTAGTCGTTGAAAAGCTTTTCTTTGATTTTTGGAAATACCTTTTGACAATAGATTTATTATAGGAATAAAAAAGTTATATCCTATACTTTGACATTTAAATTTCTAAAAAAAAAAAGTATGGAACTCTATTTATGACCATGTTATCTCCAAAAAAATTGTCTTTTTCACCTAATCTTCTGCTAAACTGAAAATTGTCTGTAATTTGCCGTATTGATCAACAATGAATTCACAGTTGAAATTCTCAGATGGCGGCCTATTTAGAGATCTCTCAGACATCATTTCCAAGGCACACAATGAATAGTAATGTGTGCCAGAGCTTTTCTATCTTTCGTTCCAGTTTTCAACAGGGTAAGTGAAAGCAAGTTACTAATGACCTGGGTACTAGCAAAAACTTCCCAGAAATTTTCCATTTGAAGTTTCCATAAATATATGATCCCAAAAATAAGCGTGCCTTTGACAGAAAAATTTATATCATATCATCGATCATCTCTGGATTACTTTCCCAAGGTAGAAGTAATCTCCCAAAATGCAAATGTTGATGAATTCACAATCGAACATTCTTCCGTGTTCTGATATTTGCTAAATATTTGTATAAAATTCTTCTGTCCACAAGATTTATACCTACGTGCCATATGAATTCACAGAGGGTTTATTGAATGGTGAATAACTCAACACTTACAGCTTGGAATAAGTAACTTCAATCTCTGTAATATTCAGATATGGGAATCGATCTCTATATGATCTCCTAGCATAGGAATTTAATGAAAATTCCTCTTGGGCTGTCGCTTGAAATGCACTATGTATTTGAAAAAAAACACTAAACTCCTGTGTGTTGCCTTTGAAACCAGTAGCTTTCAACTTGTTTCTTGAGCCACCTACATCTTTACAAGACCAAATTTTCTACACATACATTCTTTGCCTGCAGCCTTCTTGTGAGTTTTCAAAAACAAGCAGACTCGTGCCTATCCATTTAACTTGAAAACCCTGCTTAGTAAAAACCCCGCAACCTTGATCTGTGAAAATATTCACAATATTCAATTTTGTATTGTGTCTAGTCCATTGGGCCATGGAGTCATTTAATTCCGCCACTAGATCTCTGCAATCTTTATTCAAACTCAGAAAATACATTACTGAATAGAAATTCACTGCTGCAAACGAACACACTGAAAGCACCATGCTGGATGGCGAGTTTATTCTCTACCTACTCCTACTCCTAACCAGTAAAAACTGGCTCATCATGTGACATCATGCTTCCAATGAAGCCATGATAACATCGGACTAATTACACGAATCCTTTGCATGCAGATAAAATTCAGAGGAAACTTCATTATGTGTAGCAGAATTTCAACTTGCAATACATATTTACAATCACCATCTACTTTAATTCTAAAAATTTCACAACTGAAAACTTCCATAAAAAACATCTCCATGTAGATGGCCACTGGATCATAGAAAGAAGAAATAGATTGATAACCAAACACAGTTACCTCTGCTTGTGTTCAAGAATTTCTTCGACTTCTAATATATGGCTGCCATAAACTGGTTCCTGCAAATTTGAAAATAGTTGTGAGCTGATTGGATTGCTAATCCCTTCTTTTTCAATATCTTCTTTGTAGGTGATTTCAATTTTATGTTCATGAGGCGTTATAAACAAAAGAGAAGACCTGAAATCTTCGGCTAGATTAAACTCATCATATTCAATGTCTTCTGCAAACATGGAATGGTTGATTACAACACGATGTCGTTCCTTTATGGGCAAAGAAAAAGGCTCGTCGAAATCAGATTCATAAATGTCATATATGGGCTGGTTGCTGCTTAAATCAACTTCCTTTGAAGTAAGGGTCTACTCTAATGCATCTTTATACTTATCAACAATAGGTGAGCAGAAAACTCCTGAATCTTGCAAAGAAAGACAGACAGTCTTCAGATCCTTCTCCCCAGTCACAGGTGAAAACATATCGTAGGCAACCTCTTGAAAAAGTGTACAAAAAACACCTTCTCTAACTGTTTCTTCATGTAAATCAAAGGCAACAGGTGTAATAGAGATAAGGTCTGATGCATTTACAACTATGCAATTCTTATTTGTATCATGAAGATCTTCCTTAACAACATAATTTTCATCTTTTCAAACATAAGAAAAGACTACTTCCTGCTGAACATGCTTATCAAATTCATCACAACAATCTTCAAAGAGACCTTCAGCTAGAAATTCATCTTTACAAAACAAATGGAAAGCATAATGAAAACTTGCCAATGAGTGAATGCTTGAAGCTGGAAGAGATCTGCACCAATCAAGGGCTATCCCCTCTAATGAATACTTGAAAAGTTTAATCTGAACATCTTCATGTATGATCTGGAGCCGATGAATAAACCCATGAAAATCCAACAAATGTTCAACTAGTACTTCCCATTCTTCTCCTCGAAATCTGGGAAGGTTGTGTTCCCATTCATCTCTACTAGGTACTGGATGAGGGTAACCAGAAATACTTGAGAAATTGCAAAAAACATACATCTTGTTCATTTCATACCAGTGGAGTCACCAACAGATTTTAGAGCAATGGAGTCGCCACTGAATCTGTCCTTCATGGAGTCGCCATATAGATGATTACAACCGAAAATATGTCTAGACTTTGTCTATCATCAAAGTTGGATCTTTTCATCTCCCAAGGAAGTTGAGCTTCAATCTCCTCTCTCCGGCAACGGCGCCAATTTGTTATCACTCCAAGAAACTCTTTGTGGTTGTGGGTCAAAGATGCATGGTAACTTAAAGTAAACTTGTTTTTTTTATTTTGTATGTGTGGATCAATGGGATGACTCAATTACAGTATGGTATTCAGAAAGTCAACATGAGAATCAAATGAACCAATGCTCTCAAGGATCAATAATCAGATGATAGTTTTTAAAGTGGGTGAGAAAATAATGCTTATAAACCAAATACAAATGTAGAGTTTAATAAACAAGGATAAGAAACTATTAATCAAGTTTTGAGCTAACCAATGAGATGATAGTCATTCTGCTGCTGAAACAACTTGAATAAAAGTACAGAAAGAAAAATGAGAATTTCACATCAATAGAGAGAGAAAACTATGATTTGTATTATCATATGAAAGGTATGTATACAATAGAGTATTTATGCTATCCAAAATCGAACCCCTGCTTCTATCAAATGATAGGTATTTATATCTTTTACAACAAATCTCAGATCCTATAAACATGGATCTGGATTTATAAAAATGGAAAACAGAGTACAAAAATTAATACAATAAAATAACCTAATATTTAACCAAATAAATTTAATCTGATCATTACAAGTCAAATTTGACAACTAAAGCATTATTTGGCAGTCTGTAGGTGAAAATCACAGATTCAAAAATCTGTTTTTGATGACTGGGAGATTTCCTGTCAAGAATTATTGTGTCATTTGGTGTTATTTCCTCACCACATGTCTTTAAATCTGGATGAGAAAGATGATTTAGCTTCTCCTAATTATTATCCATCATTTGACACCTTTTCGACGTGTTCAGGAATTAAAAAATTGTGATCTGGGAAGAAATAAGACGTTTCTGGACTCTTCTACGCTTTCACCAGCTAATTTTCCCTGAATCCACCCCTTTAGCCGGTGAAAAGGAAAGCTTTCAACAGCTAACTAGCAGATTTCCGA
Organism: Picea engelmannii; assembly: GCA_009831015.1. Classification (NCBI taxonomy): domain Eukaryota; kingdom Viridiplantae; phylum Streptophyta; class Pinopsida; order Pinales; family Pinaceae; genus Picea; species Picea engelmannii. The sequence continues at coordinate 432,665 of ML791174.1, forward strand.
ACCAATGAGCTGGTGAAAGCGCATATTTTTTAATGAAATCTGCCTTGGGAAAATCAAATTTTTGAATCGTGGAGAGTTCATTTTACATGCTTGAATAGTCGATTGACATATATAAATCCTAAGCTTTCCAATGGTACTTTAAGATCTATTTTTAGATCTTGGGAAGGTAGTCAAAAGTCCTCCACAAGATGAGGCATCATTTTTCAAACAAATTTATGAATGAATTATTTGATCGCTAACACTTGGTACATGGTTGGTTGCACTTTTTTATGGTATAGGTTGATTACAGATTGTTTGGTACATGTTGTTGCATGGTTGATGCACTTTTTTATGGTACAGGTTGATTACATGTTGAGGTACAGGTTGGTGCATGGTTGATGCATGGTTCAGGTTTACTGGTACAGGTTTACAATGGTATATCTCACAGTGATAGTGTGACAGTGGCTCCATCATTCTACTTCTACTTCAGGGCGGTTGGACGGGGCAAGGACGGGTGGTTGTAGCCACCTTCCAGTTGTATCTAGAGAACACAGGGGGTTGTAGCTAGAGAATTGGGGAGTTGGAGCTTCCCTCGGGTTGTATCCTGAGAAACTAGGGGTTTGGAGCCTCCTTCCAGTTGCAGTTGGAAAACAAAGGAAGTTGGTGCTTCCAATCAATGTAATTCTTCAAGACATATAAGAAAAATCATTTCGTGGTTTTCTCCCGATTTGGGTTTCCACGTAAAACACTGGTGTACTTTGTATGTGTGTGATTGTTCATTTTTTTATTGCTTATTATTGGATAATAATTCTACATTGATATAACACTTGGATTATTTGAAGAAAAAGGATTATAATTATGCTATTACTGATTCACCCCCCCTCTCAGTAATCCAACACAAAGAAGGCCAAATTTTGAGTCATGATGAACCTCAAGGAAAATCTTCACTTATTTTACCATGCCTGAAAGTCATTGGGCTATTACCCAACGAGAAATTTCTCTTCATAACACATAGATAAACAAGTATAATTTTTGTTTGAACATAACCTTTTTTATAATACTATTAGAATTTTTTCTATCAGAATCATTACTGTCAAAAGACCTTTCACCCTTATATATGTGACTCAGATGAGGCCCTTTCCAATATAGCATACTCCGTAGCATACGTTTCCGATAATCCATTAAGTGGTCACCTTGTGACTACGTGTCAGTTGACTACTGGTACATAAAGCTTGTCTGAGTAATAAAAACTTAGCGAGGGAGTGGGTCCCTCACATAACTAATTAAAATACTTGGAAAGTGTGTATTGGTTAGTTAATCAATTTTATCCACATGCCTCAACCCCCTCATGAGTAAAGCACAATGATCGAGAAAGGGGAATATTCCTCGACACCTTTCTTGTCGGACTCACAAAACAACTCCTCCTTTCCTCTCTGATGATAAATTTCTATGACAGTACCATCGGAGGGCATGCTATCAGAGTCATATTTTAGCATTTGTATCCTCTCCAATAGCGACCCCTCCGGATAGCACATAAAATACCAAGTTTTGTGCAATTTGTAACATCTTATGTCTGGTGTGCCTCCCAATGTAGAAAGAAAATATTCCCTCGATACCGCTATACTCAGAGCTTCAACATAACATAAATTCTTCTCTCTGATGGAGATCCACTCTGATAACACCATCGGAGGGTATTCCATTGAAGTCATTTTTGGGATTAATTTTTCTTTCCAATGCTCTCTCTGACAACTTGTAAATCTTGACGCAGGTTACAACACCTTTTCCTCGACACATTTCCATATGAAAAAAGTGGGATATTCCTCGATACATTCTCATCGGAATGGACATCAACCATGTATTTTCTCCTCTCTGACAACAAATCACTCCGATAGCACTGTTAGGAATTTATTTTCCATGATTGATCTTTCGATTGCGATGCCTCTGATACATGGATCTAGTAATCTGTACTTTCGAATGCATTAATAGAAAAGTGGTTTTACACCTGCAAATGAATTTTCACACACTCAACATTAATTACAAGGGTTTGCGTAATTTACATCTACATAACACTTTTTAATCCCTGATTAACTCATTACGCATTCTTGTGAACTTACAAAAACGTATATCTGCATATTGTCGATACCGGATAGCTTCTAACTTTTACCAAACTTTGAGACAATAGGACATAGCATGGAAACCATGTTGCACCCACAAACTAGAAAGGAGAAAAACCTTGTAGCACCTACACCAATGCCGACACCTAGACCTGTAGTAAATCCATGCGACATTTTGGTTATAGATACCAACTATCACAATGGGGTGGACCATTGTCCTGGGTACGATAAAAATATACAAAATTTTCAACACTAGTGGTTTCCCGCTGGAGGACGAGAATTTAGAAGTCTATTGGAGTATCTAGAAAGTTGTATCCACCTATTGGATGCTCATCCAATGTTGTTTCCTTACAATGATGCAACACAATGGTGTCTCAAATATTTTGACCAAAATAGAACTACCATGTGAGAAAACTGGGAATCTAGATATCATCTCCAGACATAATTTTATGAATCCACCTTCCAGAGCCTGCAATTTCCTTGAATGAACTATTTTTGAAGAAATTCAACAAGGACAACAAGGATTTTGTTGAATTTATGGAGGACTGGTGGTGCGATGAAGACAAAAAATTCAAAGAAGGACATAAGTTAATTCCTATCCAGGAATTGAAAATGCCCTACATAATGTTGAATACCATGATATCCAGGGTTTATGGAGAAGACAAGAGAACTCATTTTAAAATGGAATGGATTCCCATGGCCTACATAGTGGTAAAGAAAAGTCAAGTTTTCAATTGGGAATAAATACTTACCTTCAATATCTTCCAGAACCTCAGGAATGTCCTAGTTATGAAAAATCCAATTTTTACATGTTTGTATACCTGATTGATATTATTTTCTCTTCTATACAATTTCCTTCTTTTGGATGGAGTTGGGACCAAGATAAACCACCTGTACATATTTATTGTTCATAGTTATGGGATATACACTATAAAAAATATATTTATGACACATGTGATTGTTTCCTCGCTCCCTTATATACCATAATTTTTGGATATCCAACATAAAGGATATCGAGGGAGGCCATAAACAGTATGAAATATATAACAGACTGGTATTTAGGAAAATACTACAGATACAATGGGGTCTATAGGAACTCCAAGGCTCCACACCTCCTTCCTAAGTATGTCCTTGATAAGTCATTAATTCAAGAAATTTCATACCAAACCATTCGAATAGAAATAAAATCTCTCCTCTTAGGTAGTAGTAAAAATATTTAGTCCACATTCCCTTTCAATATACAAAATTATACATTGTTAAATGGTCCTCATGCTAGAAAATAAGAATATGATCTACAAGAGATATGTTTGTGCCTAGAAGAAGAAAGAGGGCATGACCCACAAAACTTGACATTGAATCATGTCAAATATCTTGGCCTCACTCACTTTGTGATCCATGAAGTAAATTTTTCAAATGAGGTATTTAAAGGGGTCTTGTTATTTGAAGAAGTATTGCAAAGTCTACTAGACGACGTGGCCAAAGAAAAGATTCAAACAATAGAAGAAGATAAGAGGAGGATAACCCGAGAACAGTTCCAATTACTTCTAGAGAAAGACCAGGAAAAGTTAGAAGCGAAATAACATGAGGAGAAAATAAAAATAGATGAGAGACACCAAAAGGCAATCATAGAAGAAGAAGAATATCATAGAAAACAAGCATAAAAGAAAAAGAGCCAAGAGGACATCAAAGGGAAGGTAAAAAGTGAACCCAAAAAGAGTTCCAAGTTGGATGAGAAGAAGAAAAAGGAATATGCATTAAAAAGGTTTGTTGATGAGAGGAAGAAAAAGAAAGAACATTAAATAAAAGCTCAGCAAGAGGCACTTCAATAAAGAAAGGAAAAAGAGGAGAAACAAACACTAGCAGTAGAGGCAGAAGTAAAGAAAAGGAAATAAGAGGAAGAACATTGGAAGGTTGTTGAAGCTTAATCCAAGAAGAAATATAATGAAGAAGCATAAAGGCAAAAAAAATAAAATTGAATGAGACTCAGAACAATCCAACTACTCATAATATGGGCATAATTGAAATCCCCCCATAGGAATGTACCCCTCTGATCCGTAAATGAGAGGATTATAGCCTATCCATCTCACCAACATGAATTTATTTGTAACACAATTATAACCTTGTATCTATTTGGATGACGGGAAATTCTCAACCAATCAAACCATAGTCAAGTCGGCTCGAATAAATATGAAGTCGACTACTCGGAAGTCAAGCTGGAAAAAAATTGAAGTTGGAAGAAATACAAGTCGAATTGGAGGCACGATAAGTTAACCAAGTTGAATTGACCAAGTTTAGGTCGACTAAATTGAATTAGATGAAAGTCAGGTTGACCAAGAAGGCCAAACCGACCAAGCGGGGACCCAATCAAACCATGGGAAAATTCATTCGACTAGGAATATTTGTTGGTCAAATAAGGAAGGTAAATCAACCAAGGAAAAGCTTAGTCAGATGAAAGTCAACCTGTTATCAAAGAAATCAATTAAGAGGCGGATTAAGTGCCCAAACATGAAGGGAAAACTTGGGAAAGTAGAATTTATTGATCATAAACTAAAAGGAAAGTTCTATCAGCGAATTTGATCACCGGTGGTGTGTAAAATAGTTTGGAGGACTGTTTTTAATAACACATGATGCAGTAAAATGTACGAGGTGATTTTTGCAACCCACAATGAGTGAAAAACGTGGGGAAGATGATTTTGACATTCAATGACAAAGAGAAATATATGAAAGTCGATTTTAATGTTCACCAACAAAGAAAAACATTTGGGGTGAAATTTGAAAAAGGTGTATATGGTCCACTGGTGGCTGACGAACTCCCAAAAAACCTTGACTTTCAATATATATATCATCTATGATTTATGGGAAAAAGGAAAACACCCCAACAAGTCGAGAAAATGACCAACGACTCAAAACAAAGTTAAAAACTTAAAAAAAAAATAACTCAGAACAAAGAGTCATTGATTTGCAACTTCAAAATCAATGTATGGGTAAGATTATAGAGTCATTATTCTTGTTTACTATGTTTATTATTTGGGTTGGTTGTCATTGATGTCAACCCTTGAAGAAAGTCCGGTAGCACAAAGGTTTGGGTAATGGACCCAAGTTTGTTCGATGTATAATGGTATGAGTTTTAATATATTTGAACGTAAGACTATTCTAGATGGATAGTACATGTCATTCCATTTCTGGTGGTATGTGGAACGTCACATAACTTGTCACGGTTAGAGAGTTATGGCCATGTGAAGTTGGAGAACCCTCATGAGTCATCTAGAAGCCCCAAAAGGTTAAAGTAGTCAAAGTGGTTCCAAAGAAGCAGTTATTTAAATAATAAAGTGAAGTGATGAATATACTATAAGCCAAAATGGATACAAAAGAAATTATTTAAATAATAAAGTTAATGCAAAAAATTCTAACTGGACAAGTGGTTAGAAGTGGGTTAGCCCTAAAATAAGGAAAGTGGTTTAAGAGATTTTAGAAGGTAAATAATAAAGTGAAGTGATAAGTGTACTATAAGTCAAACTGGATACAAAAGAAATTATTTAAATAATAAATTTAATGTAGAAATTACTAAGTGGACAAGTGTTTAGAAGTGGGTTAACCCTAAAATAAGGAAAGTGGGTTAAGATGGTTAAAAGGTAACCCCTTGAGGAAGCTACATGAAAGTATAAATAAGAGGCAAGGCTCTCTCATTTTAAATCACACTTGAGCATATTGAATATCTACAAGTGAATTAGGTAACGAAAGGATATCTAAGCCGAATTTTGGAGGGAAGGTGAAGTAAAGAAGGTCGAAATTCAAGGGAGGATAAATTCTTTTGATGATGCTTTCTAAGGTATGTTATTTGCAGGTCATCTCACCATTTTCGCAATAAAATGTTTTCTAGAATGATTCAGATTGTGAAATTGGGAGGTCCTTGAGGAAACATATGTAAGTAGCTGTGATAAAAATTTTGTCTTGTGGGTCGTTGTATTTTTTCAGTTACACTCTGTGGAAAATAGGGTTTGTTGTTAGTCCTAAAACTAGTCTAAAATAGGTGTTTCCGGTAAAAATGTCATAACTTCTTCATAACACATCCAAATTCAGTAAGACCAAATGTATTGGTTATATTACAGTATTTATTATTCTTTTCAAATTTTTTAGATCCACACAACAAATATTATGTGTGGGGCACGCTCTACAATTTCTCTCTCTAGAATAAGCCAAAATTCAACAAGGTATGCCATTTTTACTATAACTCATTTTATGATAGGTTCCAAGTAGTGAAACCTTGAGGAATTGCATAAAAGATATTGAATAACATTATGTACTATTTTCATATCTTTATTCATTACAGGTACATAGTTATGATTATTTCAATTTAGGGTCATTGACTAATCCAAAATTAGTCATGTGAGACTAAAGTAAAGTTTGATGAAAATGCTAGTCTCTTGTTGTTAAAGTTAAGGAAGGTTTGCAGGTATGTTATCATATACACCAGGTCTATTATAGAGTTGCAAATCAGATTTGGATGATGAAATTGATGAGGGATTTTGGTTGAGGTACATGTTGGGTACATGGTTGAGACAAGTAGTTGATG
>ML791174.1:439380-455982 GCA_009831015.1 Picea engelmannii
TTGAGACAAGTAGTTGATGAGTTGGCACATACATGAGGTGTATAGTTGATGATGTTGGTACATCTTGATGAGTCATAGTTTATGTGTATTTTATGCATGATTGGTACATATTTGGTGCATGGTTGATGCACTCATTGATGGTACAAATTGAGGTATAGGTTGGTGCATGGTTGATGCACTTGTTTATGGTATAGGTTGATTACATGTTGTTTGAACAAGTTATTTGTACAGGTTTGATGCATGGTTGATGCATTTGTTTATGGTACAGGTTGAGGTACAAGTTGATGTATGGTACATTTTGGCACATGTTATTGGTACAAGTTTTTACAGGTTGATTGGTACATTTTTACAGTTGTATATCTCACAGTGCTAGTGTGACAGTGGTTCCATCATTCTACTTCTACGTTGGGGCGGTTGGATGAGGCAAGGGTAGGTGGTTGTAGCCACCTTCTAGTTGTATCTAGAGAACATAGGGGGTTGTATCCTCCTTCTGGTTGTAGCTTGAGAATTGGGGAGTTGGAGCTCCCCTAATGTTGTATCCTGAGAAACTAGGGGGTTGTAGCTAAAGAATTTGGGAGTTGGAGATTCCCCCAGGTTGTAGCATGAGAAACTATGGGGTTGGAGCCTCCTTCGAGTTGCAGCTGGAAAACAAAGGAAGTTGGTTCTTCCAATTAATGTAATTCTTAAATACATATAAGAAAAAAAATTATGTGGTTTTCTCCTGCTTTGGGTTTCCACGTAAAAACATTAGTGTATTGTGTATGTGTATGATTGCTCATTTGTTCATTGTTTATTTACTCTGCAACTATTGGATGATAATTCTACATTGATATAAAACTTTCATTTTGTGGTTAAAAATTATCAATTTCTCTATTATTGATTCACCCCCCTCTCGGTAATCCAACAATTGGATTCTAAGCAGGTTCCTTAAGGAAACAATTTAACCACTGGAAGGAGATCATGGATTATTCTGAGAATGGTGTACCAATGTTTAATGGTCAGAATTTTTTAAAGTATGAGATATGGAGGAGAAGGATGAAAGTATTTTTACATGCATAGGGGCATTATATTTGTCAATGAGTTGTTACAGGATATGATAGTTCAAAAAGGGCAAAGACTGCGGCCAAAAAGGAATTGAAGAAGAATAAAACAATAGAAATGGATTTCATCTGGGAAGGATTACCTAATCCAGTAAGAGAAAAGGTTGGTAAATGTTCATTAGCCAAAGAACTTTGGGATAAGTTACATGAAATATATTCTTCACCCATCGCAGATTCAGAAAATGCCAAAGAAGATGCAGATATAGATCAAGAAGAATTATGTTCACCATGTCAAATAGATTCAGAAGATGAAGAGTACATAATCACCAGAGTTATGTTGTTTTGATTTAATTGTGAAAAACACAGACATCTTGAAATAGAATGACATGAAGGAAATGAGATAGAAAAATAATTGAAAAGGAAGACAATTATGAAGAAGAATTGATTAGTGCTTTAGATTAACTAAGAGAAGAAAACAAGTCACTCAAGAAATAATTAATGAAACAAAAGGAAAGTGTGCACATTTTTGAAAAATCCCAACAGGTCATCAAGAACTTAAGAACTCTGCTAGAACAAGCCAGAAATATCGAAGACAATTTTGAATATCAAAAGCAATATTTGGAAGCCAACATAGCAGCACAGAAAGAAGAAGCAAAAATGAGAGAGAAGATATTGATAGATCATCTTAAGGAAAGAACTAACGATCTAAACCATCTTGAGGAAAAGTTTGGTCAAGAAGAGAAAGAACTTGAAGAATAAATAATCACATTAAAAATTCATCTTGAAGAAGCGAAAAGAACAGAAGAATTCATGAAGTCTTAGATAATGAAGAAAGAAGAAGATATTGAGAAGCTTGAATAAGAAGTTGTCACAATGAGAATTAAAATCATCAAGCTCAACAAGAATTTTGAAGAGACAGAAACATCCACATCAGTTATAGAGAATGAAGAGAAGCACTCTAGGTTGCTAGAAAAGAAGAATGAAGAAAATAGAAAGAGCTATGCAGAAGTACTCAAAGGAAGGAATCATGGTCAACTAGAATCTAAGAAAACTATTGAAGATACATCTTCAAGAAGACCATCCATGTTCAAGCCACAAACAATCTTCAACATTGATCATGATAAGTCAAGGCATAAATTCATAAGGACTACACCACAAAGAAGATCATTCACTCCCAGGTATGCAAATCCCTTCTATGATCATTTTTTTATTGTACTAATTTTGGACATAAGGTTGCAAATTGCAGGGATTATAAAAGATATGTTCAAGCAAGAAATGCCTATGTGGCCCCACGTAACATTGAATGTTACAAATATCATAACTATGGACACATATCTAGTGATTGTAGAAGCATGATCGATACTACCATGAAAGAGAACACTGACATCAAATATAATAAAGTATGGATAAGAAAACACGAAGAATAGGTGAACAAAGACCGGGTCCCAGAGATCGCAAGATTGGGAATAAAACGAGATGAAGAAAATTCTACAGAGAAAAGGAAAGATGCCAGATACATAAAGGTTTGGAAAATAACTAAAAGAAAAGAAGGACAGGTAAATAATGAATAGGTTCAAGAGATTGTACTTCCAAGCATTGTAGTGAAAGATGAATCCACGGACAGAAAGAAAGAAGTCAGAGTTAAAATAGATGATGAATCTACCAATGAAGATGATGATGAATACACATCAGATCAGGAATTGTTCTGAGCCCTCCCTATTAGAGACTTCCATATAATATGAATAATAGATAGGGGGAGTCTATGCAGTAGCTAAGACAGACCAGAGAACTAGCCTTCGAGCAGCTTGCAGAGTTTGAGAAGACGGATCTAGAGCAGTCAGTTAGCAGAAGTACAATCAGTTGTAGTAGTGAAGACTTCATGATAGTATAGTGATAAATGAGTTAACATTTTGGACAGATATATGATAGTGGACAAGATCATGGATTCATATATTGGTTCATAGAGTGGTTCAAAGACAAAGGAAATTTATGGATGTTTATTACATAGGAAATGGATCGAACAATGCTAATGGATTCCAAATTGATAGATATTTTTTTGACACATGCAATGCATACAACAGTTCACATTTAAAACAGAGTAATGCTCAGAAACAACAATGAAAAAACTCCCTACGAGCTATGGAAAGGAAGACCGTCAAATGTGAAGCACTTCAAAATATTTGGAATCAATCTGATTGCTTTTAGCTTATGCATGCTCCAAGAATATTAAAGTGTATCATATGGACGTGAAATCAACTTTTCTGAATGGGGAACTTGAAGAAGAAGTATACATAGAACAACCAGAAGGATTTGAGTTGTTAGAGAACGCAAATTATGTGTGTAAATTGAAGAAGGCATTGTATGGTCTAAAACAAGCTCCTAGAGAATGGTACTCTAAACTGGATAAATGTATACAACAGGCAGGGTTCAGAAAAGGAAGTGCAGAGAACAACCTCTACATCAAGGTTAAGCAAGAAATTTGCAAAGGATATGCAGAATGAATTTGAAATTTCATTACTCGGATAACTATCATTCTTTCTAAGTCTTCAAATATGTCAAAGAAACCAAGGAATTTTTATTTCTCAAACTAAGTATATTATACAAATGCTAAAGAGGTTTGGAATGGAAGATTGCAAACCAGTTCCCACTTCTATGCAAACCAGTTGTGAATTGAGGAAAGATGATGATTCAAAGTCTACATACCAAAGGAAATACAGGTCAATGATTGTTATCTTACTATATGTGACAACATCCAGACCAAATGTAATGCAAGAAGTTGGACAAGTGGCACTATTTCAAGCAGAACCAAAGGAATCACATGTATTGGCAGTGAAGACAATTTTCAGATATCTCAAAGGAAAAAAAGAGTTTGGATTATGGTATCCAAAAGGAAAGTATCTATCACTTATTGCCTACACAGATGTAGATTGGGCAGGTTGCATTGATGACTGACGAAGCACCAATGGAGAAATGTTCTACTTGGGTGAGTGTTTAGTATCATGGCTAAGAAAGAAACAATCATCAATATCCTTATCTACATCTGAAGCAGAGTATATTGCAGAAACAACATGGTGTACACATGTTCTATGGATGAAACAAACTCTGATAGATATACATGTTGAGTATCATGAACCCATTCCAATCTATTGTGATAATACAAGTGCCATCAATATTTCAAAGAACCCGGTGATTCACTCCAAGATGAAGCACATTCCAATAGAGTATCACTTTCCACAGGAACAAGTTGCAGAGAAGAACATCAGAGTTGAATATGTGGGCAAAAAATAACAAATGGAATACATCTTTACAAAATCGCTTCCACGGGAAGCTTTTGAGTATCTTTACCAAAGACTCAGAGTAACTTCTACTCCAAAATGAATGCTTTTGAATGATTATCTTATATGTCTTAGATTTACACGAGGAAGAACCATAAATAGGATAGTTCAGGTTAGGGGATCATTTTCAGGAAGAGTTCATTCAGGATGAGTATCCCCAAGGACAGTTCAATTAAGGGGAGGAGCCCTGGACAGAAACATACCTTTTCCATTGATGACAAAGGGGGAGAGATTTATCAAATGCAAAGGTAAATGCTTGGATAAAGAGCACAAATGCATGGTTCTAGGGGGAGCACGAGTGATATGACTTCAGTATTTCATCAGAGTGTTTCCATTAATGCCAAAGGGGGATATTGTTTATTATTTGGGTTGGTTGTCATTGATGTCAACCCTTGAAGAAAGTCCAGTAGCAAATTCTAGTAGCACAAATGTTTGGGTAATGGAACCAAGTTTATTTGATGTATAATGGTATTGGTTTTAATATATTTGAAGGTGGTACTATTCTATATGGATAGTACATGTCATGCCATTTCCGGTGGTATGTGGAATGTCACATAACTCCTCATAGTTAGAGAGTTATGGCCATGTGAAGTTGGAGAATCCTCATCAGTCATCTAGAAGCCCCAAAATGTCAAAGTGGTCAAAGTGGTTGCAAAGAATAAATTATTTAGATAATAAAGTGAAGTGATGAGTGTACTATAATTCAAAGTGGATACAAAAGAAATTCTTTAAATAATAAATTTAATGGAGAAATTACTAAGTGGGCAAGTGGTTAGAAGTGGGTTAGCCCTAAAATAAGGAAAGTGATTTAAGAGATTTTAGAAGGTAAATAATAAAGTGAAGTGATGAGTGTACTAAAAGTCAAATTAGATAATTTAAATAGTAAATTTAATGGAGAAATTACTAAGTGGAGAAGTGGTTAGAAGTGGTTTAACCCTAAAATAAGGAAAGTGGGTTAAGATGCTTAAAAGGTAACCCCTTGAGGAAGCCACATGAAAGTATAAATAAGAGGCAAGGCTCTCTCATTTTAAATCACACGTGAGCCTATTGAATATCTATAAGTGACTGAGGTAACCAAAGGATATCTAAGTCGAATTTCAGAGGGAATTTGAAGTAAATAAGGCCGAAATTCAAGGGAGGTTAAATTCTTTTGATGATGTTTTCTAAGTTATGTTATTTACAGGTCATCTCACCATTTTCACAATAATTATTTTTTCTAGAATGATTCAGACTGTGAAATTGGGAGGCCATTAAGGAAACATATCCAAGTAGCTCTGATAAACATTTGAACTTGTGGGTCATTTCATTTTTGGAGTTACACTCCGTGGAAAAGAAGGTTTGTGGCTAGTCCTGAAACTAGTCTAAAACAAGTGTTTTGGGTAAAAATGTTATAAATTATTCATAACATATCCAAATTCAGTAAGACCAAATGTATTGGTTATAGTACAGTATTTAGTATTCTTTGTACCATTTTAAGATCCATACAACAAATATTCTGTGCGAGGCACGCTCTACAATTTCTCTCTCTAGAATAAGCCAAAATTAAAAAAGATATGCCATTTTTTCTATAACTCCTTTTCTGAGCGGTTCCAAGTAGTGAAACATGGAGGAATTGCATAAAAGACACCGCAGAACATTGTGTACTATTTTCATATACTTTTTCATTACAGGTACATAGTTATGATTATTTCAAGTTAGGGTTGTTGACTAATCCAAAATTAGTCATGTGAGACTAAAGTAAAGTTTGATAAAAATGGTAGTCTCTTGTTGTTAAAGTTAAGGAAGGTTTGCAGATATGTGATCATATACACCAGGTCTATTACAGAGTTACAAATCATATTTGGATGATGAAATCGATGAGCGCTTTTGGTTGAGGTACATGTTGGGTACATGGTTGAGACAAGTAGTTGATGAGTCGACACATACATGAGGTGTATAGTTGATGATGTTGGTACATCTTGATGAGTCATAGTTTATGTTTATTTGAAGCATGATTGGTAAATATTTATTGCATGGTTGATGCACTCGTTGATGGTACAGTTTGAGGTATAGGTTGGTGCATGGTTGATGCACTTGTTTATGGTACAAATTGATTGCAGGTTGTTTGGATAGGTTATTGTGATAGGTTATTTGTACAAGTTTGATGCATGGTTGATGCATTTTTTTATGGTATAGGTTGAGGTACAGGTTGATGTATGGTACATGTTGGCACATGTTATAGGTACAGGTTGTTACAGGTTGATTGGTACAGGTTTACAGCAGTATATCTCACAGTGATAGTGTGATAGTGGTTCCATCATTATACTTCTACATCAGGGAGGTTGGAAGGGGAAAGGACAGGTGGTTGTAGCCACCTTCTGGTTGTAGATGGAGAACATAGGGGGTTGTAGCCTCCTTTTGGTTGTATCCAGAGAATTTGGGATTTAGAGCTTCCCTCAGGTTGTAGCCTAAGAAAATAGGGGGTTGTAGCCAGAGAATTGGGGAGTTGGAGCTTCCCTCGGGTTGTATCCTGAGAAACTAGGGGGTTGGAGCCTTCTTCAAGTTACAGCTGGAAAAAAAAAAGTTTGTGCTTCCAATGAATGTAATTCTTAAAGACATATAAGAAAAATCATTATGTGGTTTTCTCCCGCTTTGGGTTTCCACATAAAAACATTGGTGTACTGTGTATGTGTATGATTGCTCATTTGTTCATTGTTTATTTACTCTGCAACTATTGGATGATAATGATACATTGATATAACACTTTCATTTTATGGTTTAAAAGGATCAATTTCTCTATTATTGATTCACCCCCCCCTGCCCCCCCTCTTAGTAATCCAACATAGTAATCCATGAGAACCATATTAATATAAAACAAACTCTACCCAAATGACAAATAGTTCTCATCGTTAAAACATACACAGTCGGCCATTAAATTATAGTGCACACTATTTACCATTCATAAACACATATAAACCACTATAATCATCACACATAAACTTAGAATTTATCCTAGAAACCCAAACGGGAAAACCAAAATTCTTTCGACTTCGACTAGGCTCTTTATTATTGAGCAATGAGAAAGTTGCAGGCTCTTTGGTTCATCTATATGCTACTTAGTGACATCTAGGTAGCTTATTTTCATCATGACAACCAAAGAACCCCTTTATCATCGTGGCGATACATGATATAGAATGTTGAGTCGACTGGGAGGATAGTTGGAAGGTCAAGTGTCCCCAATGCTTCAACTTCTCTCTAGTTCGTTTCTCCTTCATTTCTTTATTTGTTTGTCTTTTATCCCACGTTGAAAAGGAATTATGAGAGTCTTGTTATTCATTTAGATACAAAACATTATTGCCTGAATTCACATATATTACATACAAAATGGACATCAATCGTGATGGGATGGGTCCCTTCATGCCGACAATTTGATTTCCTTCATCGTCTATAGCCTTAACAATGCTTGTGTTGATCATCTTCATCGTCCATAGCCTTAACGAACAAGTATTCATGGTCTCTACGATTCATAGGTAAACCTCCAAAAAAATCCATGGAGATGCTCTCCCAAGGTCTGCTTGGCACTGGAAATGGCATGTAGAAAACGAGTTTCTGGTTGCTTGGCTTGCTAGTGCTGCAAAGAACGCAAGATCTAACAAAATTTGCCACATGATCATGCATCTTTGGCCAATACACATGCCACTGTAGATAATCCACTATATTTGTCATGTCAAAATGCCTAGCAACTCTAGAAGTGTGTGCTTCTCTCATCAATTGAACTCTTATATCCCGGGGTATGCATAGTTTGTCCAATTTATACAAGAACCCATCTTGGAGGTGGTATTCATTTCCTTCCATGATAGAAACCACCCTCTCCCTTAGCTTCTTGTACACTCCTATGAAATCTTCATCTCCCTCATAATCGTCACTTAAAAGTTCATGAGTGAAAGGCTCAAGCTGCATTATCATTCCAATTGCTGCAATTTTCTTCAGTGGTGATTGAGAGAGCATGTTTGTTGGTCTATTCATGACTCATTTCTTGTACTTAATCAATAAATGAAATTTCTTCAAGAAACCTAACCACTTGTAATGTCTCACTTACTTCATATATCTCTAACTTTGTAGATACTGAAGGGGTTGATGATCTGTGTGTATGAAAGTCTCTTTTCCCAAAAGGTAATGCTTCCACTTCTTCATTGCTTGTACAATCACAAAGATATCCTTATCATAAGTGGTATAGTCAATAATTGTGTCATGAATACTACTCCTAATTCATATCCACTAACATCAATTTCTATCTCAAAAGGTTGTTGTAAATTTGGCATGGTTAACACTGGAGCATCACTAATTTTCTTCTTCAAGTATTCAAATTCTCTTTGTTGTGTCTTTCCCTAATGAAATATATTTTCTTTGGTAGTTATGGAATGCAATGGTGCTACTACTATGAAGAGGTTTACAATAAATTTCCTTAAATACTGAGTTTCTCCCATGAAGATATATGTTTGTGCCTAGAAGAAGCAAGAGGGCATGACCCACAAAACTTGACATTGAATCATGTCAAATATGTTGGCCTCACTCACTCTATGATTCATGAAGTAAATTTTTCAGAGGAGGTATTTAAAGGGGTCTTGTTGTTTGAAGAAGTATTGCAAAGGCTACTAGACGATGTGGCCAAAGAAAAGATTCAAACAAGAGAAGAAGATAAGAGGAGGATAACCCAAGAACCGTTCCAATTACATCTGGAGAAAGACCAGGAAAATTTAGAAGATAAATAACATGAGGAGACAATAAAACTAGATGAGAGACACCAGAAGGCAATGCTACAAGAAGAAGAATATCATATAAATCAAGCATAAAAGAAAAAGAGAAAAGAGGACATCAAAGGGAAGGTAAAAATTGAACCCAAAAAGAGTTCCAAGTTGGATGAGAAGAAGGAAAAGGAATATGCATTAAAAAGGTTTGTTGATGAGAGGAAGAAAAGGAAAGAACATTAAATAAAATCTTAGCAAGAGGCACTTCAACAAAGAAAGGCAAAAGAGGAGAAACAAACACTAGAAGTAGAGGCAGAAGCAAAGAAAAGGAAATAAGAGGAATAACATCGGAAGGTTGATGAAGCTTAATCCAAGAAGAAATATGATGAAGAATCATAAAGGAAAAGAAAAATAAATTGAATGAGACTCAGAACAATCCAACTACTCAGAATATGGGCATAATTGAAACCCCCCCATAGGAATGTACCCATCTAATCCGTAAATGAGAGGCTTATAGCCTATCCATCTCACCAACATGAATTTATTTGTAACACAATTATAACCTTCGCTCTATCTGGATGACGGGAAATTCTCAACCAATCAAGCCACAGTCAAGTCGGCTCGAATAAATATGAAGTCGACTACTTGGAAGTAAAGCTGGAAAAAAATTGAAGTTGGAAGGAATACAAGTCGAATTGGAGGCACGGTAAGTCAAGCAAGTTGAGTTGACCAAGTTTAGGTCAACTAAATCGAATTAAATGAAAGTCAGGTTGACCAAGAAGGCCAAATCGACCAAGTGGGGACCCAATCAAACCATGGGAAGATTCGTTCGACTAGGATTTTTTGTTGGTCAAATAAGGAAGGTAAATCGACCAAGGAAAATCCTAGTAAGATGAAAGTCAATCTCTTATCAAAGAAATCAATTACGAGGCAAATTCAGTGCCCAAACGTGAAGGGAAAACTTGGGAAAGTAGAATTTATTGATCATAAACTGAAAGGAAAGTTCTATCGATGAATTTGATCACCGATGTAGTGTAAAAACATTTGGAGGATTGTTTTTAATAACACATGATGCGAGGTGATTTTTGCAACCCATGATGAGTAAAAAACATGGGGAAGTTGATTTTGACATTCAATGACAAAGAGAAATGTATGCAAGTCGATTTTAATGTTCACCAACAAAGAAAAACATTTGGGGCGAAATTTGAAAAACGTGTATATGGTCCATTGGTGGCTGACGACTCCTAGAAAACCCTGAATTTCAATATATATACCGTCTAGGATTTATGGGGAAAAGGAAAACACCCCAACAAGTCGAGAAAGTGGCCAACGACCCAAAACAAATATAGAAACCTCTAAAAAAAATAACAACAACTCAGAACAGAGAGTCATCAATTTGCAACTTCAGAATCAATGTATGGGTAAGATTAAATAGTCATTATTCTTGTTTACTATGTTTATTATTTGGGTTGGTTGTCATTGATGTTAACCCTTGAAGAAAGTCTGGTAACAAATTCTGGTAGCACAAAGGTTTGGGCAATGGACCCAAGTTTGTTTGATGTATAATGGTATGAGTTTTAATATATTTGAATGTAATACTATTCTATATGGATAGTACATGTCATTCCATTTCCGGTGGTATGTGGAATGTCACATAACTCCTCACAGTTAGAGAGTTATGGCCATGTGAAGTTGGAGAACCCTCATGAGTCATCTAGAAGCCCCAAAAGGTCGAAGTACTCAAAGTGGTTGCAAAGAAGAAATTATTTAACTAATAAAATGAAGTGATGAGTGTACTATAAGCCAAAATGGATACAAAAGAAATTGTTTAAATAATAAAGTTAATGGAAAAAATACTAAGTGGACAAGTGGTTAGAAGTGGGTTAGCCCTAAAATAAGGAAAGTTGTTTAAGAGATTTTAGAAGGTAAATAATAAAGTGAAGTGATGAGTGTACTATAAGTCAAATTGGATACAAAATAAATTATTTAAATAAGAAATTTAATGTAGAAATTACTAAGTGGACAAGTGGTTAGAAGTGGGTTAACCCTAAAATAAGGAAAGTGGGTTAAGATGGTTAAAAGGTAACCCCTTGAGGCAGCTACATGAAAGTATAAATAAGAGGCAAGGCTCTCTCATTTTAAATCACACTTGAGCATATTGAATATCTACAAGTGACTTAGGTAACCAAAGGATATCTAATTCGAATTTCAAAGGGGAGGTGAAGTAAAGAAAGCTGAAATTCAAGGGAGGATAAATTATTTTGATGATGCTTTCTAAGGTATGTTATTTACAGGTCATCTCACCATTTTCGCAATAAAATGTTTTCTAGAATGATTCAGATCGTGAAATTGGGAGGTCGTTGAGGAAACATATGCAAATAGTTGTGATAAAAATTTCATCTTGTGGTTTGTTGTATTTTTTCAGTTACACTCCGTGGAAAATAGGGTTTCTGGCTAGTCCTGAAACTAGTCTAAAATAGGTGTTTCGGGTAAAAACGTCATAAATTCTTCATAACATATCCAAATTCAGTAAGAAAAAATGTATTGGTTAGATTACAATATTTATTATTGTTTGCAACATTTTCAAATCCATACAACAAATATTATGTGTGGGGCACGCTCTACAATTTCTCTCTCTAGAATAAGCTAGAATTCAACAAGGTATGCCATTTTTACTATATCTCATTTTCTTAGAGGTTCCAAGTAGACAAACCTGGAGGAATTGCATAAAAGACATTGAATAACATTGTGTACTATTTTCATATCTTTATTTATTACAGGTACATAGTTATGATTATTTCAAGTTAGGGTTGTTGACTAATCCAAAATTAGTCATGTGAGACTAAAGTAAAGTTTGATGAAAATGCTAGTATACACCAGGTATATTATAGAGTTACAAATCATATTTGGATGATGAAAATGCTAGGTATGTGATCATATACACCAGGTCTATTATAGAGTTACAAATCATATTTGGATGATGAAATTGATGAGGGATTTTGGTTGAGGTACATGTTGGCTACATGATTGAGACAAGTAGTTGATGAGTTGGCACATACATGAGGTGTATATTTGATGATGTTGGTACATCTTGATGAGTCATAGTTTATGTGTATTTGATGCATGATTGGTACATATTTGGTGCATGGTTGGTGCACTCGTTGATGGTACATGTTGAGGTATAGGTTGGTACATGGTTGATGTACTTGTTTATGGTACAGGTTGATTACATGTTGTTTGGACAAGTTATTTGTACAAGTTTGTTGCATGGTTGATGCATTTGTTTATGGTACAGGTTGAGGTATGGTACATCTTGGCACATATTATTGGTACAGTTTTTTACAGGTTGATTGGTACAGGTTTACAGCAGTATATCTCACAATGATAATGTGACAATGGTTCCATCATTCTACTTCTACGTCAGGGCAGTTGGACGAGGCAAGGACAGGTGGTTGTAGACACCTTCTAGTTGTAGTCAGAGAACATAGGGGGTTGTAGCCTCCTTCTAGTTGTAGCCCGAGAATTGGGGAGTTGGAGCTTCCCTCATGTTGTAGCCTAAGAAACTAGGGGGTTTTAGCCTCCTTCTGGTTGTAGCCAGAGAATTGGGGAGTTGGAGCTTCCCCCATGTTGTAGCAAGAGAAACTAGGGGGTTGGAGCCTCCTTCAATTTGTAACTGGAAAACAAAGCAAGTTGGTGCTTCCAATGAATGTAATTCTTAAATACATATAAGAAAAAACATTGTGGTTTTCTCCCACTTTGGATTTCCACATAAAAACACTGGTGTATTGTGTATGTGTATGATTGTTCATTTGTTCATTGTTTATTTACTCTACAACTATTGGATAATAATGCTACACTGATATAACACTTGCATTTTGTGGTTAAAATTTATCAATTTCTCTATTACTTATTCACCCCCCCTCTTATTGATCCAACAATTAGATTCTGAGAAGGTTCCTTAAGGAAACAGTTTAACCACTGGAAGGAGATCATGGATTATTCTGAGAATGGAGTACCAATGTTTAATGGTCAAAATGGTTTAAAGTATGAGATGTGCAGCAGAAGGATGAAAGTATTTTTATAGGAACAGGGGAATTATATTTGTCTATGAGTTGTTACGGGATATGATAGTTCAAAAAGGGAAAAGACTGCATCCAAAAAGGAATTGAAGAAGAATAAAAAAATAGCAATGGATTTCATCTGGGAAGGATTACCTAATCCGGTAAGAGAAAAGTTTGGTAAATGTTCATCAAAAAAAGAACTTTGGGATAATCTACATGACATATATTCTTCACCCATCACAGATTTAGAAAATGCCAAAGAAGATGAAAATACATATCAAGAAGAATTATGTTCACCATGTCAAACAGATTCATAAGATGAAGAGTACATAATCACCAGAGGTATGTTGTTTTTCTTTAATTGTGAAAAACAAAGACATCTTGAAATAGAATGCCATGAAGGAATTGAGATAGAAAAACTAATTGAAAAGGAAGACAATTATGAAGAAGAATTGATTAGTACTTTAGATGAACTAAGAGAAGAAAACAAGTCACTCAAGAAAGAATTGATTAAACAAAAGGAAAGTGTTCACATTTTTGAAATATCCCAATAGGTCATCGAGAACTTAAGATCTCGGTTAGAAGAAGCCAGAAATATTGAAGAAAATTTTGAATATCAAAAGCAATATTTGGAAGCCAACATAGCAGCTAAGAAGGAAGAAGCAAAAATGAGGGAGAAGATATTGACAGATCATCTTAAGGAAATAACTAACGATCTAAACCATCTTGAGGCAGCGTTTGGTCAAGAAGAGAAAGCACTTGAAGAATAAATAATCACATTAAAAATTCATCTTGAAGAAGAGAAAAGAACAAAAGAATTCATGAAGTCTCAGATAATGAAGAAAGAAGAAGAGATTGAGAAGCTTGAAGAAGAAGTTGTCACATTGAGAATTAAAATCATCAAGTTCAACAAGAATGTTGAAGAGACAGAAACATCCACATCAGTTATAGAGAATGAAGAGAAGAACTCTAGGTTGTTATAAAAGAAGAATGAAGAAAATATAAAGAGTTATGTAGAAGTACTCAAAGGAAGGAATCGTGGTCAACCAGAATCTAAGAAAACTATTGAAGATACATCTTCAAGAAGACCATCCATGTTCAAGCCACACAAAAGCTTCAATAATTATCATGATACGTGAAGGCAGAAATTAAGAAGGACTACACCACAAAGAAGATCATTCACTCCCAGGTATGCAAATCCCTTCTATGGTCATTTTTTTTTATTGTACTAATTTTGGACATAAGGTTGCAGATTGCAGGGATTATAAAAGAAATGTTCAAGCAAGAAATGCCTATGTGGCCCCACATAATATTGAATGTTACAAATTTCATAACGATGGACACATAGCTAGTGATTGTAGAAGCATGATCGATAATTACATGAAAGAGAACATCGACATCAAATATAAGAAAGTGTGGATAAGAAAACATGAAGAACAGGTGAACAAAGACCAGGTCCCAGAGATCGCAAGATTGGCAATAAAACAAGATGAAGAAAATTCTACAGAGAAAAGGAAAGATGTCAGATACATAAAGGTTTGGAAAATAACTAAAAGAAAAGAAGGACAGGTAAATAAGGAACAGGTTCAAGAGATTGTACTTTCAGGCATTGTAGTGAAAGATGAATCCACAGACAGAAAGAAACAATTCAGATCTCAGAGATGATTATGAATCTCCCAATGAAGATGATGATGAATACACATCAGATCAGGAATTGTTATGAGCCCTCCGGCTTAGATACTCCCAAATAATATGAATAATATACAGGGGGAGTCTATGCGGTAGTTGAGACAGACCAAAGAACCATCCTTCGAGCAGCTTGCAGAGTTTGAGAAGACAGATTCAGATCAATCAGTTAACATAAGTACAATCAATTGTACTAGTGAAGACTTCATGATAGTATAGTGATAAATGGGTCAACATTTAGGACAGATATATGATAATGGACGATATCATGGATTCATAGATTGGTTCAAAGAGTGGTTTAAAGACAAAGGAATATTATGGATGTTAATTACACAGGAAATGGATCTAACAATGATAATGGATTCCAAATTGACAGATATTTTTTTGACACATGCAGTGCATACAAAATTTCACATTCAAAACAGAGTAATGATTAGAAACAACAATGAAAAATCTCCCTACGAGCTATGGAAAAGAAGACCAGCAAATGTGAAGCTCTTCAGAATAATTGGAATCAATCTGATTGCTTTTAGCTTATGCATTCTCCAAGAATATTAAAGTGTATCATATGGACGCGGAATCAACTTTTCTAAATGGGGAACTTGAAGAAGAAGTCTACATAGAACAACCATAAGGAGGCCTTCTCATGGTGAAAGAGAGAGGAAATGATTGGAGGTATGAAACCTATGATCTCATAGGCAACATATAGTAAGGGATGGAGATTGAGAATTACACCAAACTTATGATCCCATAAGTGAGATGTCATTGAAGCATAATCAGTGTAAATTACTTGAGCAAAGGGGTTGGACAAGGAGAGCTGGAAGAAGCTGTTGCACTTTCATCAGAGGATTGTAAGTACTCTTCATTTGTTCTCATTAATATACATACATGCTTGGCATGTTTCTTTCAAGTTTATGTTTGTTCCACATGAACTTGTCTTCAGTAGATAGATCTGTATTTGAGCTAATCTCAATAGAATATGAAGCTTGTTGTATCTTTGTTTTTTCTACAGGACCTATCGAGGAGCTTGGGATTGAAGCTCAACTTGGAATTTGCTTGGACAAACGCCATTTAAAAAGGTACACTTTTCTTCTTCCTCTTCATTCATTAGCTTAATTAGATCTAAAAGGATGCCAGTGACCAATGATAGCACCCTTTCTGTCTTGGTTTTAGGGGTCTAGATACCAAGAGGGAATCTGTTTGTTCGTAAGAGGATTCACCTGTAACAGAAATTGGAGACTCCACTGGGGAAGAGCTCTAATTTTTATTTCCTTTCCTAGAACTTGTTTTGGCCCTTTTCCCACTTCTTGACCTTCTCCACACTGTCTTTGATTCTTAGATCTGATTGATTGGCTCTTGATTTCATCACCTTCAAATTGATTGACTGAGTTTGCTTGATTCTTTGACTGTTTGGGCATTTTTTATGAATTGTTTATAGGCCAGCGCCCCCCTACCCTTGCTATCTGAGCGCTAGCTCTCCCTATTAGGGTTACATAGAGCATTGGAACGCTCTGGTGCCCCTTACACCAAAGCACTGCCCATTTTCTATGCAAAATCCTTTAGGGTTTTCTTCTCTAAGGTTCACTTTTTGTTTTTTGCACTTGCTCAGAGTCTTATCAATCTCATTTCATCTTGGTCTTGGCCTTCAACACCCTGTTTTCTAAGAATTGATCCTCTTTTGTTTGGAATTTTGACATTTTTCTTTCCTTGCCTTGAAGTCACTCTTTGTCTTTGTTGATTTAGAGTCAACTTA
>ML791175.1:32650-44603 GCA_009831015.1 Picea engelmannii
TAAATAATTACAGAGAAAGTCATTTATAACTTCTCATAGCTTGTCATATAATCTTATATCATAATAGTGGAACAACTCTATATTCAACAATATCATTCATCATTATATATTGTTTTTATAAAAGTTATCCCAAGTCTTATTCCACTAAGACTAAGTACTTGATAACCTATATACTATGTTTCATAATCTATATGTGTGTTATATGTTTGTTGCTATTGAGGTCATTATCAATACCATGTACAGGGGTTGCATAAGAGTTTGATTTTTTTGTTATAGCCCCCTCTTATGGCTATGTGTTCACTACATGACATTATAGTATTTTTATTATGTCCCTTAAATCATTTCATACCATACAACATACAATATTTGTATTGTGATAAGGTAGCTCATATATGAAATGGGCTTCATATATTACGTGGGTTCTATTGTATATCAATCAAAGTATTTAAAATGAGTTTCAATGTATGTCATCCAAACATATAGTAATTGTCATACAAAAAGACGGTTCATACTTAAGGAATTTATTAGGGGGTTTTACGAGGGTTTAACTTGTGTTATAGTATCGATCCTTAATTAAAAACCTTTCCAACTTTTCCTCGTTAACTAGCATATTCTACGAAGCATTTACCATGCAGCAATCCTGCATGCACCACCTGTGGTGTTCTCATTTTGAGGAGGTTTAATCGATAGTTGTTCTAAGAATTGTATATGTGTTGTTTTATTATTCCTACAGGAATGGGTTTTTTTTGTCGGATCCTTTATTCGTCTCGACCTCTCCTAAACTTGGCTAATTTTGCATTCTTCACTTTCATTTTCTCAGCCCTATGTTCATCCTGAGAGGATTTCGAGAGGTTTGAAATTCTTACCATACCCTCCTGAGTTACAGGTTTTAAGGTTTGATTGTCCTAATCTCATTTCCGTTCACTATGGAATTATTAGCAAGAGAATGGGGCATTTGTAGCTTCCATGTCTCTCAATTTGTTTTTTTATCGACTTCAGGGTTGGCACCTTTAACTTGTAACAACATAGAGACTTCCTTTACCCTTTCTGGCTTCTTGTAATCTAGAGTTCATAACTTATTAACTTGGTAATTATTCCTAAGCAATTTTATTTAGGATGATAGTTTATAGCTGGAATCAAACATTATTCCGTCGGCTAGCTTTAATATATATTTGAATCGTTTACCTTATTGAACTTCTTGTTTCTCTCTCTCTATATATATAATGTCGTGACTGTAAAAAACATATTTTCAGTCACGGTAGGTCTCACTTCCGATTATCCTATGGTTCAAGGAGTTTTTCCTTGGACCTCAGGGACTTACCGTCTGAACCCAGTAATTTTATAAACTCAGTGGTCTGATTTTACTATAACTGGAGTTAGTGTAGGGTTTTTTTTTCCATTGTTTTATTTCTATCATTTATAGTCTATGATTAATACCTTTCACATCATTTTATTCATTTAGGACTCTGTTAAAAAATATTTTTAGAAGGCGGTGTTCTCATAAATCATAGTAATTGTCTTTGGTTTATAATCTGTACATACGTCATGATTTTCATCCATTGTTAAACTTATTCTTGGGTATTAAACTAATGATGGCCCTTGTTGTTGTTGCGAGGGGTAACCATCAACTATCTGACAACCCTGAAAAGTCAGATATAGTTCAAAGGTGGCGGAAGGAGATTCAAGGGTGCTTCGTACATCCATGGTAAGTTTGTCTCTATTTTCATATGTAATTTTTGTTTGACTAAATAAAATCGTACAACATTCTAAATTGTTTGTTTCTATTATGTAGGTTTCAGGGAGGTTGGTATCAAGGAAAATCAGAAATACCCTTGCTTGGAGAGGTATTCGACTTCCATCCCTTGATTACATTTCAAGTCTAGCATCACAAAAAGTAACTGCTCTGTGTAACATCCCACTCTGGTGCACTGAGAAAACTTATTCTTTGAGGACACTTGCTCGCAAGTGATCCGGACTATTATGATATTAAAACATTTGTCCTTGATTATGATGCGTTATGATAGATAACATGATGTTTTACTGCATTGACATAGACAGGTGCTATTGACTCGGTTTTATTGAGTGTGCAGGGTTTTGGACCTTGAGGATGCAGAGGCATCAACGAAACCCCTTGGACTCTGGATCGAGTCAGGGAGTGTGCTATTGGGGTTTGATTGTTTTACTATGATTTTAGTACATTTGATTTGATGATATGATGTGGACATGTTCTGACACGATTGTTGATGATGCAGGTTGACGATAGCTTGCCGACCAAACTCACATATGGAGTAAAGGGGACACACACGACTACGAGAGAGGTTGAGGGAGAGGTGTGGACAGAAGCCTTGCCATAGCCTACTAGCACTCCCGCCGTGGCTCGAACTGTAGGTTAACGATTACCTAGTTCGAGAGGACCCACGATGCCGCGAGGGCAGACTACGACAGTTGCTCGCGATGATTCTAAGGGGTGCGCAATAAGGCGAGGGCCTTATTCCTTAGAAGCCCTTAGTCTCCCACAAGTTCACGTGGTGGAGTGTTGACTCCAGGGGTTATTGATGTCTACAAAATAGTCAAGAAGCGAGTGGCACCCTTGGAGCACGTGGTGCATCCTGAAGGGCAGGTCGCACAAAAGAAACAAAAGAGGTGAGTGGCACCCTTGGAGCACGTGGTGCATCCTAAAGGGCACGTCACGTAAAAGAAACAAAAGAGGCGAGTGGCACCTTTGGAGCACGTAGTGCGTTCTGAAGGGCACGTCAGGTTGATGATGTTAAAAGAACAAACCTAGATGGCCCTAAGACTAATATCTCTTTAAGAAATTTTAAAACAACTTCCCTAATTAAAATGTTTCCTAGTTCGGAATCTAAGTCCTAATTCTAAAACTTCGCTAGGGGTAAAATTTTGTCTACCCATAAGAAATTATCTCTCTAAAAAAAAAATAATAAAGTTTAAAAAAAAACCCACTTAAGTAATAATTGTGGACTTCATAAATTTTTGGGTAAAATGAAGAGAGTAAGAACTTAAATAAAATATGTGGAAAAAAAAAGGTGGGGGTAAAGAAGAATTTAATTATTTAACTTGTGAAAGTGTAAAAGATATTAAATTATTAATAAAAAGGAAAAGAGGTTAATTTGCGCAACTGCCATATTTGGCTCTAATAAAAAGGGGAGAGAAGGGAATAAAAAAAATTAGGAAACTAGGGAATGGGGGTGACATAAAAAGGGAAAGAGGGAACTTATGGTAAAAAGAAAGAGGTCAACTTAGAAAAGAATATGCATTAAAGAACCTTCTAATTTTGAATTGACTTAGCATTTTCATTTTAGGGAAAGTATTTAAAACGTGTGAGGGAATCTAGAAACACCTAGGACTAAATTTAGGAGTAACTCTAGGTGGGTGAGGGAAATGAGACAATTATTAATTTAAAGAAAATAATTATTGGAGGAAAGTGGGGGATGGATGACACTTGTACGAAGGAGATTTTTTGGAAGATTTTTATTAAAACTTAAAATTTAATGAGATTAGGGAAAGAATGGAAGTTCTAAAATTCTATAAAAGAGAGAGAGGAGAAGGAAGAAGGGGATCGACGGTTAGCATAACATTACGCTGTCAGATTTGTGACTTGACTAATTACTTGTGGGGAGTTGGGATTTCTCAGCTCGGATAGGAGTGGTAGCTTGGCCTTGCGAGGCAAGCTGGGAGCTAGACGTACCATCTGGATAGTGTGTGGCCCCTTTGTGGCTCGGGGGGCTAAGGGGAAAGAAGAGTATCCATAGCGATTGGTTGGGAGGTACCGGTGAGGTCTCGAAGGTCGGCGAGCGGGAGCGGCACGGAGCGCATGGACGACACTCGGAGTAGGCGATCAAGCAAAGGTATGCTTTTCATTTTGCATAATAGAAGGTATTAGGACCCTGGCACTCTCTTAAGGTATCAACATTTTTATATTGGCCTTATGAGATGAAAAATACTTGACTTAAATCTGCTTGGGTTCTCGTCAAATTGACTGGTTTACTTTTTCTGTTCTTCGGCAATTTTAAATTGTGTGACGGATAAAAACATTTGTTCTTGACTCTGTCATTGCTCGTGGTGGTTGTTGTCTTGCGCCCTTTATCGATTGAGTACCCCTTCGCATGGGCTGCCTTGCGTCCATTGAGGGATTTCTGGCGCTGGTTATTTTATTTATTTCTGCATTTTAATGAAACTTTCCACCTCTTGATTGTAAATTCGATGCCTTTTCAGCCATGGAAGACCATGCATGATTATGGTGTGCCTGCGTTAGAATTTGTGGCCACGTTGTAAGCCTTGTTGGACAACGATCTCAACTTCCCTTGTGATGTTAGTATAGTATCTTCCACAATTTACCTTTCATACCTTAAACTGCGAGCACACCAATCTCTACAACAAATCTTGAGTTAAACTCAACCTTTGACTGGTGACAATGATTTTTAGTGACTTGTTGAGGGCCCTTCTCTGCGTACTACTTTATTACATGCCTTGGGTTGATGGTTGTTGGCTCTGTGTATTTTTTTAAAAAAGGGAATTTGAAGGCGTACTCATTACTGTAACTAAGGCTCAGCGATTATAAAAGATGGTGTTATTTCAATTTCTGAAAAGGGCGCCCACTGTTTGAAATGCTAAATCTTCTTAAAATTAATAACCTCACAGGCTCAACGATCATTAAAGAATTGTGTCATTTCAGTTTCTGAAAAAGGCACCCACTGTGTGCACTATAAAAACCTTTTAAATTATTTGACCTCACACAACCTCTTACTGACTGGATCTCATGTCGACTGTGGCGTTGGGTGGTTGCTTTCATTTTCACGTGACCTTCCTTTAAGACCTCGACTGGAACTATATTTGAATGCTGTGAACAATAGTTTGCAACGTAATGTTCCCACCTTGACGTATTTAAACCAACGTCAACATCGCACCTGTTAAATTTTAAATTTACATTTTCCCAGGGAGAACAGAGACAACGTTTGTAGATTTGTTTCCCTTGCTGTGGCATCACGTCCTCTAGCGACATTTCTTAGATTAGATTAAATGTTGAAGGTTGAGAATAGATTCAAATCTAATCCCATGCAGCAATAACTCTATTTGTCTGAACGCATTTTTCTAAATGTTTAGAACTTGAACTCTTGAGATGGAGCATCGTTGGACAACTAAGTGCAAGTCGAGGGCTAAGGCATGGCTTGGATGCTTAGCTGGTGTTTTTTTTCCTTTCCTTAAGACCGTCTTTGTCTGGTGTACTGGCGATGGTAAAAAAGGTAGAAGGGGAAATACAGTCATTGCCGAAATTATCCTTCTGCTGTCAAACTTTTTTAGTGCATTTCCAGTCTTGGACTTCTGCTCTGTGACTACCTACTCCCTCACGAGCTATCTCTGTCTTCGTCTTTTGAACCCACTGCATGCAGTCCCTTATTTCCTTCTCGTGGCGAGTTTTGTTCCACTTTTTTCGATTTGCGTTTTTAATAGAGTTGTATGTGGTGATTTGTTCATGCCTCAGTTATTATATATCAACATTTTTTGGGGGTAAATGTTTTGTTTAATGATTGGATATATTTAACTGGATGAAGCACTAATAGGCATATCTATTCTTAATATATTTTGTTTTTCTTTATTGTTGAAATTTTTTAACAATGTGGATTATCAAAAAAAATTCAAGTGTTCTTTTGTTTTGGGAAGATTATGTCCTTTTTGTTTTCCCATGGTTCCTAAATTTTGATCTTCATAGTATGTGTTACCAAATGTTGATTTTGTCTTCTTCCCAAAACTATATCTAATTTATTTATTAGTTTTTAAGATATTTTTATTACATTGAAAACTACATTAATAATATCTTGAGTGGATTAGTACATTGAAAACTACATTAAGAATATCTTGAGTGGATTTAGTTGGCTCTCTTATATATGTGTAGGTATTATTATGAACAAGAATAAATTGGATAAGTGATACTATAGAAGTAGCATTTTAGATATGTTAATGCTATTAATTATGAGAAGATATTTTTATAAATTGTGATGTTCATTATGCCAGTAAGTAATGTATCTTTAGGATTTATTTCCATAAGTGCAAGCTCATTCCAAAAGAAGAAAATACACCCAAAAAAAAAAAAAACACTCACATTATTGTGATAAATTATTGATTTAAGATAATAGGCCCTTGTTTTAAAAATGAAAGGTGGTCATCATCCATGCTACCTTCATTTAAAGTGTTAGCTACAGTGGAAGTTAATGAATGATTTACCCCATGCTTGAAGTAAAGTAGATGGATACCTTTGCATCTTGAATTAAAATAAGTTGATTTCTTAGCACTCGCACTTGTGTCATCTCATGATGGATTTAGTAATCCAATTTCTCTTGCACCGTGGAATTCATGTGTTGTGCGTTGATATATAGAACTTTATCGGGCAGCAATCGTCCTTGATGTTTGTTGATTTAGCTTTTGGGTCTGGATTGAGTCGGGCGGGATGTAGACACCTCCATGTTCCTCATAATAGTCACCAGCCCTAAGACCTTAAATGGTTAAAATCGATGGGAACCTGGGCTTGAGTGTTGCTTATGTGTCTTGGAGGTCCTAACCATTGCAGGGTAGGACGGGCGGGTAGTCAGTCTTATTATTGTTTGTTGATTGTCGTTCTTTGCTTGTAGAGGTTTATGTGTGTCTTAGATCTTTATGTTGTCATCGCATTGCATGCGTCATGTTCGTTGTCGTATGGTGACGCAAAGTCGAATGTATTTATTATCCTTGTACACACGTGCACAAAAAAAAAAAAAAAAAATTGCACTTGATATAAGAGATTGTCGTCGTAACAAGGAGGAGCATTACACTTTGTTTATACATTCGGTCGATCTAGTCGACCAAATAATTGTGTATAATCACTCATGGATGTCTCGTGACTTAGGACTGTTATCTACGTAATTTACAATTCTTTAATGTTATGTACTATGTTTATGATTCCTTCTTGGATATATACATTTGTTATTTATATCTTTGTTTAAACTCGATTTACTTAGCATTGTTTCCCTTTTTGGACATAATTATAGCATTCTAACTTGTTTGTTTCTATTATTTAGGTACTGAGGAGGTTGGTATCAGGGAAAATAGGAAATACCCTTGGAAAGGTATTCGACTTCCATTCATTAAATACATTTCAATTCTGGCATCACAAAAAGTTACTGCTCCGTTTATACATTCGTTCGAGCCAGTCGACCAAATAATTTTGTATAATCATTCATGAAAGTCTCGTGACTTAGGAATATTATCTACGTAGTTTACAATTATGTAATGCTATGTACCATGTTTATGATTCCTTCTTAGATATATATAGTCGTTATTTATATCTTTGTTTAAACTTGGTTTACTTAGCATTGTTTCCCTTTTTGGACATAAACAGTCATTACTCGTTTAACTCTTTTTAATATGTAACGATTTATTTTCGAATATATACATAGTGTATCTTATTAAACTATGTTTAATCTGTAACGATTACATTTCGAAATATATACATTGTATCTTATTAAAATCTGTTTAATATGTAATGATTCCCTTTCGAAATATATACAATGTATCTTGTTGAACCCTATCTCTTCACTACAAGTTTCTTATCCGAATACAATTTATGTTTTAGTAACTAGCTTTTACCTATGAGTTTTATTGATTTTCTACTGGTAATATGATTATGTCCGTAGATCTAGGATGAGAATAACTATTGTCTTTCTTTCACAGTTTTTCTGCATGAAACTTACGATATGCATTTATCATCTCATAAAAAGAACTTAAATACAATACTGTTATGATTTATTTGTGCTTTATAACCAATGATTTTGACCACAGTAATGCACAATAAATCACAGTAAACATTCAAATCATCATATTTTTCACAAAGAAGTAAAACTCGGAACTTGGGGAAAGCACACTTTAAAGAATGTGTTCCTCCCAACCTTAGACTAGAGTCTCTATCAACCTATGTCACCCCCGAGATGAGTTCAGAATCCAAGGGGCTTCCTACATGGCCTCTTATAGAATTCTAAGTACCAGTTTGTTGTGTATAATATTATAAAAATTTTGTGTCTAATCAATCTAGTGTGTAGCCTCCAAGAGCTCTTAGTTCGCAACCTAGGAATGACATCCCATTCCTTTGTGATGACTTATTTTTGTTTTTCCTCGGACTTGCGACACATTTCTTGAGCCTCCTGCTCACTAACCACCTGTCATATTCAATTCTACACATGTTCACAGATTCTCCTATAAATATGGAATGTTTTTTTTTTTCTTGAAGTTGAGTTAAATCCACAACTTGTCTCAACCTGTTGCCACTTGGCCAACCCCTTTGGATTCCTAACTCCTTCTTTAACAACTACTTCAACGTGTGCCCCTTTTTCCACATGTGTTTATTTTCATAAAATAATAAGGTTTTACAATTCATATTTGGTCAATCTGCCAAATTTTATTTTGGAAAAATAATTAAAATTCTAAAATAAAAATAATTAAAAATTCAAGTTGTAGGGTATCACACCTATGGTGGTTCCCATTTTTTTTACCATCTCATTGTTTAAGACTAGCTTGATACCTTGGGCCTTCCCTTATATAATGGGGACCCCCATATTCCCAACACCCTATTTGACCTTGACTTTTTGTTTGACCTCGATCTCAACCATCATGTACCCTACCTTTACCACCTATTCCTCTTAAGTAAGATTGATCCATTTATCCTCCCTGAGGTACCCCAAAGATTAAGTTGGAAGCCCTAGATATGTTTTTCTATATTTTATAGAATCCATACCTATGCCCCCACACTTTTATGACCCTATCTTTGAAGGGTTCTTTAAAGGTCTCAAAAATATTCAATTGACCTTTCATATCAATCATATTTTGAGCCCACCTAGCTAGACTTGTTGTTGTTTCCATGGTGGTCGGTTTCCACATGGAAACTTTGGCTCAAACTAAAGGATCAATCCCATGAAGGAATCTTTCATCTTATCATTATTGTCTTCCATATAGTCCACGGGATGAACTAATGTGAAGAATTATACTTCATAAGATTCTATTGGTCTACCATTTTGTCTAAATGCATGGAAGGCACCTATGTTTTGGTGTTTGTATTCATCTAATTGGTGTTGAGTCCTAAAGGCTTCCTTGAACATATTCCAAGTAACCTTAAAGAGAGCTACTTACAACTTAGTCTCTTCATCTACTCATCATAACAGGGCTTCCACTTTAAGGAGAATCGTTGTTCTTTGTGCCTTTTCTGCAATAGTGTATGTATTAAAACTGAGTGTTCGCTTAACACCTATCACCCAAGATTTTTTTGCCTTACCCCCATATTGGCCTACAAAGTATAGTAATTTGCGTTTTTAAACCTTTTTCATAATATCTAGGGGCACTCTTATCTCATAGACATTGGAGAAAATGTCTTGGTCCTATATTTATTTCTACTCTAACTCCTCTCTCGACCCTCGTAAATGTTTGGATTTTGACCTTAACTGAAAACCCGACCTTTAAGGATGTTGGTCATTTATTCTATGGAAAATAGTATGACCTACTTCGTTAGGGTTCTAGTATCAGGAATGAATTGTAGTTTCCTTTGACACTTAATGGTCATAGGTACTCCTCAAAGTTGCAAGACAAATTCTTAGTTCTATGCTTTTAGTTTTCATAGATAAAGCTTCCTATTATTTTTCAAAGTTAAGTAAGAAATCAAAGTTTTATTTACTCTCATAATATGTATTTGTTTGTGAAACATATCTCTTGTATGTACTTACTATCACATATGCCTTAGAATTGATAGGCCTATGTTATGATTCTTTGGATTTTATAGTCAATATATTAAGTCTCCATGTAATACACATATTAATAATCAATCATATGAATATGCATAATACAATTCATTTCCTACCACTAATATGAAAACAAATAAGAAAGGGGAGAAGAAGAGAAGGCACATCCTATGGAGGACTAGGGTCATATGTGTTAAATATCCCTTCCTCATACATCACTATTTCAAATGCACTTTACCTAGGATTTTCATACTTTCCCATGTTGACTCAGACCTATAATGGGTCATGTGTATTACACCTAGAGTAGTTTTGAGGATTTCCCTGATGCCTTTAGAAGCTCACTGAATTACAACTAAACAAGAGGTTGTCTACGTATTAGAAAGTTTTTCTTATCATCTTATCACTCCAAAATGGACCCTAGTCCCCTTATTATTGCCACTAATTAGAACCCAAAATATATTGTCTATCTATAATAGCTTTGCAAAAACTCTTTGAAATCAGGGGTACATGATCTTGCACTCTAGATGTGATGGGATATCCTCATGAATATTGTTTCCCTTAACATTAATAGTGCATAGAGACGATAAACTAAAACTAGATGAAACTAAAAATATGGAGATCCATAATGAAATAATTTCATTATTTATTGTACTAATTGTATGAATATTTAACTCCTATAAAAAATAATCATTAATGAAAATTATCATACTTGAATGAAAGATGCAAAATATTCCACAATGCATTACAAAATATTCACTTTTACTTACAATTTACTATTTTCCATCATTAACACTACATGATTAACATCTAAAAAATAATAATATATCCTTTGGACTAATAAAATTAAACTACTTATTTAAAATAAAATAAAATAATTTTAATATATAAAAAAAAATATTCCTTTCATAAAAATAAAATAAAATAATTTTAATATATATATAAAAATATTCCCTTCATAACAAAATCATATGCATTTCAACCATTCATAACATAACCAACCACAACAATTCATAAAATAACTAACCCGAGTGTATGAAAATGTGATCGAGCGGTTACAATATCAAAAATGTGAGCTATGGATACTATGCAAAACTTACAAACTTAATATCTAAAGTCATACTTAGTTTTAATATTAATAAATGTACACAAGGGCCATGAAAGTCAAAATTTGGGTAAGGTACTTTTAAAGTCACACTACATAAATTCAATAACTTTTTTTATAAAAAAATATGATTATTAAACCAATGAAAATTTAAAAAATATTAATTAATTTTATGATAATCTAAATTATAAAATTATAAATATATAAATAAGTATCAAAATTCAAATACCCAAGCTTTTATAAAAACCACTTATAATTTATATATAATTAATATACTATAATATATTAATAAATAAATAGATAATATTTTAATTAATTACATTATATAATTTAAATCTAAAAATCTAAACACATTCTATTTAAATTTACATATCATTCTCGGCATATAAATAAATTACCAAACTCTAGTACATAAAAACCACTTATAATTTATATATAATAACTTATATATAATTAATATATTATAATACATTAATAAATAGATAGATAATATTTTAATTAATTACATTATATAATTTAAATATAAATATCTTTTTATAAATATATAATATATGTGGTTGAATTTTATTCAACTCTTTTTCTTTTTGCACAGTTTTTTTTATCAAAATACATTGTAGTCAAAATCAAACCTAAATCAAAGGACCCACATGTCAATTGACATCAAAGGCAATATACAAAATGGGATTTAAATGTTAAATATTTAAATATTTGGGATTTGAAATTTATGTGTTAAAATTGTATAAAATGAGATTTAAATGTTAAATATCTAAGTATTTGTGATTTGAAATTTATATGTGTATGTTAAAATTGGAGCATGAGCACTTATAAAAGGTTGTTGTATGTTATAAAAGGTTGTTGTATGTTAATTGAGAAATCAAAATTGAACATTTACCAAAAAAAATTAGATGGCAATTGACAACAAAAACAATACACAAAATGGAATTTAAATGCTAACTATCTAAATATTTGTGATTGGAAATAATATATGTATATATATATATAGTAATTAAGATTAAAATTGGAGCATAAGATTGTATGTAAATAAGGAAATGAACTTTACACAAAAAGATAGTGGCTA
>ML791175.1:44664-71928 GCA_009831015.1 Picea engelmannii
ATTGGAGCACAAGCACTTATAACCTATAAGGGGTTGTAAGTTAATAAGGAAATGGGTTTTACATAAAAGAGATGCATAAACAAATGCATGGTGAGTTAGGTAAGGAAGTTTTCAACAATTTAGTAACTAAGTGTAAAAAGAGAAGATAACCTTGAATTTGTTGTGTTATGGTAAATCTCATTTGTGTGTCTATTTTCATGGACAAACCGGATAACTTGATAATGATTATAAGGGGTTCCTATAACCATGAATTTGTTGTGTTATGGTAAATCTCATTTGTGTGTCTATTTTCATGGGTTGTTTTCATGGATAAACCGGATAACTTGATAATGATTATAAGGGGTTCCTAGTATCATTGTTTGGTAAATCTCATTTGTATGTCAATTTCCATGAAAAAACCCTACATGTTTAAAAAGATAACTTGATATTGATCATAAGGGTATTTTTAATATCATTGATGTCTAAAAAGATAACTTGATATTGATCATAAAGTATTCTTAATATCATTGTTTGACCAGAAGAGTAAGTTTATGTTGGGTTATGCACTACCCCATTATAAAATGTTGTGTTTTTTAATAATAAAATATTATTATAAAATAGAAAATTGTATAGAAAATTATAATATAGTTTATAATAGTTTCACTAGTGAATAGGATATAAATAGTTATCTCCATTCAATGTGGTTAGATTTTAGTTAAAAAAAAAATTTAGTTTAAAAAATGTTAACTTATAAACAA
Organism: Picea engelmannii; assembly: GCA_009831015.1. Taxonomy (NCBI): domain Eukaryota; kingdom Viridiplantae; phylum Streptophyta; class Pinopsida; order Pinales; family Pinaceae; genus Picea; species Picea engelmannii. Next base: position 45,402 of record ML791175.1, read on the forward strand.
GTTGCATCCATTGCTAGAACTCATGAAATTGTTGGAATATTGTAATATTTATATTTTATGAATACTTCTCATATCACTATTCTAAGTGGATCTAGAACTCATGAAATTGTTGGAATATTGTAATATTTATATTTTATGAATACTTCTGATATCACTATTCTAAGTGGAATTACCGCATTGCTTGAGATGCAAGTTCACTAAAATATTGATATTCTAGCCCACGAGTAGTGCTAGTCTCTTGCTAGATTAGATTGATATCATGAAATGGGTAAGTGAGATCATGGCTGGCACTTCTCAAAGATCTTTAGATTGTATTTGGTACAGAGCTATTGGAGCTTGGATACCTTCTGACTTCAGGGACTAACTGGACAAGTGATTTGGTTGAAGATGTCTTGGTGTTCAAGGATTTGACATCTTTCGAGTCGAAGTTAACCAGTACTGAATCCAAGTCCTTTGACATCTTTCGAGTCGAAGTTAACCAGTACTGAATCCAAGTCCTTTTTATTTTTTAGACTCTACATGCTACATGATACTCTTCAACATTATTGCTTTTGCATAAATTAAGCCATCAATAACTTTAAATCTGAGTGGAATTATTCCTGCAATTGAACTAAACCAACTTTAAACCTGAGTGGAATTATTTCTGCAATTGAACTAAACCTTTTTTTGAGATAGACTAGCATATTTTAAAGAAAATCATTCACTCCAATTGAAGTATAAATGCAATTCACACTTGGTAGTTGCAATTTAAGTATAAATGTAAGGCACACTTGGTAGTTGCAAGTGGTGAAATTTCCCATCGAACAAATAGGAATTCATGATGAGAAACATAAAAGAGACATACCAAATATCATCCACATGGATATGCTATTGAAAGTTTGCTAGTATGTAGCATGCTAGTGACTCTTCACTGCAACCACTAATGGCTTCACATCAATGTCTTGTGCGTTATCAACTTAACTGATGTTGCAGAACCTGCAGTTGTCGTGGCAGTGGATTGAACCTGCGGCTAAGCGTGCTCAGAATCCTCGAGGATCCATCGAATGCTAGCGAGTGTATTCCAATAGTCAACCGTCGGGTTCACTGAAACAAAGCAAACTGAAAACCTATAGAAACCTCAACCAACTTTATTTTTCCCACCACGAGTTTATGATCGCGAACAATCAACCAACTTTATTTTTCCCACCACGAGTTTATGACCACGAACAATCATGGATGATATAAAACAAAAAAATAAAAAATAAAGAAAATTATCATTCTGTACAGACCTTCCACAAACCGCCCAAATCCCTCAAAGTGTCAATCTCAACCACTTAAAAACTATTTCTCGAGATTATTAATAAATGACTCTTGAAGGATTTGATAGCTCTTAACCACTTAAAAACTATTCGACGTTAATTGATAGCTCTTGGTGCAAAACAGCTTCGGAGTTGAGACAGATTAGTCCTAATTATGTATTAAAGACCTTAGGTGAGGTGGGTTTTCCGGCCATTGATTCGCCAATGCTAGAGTCTCATGGGACTTGAGATTAAAACTCGAATGAAGACAACTTATGCCTCGCCATGTGAAATCAAAGAACACTTTCCAGAACTTTCTTTGTGAACTCTGTGTCATAGTAGCCGAAAAAGTTTTGATTTTTCGGTACCTTTGGAATTTCATTTTCTTTGATTTCATGAAGAATGGTGTATTATGTGTTTTTCTTTTCCTATTTATTTCACGTTCTTTGTGAGATCTATGTCATAGTAGCTGAAAAAGTTTTGATTTTCCGATACCTTTGGAATTTCATTTTCTTTGATTTCATGAAGAACTGTGTATTATGTGTTTTTGTTTTCCTATTTAATGACATTTTCATTGGATGCCACATCTAATCCACTCCTAATGATTTTAGAATTTTCATAATCTCATAACCGATGAGAAAAATCATTAACACCATATCCAATAAAGTTACACTTCTTCGATTTTGCCTCAAGCTTTGTTCTATTTTATTTATCAATATGGGAAAATGCTTCATAACTGAAAATCTTCATAAATGAGTAGTTTACCTTTTTACTTGTCCATGCCTCGTATGGATTGCCACCATCCAAGGATATTGAAGGCCCTATGTTTATTAAATAAACAATAGTCTCTACAACATCTTCGTAGAACTGTAAGGGACACCCAACACCCATCATTCAATCTCATACTCCTTGCAAGTTCCATGATTGTCTTGTTCATCCTTTCTTTGACACCATTTTCTTATTGTATTCCTTGAATTGCCTTATCTCTATGAATACCATGGTATGAACAGAAATAATCAAACTCCTTGTGGGATTATTCACCTCCATTGTCTGATATGAGACACTTCAACCTTTTTCCTGTCGCATTCTCAACCAAAGCTTTTCATTTCTTAAAAGTGTCAAAACATCATATTTTTTTCGAGTGAAATAAACCTAAGTTTTTCTAGTTGCATTATAAATACAAGTAACATAATAACAAGAGCCACCAAGAGATAATACCTGAGTTGGTCCCCATACATTTGTATGCACAAACTCTAAATTTTCATTCTTCTTTTTCTTTCCAACCCTAAGAAATCTGAGTCTCTTATGTTTTCCATAAACACATTGTTCATAGAAATCCAAATCAACTTCCTTAATATATGGAAACAAATTCCTTTTGTGAAATATCTCCATCCCCTTCTCACTCATTTTTCTAAGCCTATGATGCCATAGTTTTGTATCCACACCTATATAAGCTAAAGAGATTGAAGAGTCAACATTACCAGTACATAAATACAATGTACCTACATTCTCTCCTTTTTTCCATTACGAGTGATCATTTAGTGACCTTCCACACCTTATCTGTAAATGTAGATATACATCCTTCACTTTCCAACTATCCTGCTGAAATTAAATTTCTTCTGAGATCTAGTTTTAGTAACCATTGGCTTCCATTATTTTTCTTTATTCATACATTACCCATTCCAACAATTTGGCATTGTTCATCGTCACCCAAATAAACCTGTCCAAAATCACCTTGAACATAATCTTGGAAATATTTCCTATGGGGTGTGGCATGACATGAAGCCCATGAATCTACTACCCAAGATTCAGTAATATTATCTATCAAAAGAATCAAAACATCTTGTAACACATCACACTTTATATTTACTTCCTGATTTTTCTCCTATTGTCCATATCTTTGTTTCTTTGGAGCTCTGTAGTATTTTCTCATATGTCCTTTCTTCGAACAATTCGAGTACTCTATATTTCCTAGTTTGGATTTGGATCTACCCTTCCTAGAATTCGTGCAGTTCCGTGATCTCTCTCCTCTATCGTTTTGTCTTTCCCTATTTTCCATGGTCAACACATTACCTGGTTTCTCATCTATGTTTTTCCATCGCATTTCCTTGCTAAGGATAACACCAACAACATCATCAGATTTCACAGTGTTTGAACGAGAGACGGAGTTACTTACAACCATAACCAAGCCATTCCATATTTTTTGGCAATGAGAACAATATTAGAACATCCCTAACCTCGGCATCAAAGTCCACTTTTAAAATACTTAATTGATTAGTAACCATATTAAATTCATTTAAATGGTTAGCAACAGACCCACCTTCTCACATCTTCATATTAAATAATCACTTCATTAGAAATAACTTATTGGACACAGAGTGATTTTCATATGGTTTAACCAATGCCTTCATCATATCCTCTATTGTCATTTCTTTTGAAATATTGAAATCCACCAACACTACTAGGCACGGTTGTATCGTTCCCAAGTCTTTCTGTCAAGAATATCGCATTCTTCATCCTTCATACTCGTCATCTTCTTTGATTTTTCTTCCAATGGTAGGAAAATATACTTTTGATATAGATAGTATTCCATTTACATATTCCATAACTGGTAGTTTTGGCCATTAGATTTCTCAACCTTAAAATTTTCATCTTCCGCCATTACTCCCACTCGAACCAGGAACCTTCTTTTAATGGGAGTTACTTTTCGCTCTGATATCAATTGTTAGAAAAACAAGATCGTGGAGAAATAAAATAAAACAAATGCGAAAATAGAAAAAATAGAAGATACACAATAAAATAGAGACATAGATATATATGGTTCATCCACTGTGGGTTATGTCCACCAGAGAAATCACTAGGTCCTTACTTTTATTATTATCTAGCAAATGAAGGGATACAACCTACAACACACCCACTATAAATTCCTCGTGTTTCTCTCACAGTCTCATCTCTCATAATACAATATTCACTCACCTACAAAGTGGTGATACAATTCCCTTATTAAAGAGGGTTTCCTTTTAGGGAAAAAACGCTAACATACTTCTACCGTCAAATATGTGACCTTATAATGAACAGTCCAGATTGACAACAAAATTACAATATTTTACAAGGCAATTTTACCAAAAAAATCTCTTTGGGGGAACTTCCCCTGAACCCCGCCAATTGGGATCCAAAATTTCAAGAGATATAATTTTATAACTCTTGTCTAACTCGTAAATTCATTTTTATACTGGATGTATTGATGGTGTACACTAAAATCAATTGGTATTTGTTCTTGATACGGTGTTATTGAAACTCTTGACATACATTTTATGCCAACCATCGCTAGGTGCATCAATTTGAGGGCTTATCCACGAAAGGTTGAGATAAACAATGAAGAATAAATATGCATGCCATGAGATGAAAGTTATATGGCATCGTTGAGTCTCGCTCCAAGTCATTATTAAATTTCCATTGCATGCAATAACTAGAACTTATTGTTATTACACTTGCACTATGGTTATGGTGGAAATACTTTGTATATTGATACAATTTTGTGTATAAATACATTATCTCCTTACGAGGTCGAGGGTTAATGTATAGATTTATATAATAGTTTTTTTTAATGTGGTTTTTGTCTTGAGACCCGTATTCATTTTGGTTGATTATTCATTTTGGTTGATGTTTCTTCGTAGTAGCCATAAACTATGTTATCATGGTAATCATATTCACACCAATAACTAGGGTTTTCATTATGAACCCTAGGACCCATATATTCAGTTCGTGTGAGTTATATTTTCCTTTAATTTCTTGTATATAGAAATATGCTCGTGTTGTATTAGCTTTATATTAACTCCATTTGCATTTACCTTCTGCTTCACGCATTGACTACCCGAAGCATTCGACCCTCTAACAATTTGTATGAGGAATTTGATTATATCTTCATTGTTATTCAAGTTTATAATATACTTGTATATAGTATTTTTTTGTCTTCAAGTCGTGGCCATACGTGCACAGGATTTCAAGACTTATTTTCCAAAAGAGTCATGGTAAATCTGGTCAAGATGTTCTTTACAATGGATGAAACCATAAATTTTTCTTATATTTCTGGTTTTCAATCATTTATAAACACCATATACTTTAAAATAGAAACATTATCTTGGTCTATTATTATAACTTTTTCCATTACCTCTATAATGAATATCATAGTATTCTTTACTGTACAAATTCTTAGAAAGTATAAAACAATTCTCATGCAATCTATATTGTAACACCATTGTAGATTTTTTTGCACTAATCTTAAATTAGAAATTGAATAGAGATAAATAAGTTTAAGATCACAGATATGAGAAGAGAGATAAATAGATTAAAGAATACATATCTAAGCTGCTTCAAAAATGGAAACAAATTGAGTAGAGAATCACTGCCTCCCAACCATAGACATGAACAACCAATATTACTTGCTCTTGTCACCTCTGAGCCTAAACATTTATTCCATAGGGACTAAAAACTATATAACCCTTTCCAAAAAACTTAGAGTTTGACTCCATCTCAAAACCATCAAACTCAATTCCTCTTAACAAGTACTCAGTAGCATCCTACCTCCTCTAATGAAATAAATTAGAAATTGAATAGAGATAAATAATTTTAAGATCACACATATGAGAAGAGAGATAAATAGATTAAAGAATACATATCTAAGCCTGCTTCAAAAATGGAAACAAATTGAGTAGAGAATCACTTCCTCCCAACCATAGATATGAACAAGCAATATCACTTGCCCCTCTCACCTCTCTGCCTAAACATTTGTTCCATAGGGACTGAAAACTATATAAACTCAGTAGCATCCTACCTTCTCTATACTTATTTATCTTCTTCCTTTCACAGAAAAAGAATAACTTGCCTAGGTCATTTTCCAAGCTTGTCTCATCCCTAACCCTAGGGAATCTTCTTGGCCTAAATTTGTGCTATCTTTTTCCCTCACATACCAAATCTGTGGGAGTAGGTTTACACTTGTCCTCATGGAAAATATTTACTCTCGTTGTTTTTATCCCTTTTTCACTCCCCCATGGAATAATGATTTACTTTTGTAACTTGATTCTCTAACCAATTTGTTTCTAGTTTAATAAAATAAATTAAAATGATATTTACAAAAAATATTCATCCTCATCAATGTTTATGATGATATAATTTTAACATAAATATTTAAGAAAAAACTTTCACAACATAAACCATTAAAAATTAAAATATTCAAGTGTTTATAAACAGAGGGATATTACATCCTCTTCCCCTTGAACTGAACACCTTCCTTGGTGATCCAATTTAAGCATATCAGCTCTCGAACAAAAATGGATAAGTATCTATCATGGCTTCTTCCATTTCCCAAGTGGCCTCCTCAGGACAAAAGTTCATCCATTTCACTTTAACATCAGTGATGGCTCTGTTTCGCAACATAGTTTCCTTCTTATCGAGAATGTGTAGTGGTTCCACCTCGAACTTGCCTTTTGGTTTAAGATTTACATCATGTACATATTTCATTAAAAATGAAACATGAAATGAATTGTGTAGTTTTAAATTGGTTAGTAGTGCAACCTTATAGGCCACTGACCCTACTCTAGAAAGCACTTCAAATGGCCCACAATATCGTGGTGACAACTTGGTACTCTTTCCCAATTTGAATGAATTGTTTCTAGGTTTGAATTTTAGATAAACATGATCTCCTACATTGAATTCTACATGTGTTTTTTTCAAGTCTACAAAACACTTTTGTTTGTCCTGTGCACTTTTTAAATTATACTTTTCTTTCTGAACAATTGTTTCCATTTCTTTTAGCATATCTAGACCTGAAATGATCTGGTCAACTTGGTTTTCCCAACTAATAGGTGTTCGACACTTCCTTCCATACATCACCTCAAAGGGACTCATATTTAGAGAAGCTTGATAACCATTATTATATGAAAACTCAATCAGATGAAGGTACTCCTCCCACTTTGTGGGGAAGTCCATTACATACATCCGCGACATATCCTCCACAATTTGGTTAGTCCTTTCGATCTAACTATCGGTTTGAGGATGATATGCAGTGATAAAATTTAGTTGAGTACCCAAACCACTGAACAAGGATTTCTATAAAATCAAATTGAATCATGTATCCATGTCTGAAATGATAGTTTTGAGTAAACCATGCATTCTAAATATTTCCTTCATGAATATTTCCACAATATTTATAGTTGTATAAGTTGATTTTACTAGGTTAAAGTGTGTAGCTTTAGTGAGTTTGTCTAATACTACCATTATAGAGTCATTTTGTTTCTTATTTGTAGCTAGTCCTATAATAAAGTCCATGCTAATCACTTCCCATTTCCACTCAAGAATGGGCATGGGCTGCAATAATCTGGTTAGGTTATGGTGTTAAGCTTTAACTTGATGGAACTCAAGACACCTCAAAATATATTCAGCTACATATCTTTTCATCCCCGACAAAAAGTTGTATTTCTTTAAAGTTGTTATGGTATTTTGGTAACTTGGGTGACCTGAATAAGGTTTCTTATGTACTTCAGCTAGTATCAAATTTTTAATTATGTGTTTTTTAGAAAATAAATTCTATTTTTGCACTGCACTAAACCCTCTTGATTGCAGCTGAATTTTGTTTTTTACTCAACTAATTTATTATTTTGAAAATTGTCTTGTATTTTCCTATAATTTTCATAATTTTTTGTTGTTGATTTAATCCTCTATTTCAAATCATTTTGTACATTACTATTGAGAATTGCATGTAGTTTTCTGCTATTCAAAATCATACTCACTTAGAAAAGCTAGGCTTCTTTCCTTACATTTAAGTTATGCTAATCGAAAAGATACTTAAGGCCGATATTATCAATTTTTAATAGAAATTTTCTACCCAACAAGTAGTGTCACCACATTTTTAAAGCATGTACAATAACAATTAATTCTAGATCATACGTTGCATAGTTATTTTCATGAATTTTCAACTTTCGTGATTCATAAGAGATCACATGATCATCTTGTGACAATACACCTCATATTCCTTCTAATGAAGCATCAATAAAAAAAACAAAGTCCTTATGTGGATTTGTTATTGTAACATCCCACTCTTGTGCACGCCTAAATGGATTTATTCTTTGAGGACACTTGCACGCAAGTGATCCGGTTCATTATACTATTGACCGTTTTGATTATGGATCATGATGATGTTGTGGATTTTATGATATTTATATCGACATGTGCTATTGATTGGTTTTCCTGAGTGTGCAAGACTCTAGACTGATTAATGATGCTGATGGCATCGATGGACCTCCTTGGACTCTGGATCGAGTCAGGAGGTGGAATTTTATGGTTTGTGTGTTTTTGTTATTGCTTATGTGACATATGGCTAGTAGATTATGATGTTGATTTTATTCACTAATGCTTCTTTGATGGATGAAGGTTGACGATAGCTTGCCAACTAGACTCACATTTGGAGTAAAGGGGTCATGCATGACAACTAGAGACTTTGAGGGAGAGGTGTGGTAGCATCCCTACCACATCCTACTAGAACTCTCGTCGTGGTGCGAATTGTAGGTTAACGATTACCTAGTTTGAGAGACCCACGATGTCGTGAGGGAAGACTGTGACAGTCACTCACGATGATTCAAAGGGGTGCACAATAAGGCAGGGTCCTTATTCCTTAGAGGCCCTTAGTATCCCACAAGGTCACCTCACGGAGTATTGACTCCAGGGGTTTGACGTATACCAAAATCATTCAAAAGGCAAGTGGCACCCTTGGAGAACATAGTACGTCTTGAAGGGAATGTCACATAAATAAAATAGGAAAGCAGACGAGTGGCACCCTTGGATCATGTAGTGCGTCTTGAAGGGCACGTCGTATTTTTTTAACACTGGTAAGTTAAGATCTTAGTACCTAGAAAAATGTGTCTCCTCGGGATTTGGTTAGCCTTAAAATGAATGTTGTGTGAGTAAAGATAAATAATTATAATTTTCCCTTAAAAATTGTTGTCGAGCCTAGTGAATTTAAAACCTAGGTCTACGTAGGTCATGCGAACAAAAAAAAACTAAATCGACATTTAACAAAGGTGGGATAAAGAAAATTCAAACATAAATAATTAAAGTAAAATTTTAATCATGTATTAAATTTTAAAAAGGTAAATTGTTGTTTATGTGTAGACTTTCTAATTATGAACTTATACAAAAAGGGGAAACTTAAAGAAAAAGGGGACTGTGTAACATAGTAGGGAATCTAGTCTTTGGAACTTTCTAATTGTGAACTCAACTAGGCTTTAAGAAAGGTGTCAGTCATTAAAGGAATGCAAGGGAATAAAGGGACATCAAGGAGCGCTTTTACGTGGGTGAGGGAAATAGGAAAATTGAGTTAATTAATTAATTTATTTATTTATGGTGTAACTAAGGGATTAGGTACGAGGGAGGTTTATCCTAATTAAATTTAATAAAAACAATCTAATGAGGGTTTTGGAAACTAATATCTAAGAAAACTCTATAAAAAGGATGGTGGAGGAGGAGAAGGGATCACGTCTGGTATGTGTAAGGTTATGCTATCGGATTTTATCTTGACTTAATTTTTCTTGTGGGAGTTTGGATACCTAGCTCGGTTAATGAGTGGTAGCTCGACCTTGTGAGGTGAGCTGGGAGCTAGTAATCTTTGGTTGTGAGTGTGGCCCCTTTGCAGCTCGGGGGGCTCAAGGGGAAGAAGAGTAGCCCTAGCATTGTCTAGGAGGTACTGATGAGGTCTTAGTAGTTGGCAAGCAAGAGCCGAACCGGTATGCATGTATAAATTTTGTATTGAAAAAGTAGTTAATTTTTCTGTATATGATTATCTATAATGGAGAATGTAATCTTGTGTAAACATGTATTGAAAGGTAGTTAATTTTTTGTATATGAATATCTATAATGGAGACGGTTGAGTTAAAATTTTGGACAGCCATTGTGAAATGTAATTTAAGATGTATTATCATGGTTGGCACCGAAGTAGTTTTAATTCTTATTGTTGCATCTTCTCAGAAAAAAGTTTTTATTGTTTAATTTTGATGTATTTTAATGTTGCGCAGAAGTATTTTTATTCCTTACTATATTGGGCCTCTACCCATTTAGAAAAAAAAAAGCCTACGCCTTCAATCCCTACTTGGGGGAACACTCCCGAGCTCTGCACTGAGGAGATCTCTCAGTTCATCCTTTCACAAAAAAAAAAAACCGTGAGGCATGTGCACTCACGAGAAGAGAGACCCTTCATTCACGTTTTATTCTCCCTTCACACCAAATGTGATTCTTGTGCCACGCGATTCTTGTGATCAGCCTCTTCGATGTACTTGTTGCTCCACACCAAAACGCAATGCCTGGGCTTGCGGATTTAAAAATGGAACAATTGTTGTTGATTGTCCTCACTCAATGATCCAGTAAATGCCCAAGTGTGCACCCCCACCTACATTCCACCGCACATTCCACCCTCTTTACTTATGTTTGGTTCGTCAAAAAAAGGAAATCTGGAAGCTAAGCTTCAATCTTACCTATCTGGTGTGATTTTCTTGTCCCTACGGAAACCCAGACGTTTTTAAAAAAACTCTCTGAATACTATAGCTAGTTATAAAAGTATCAATTTAACCTTTTACTAAAGAGCCCCTTTCGACAACAATATTTAGCCCTGAATTATTGACTTCTTGTTCTTATTTTTTTCTTGATGCTCGTGTTAGTGATCATGGCTACACATTGAAAGGAGAGTATTACCTCTCTTCCTCAATGATGGATTCCTTCCCACAGAATATTAACTCTGTATTCTTATGTCGTTCGATTTTTCGTATTGTGTTTTTCCTTCAGATCACCCCTTTCTCATTGCACACAGCCTGACGAGTGCTAAAACCCATCCCCCTCCTCTACGCGGCCATCTCGTTTCCCACTGTCTCTCCGACTTACCCTCGCGCACGAGTATAGTTGTACTTCCCTATCAGCGAATTGTTGGTGGTGGATTCTCTGACTTCTAACATATCTGATTTAATTACTTTCCTTAAGTCTCGTTTAGTCTTAGGCAGTGGTTCTTTCACCTCGAATTCTCGAGGTCGTCTGAGTTCTGTCCATGATTAAATTTTTCCAGCACCATTTCTAAAATCCTACCTGCGTGTTTCCTTTAATTCCCTCCACGAACCACTTGGGTGGACATCTCCCGAGGTAGTGGCCCTACACCCTTAATTACCCTGAATCCTCTGGTCGATAACTTTCCATTTGATTCAACCCTACTGCATTCTTTTCCATCTCCAAAATTATTTCAGGTTGCTTGTGTAAAAGGTTATTGATGCAAAAGAAGTGTGATATTATGTTAGAGTGATTCTTTTATTTATGTTAATGTTATTACGGATAAAATTCCATGCGGGTTAGTTACCAGTTCTAGTCAAATTCTATTTTTAATCAACTTCCAGCCCAAGTATTTATTTTACAGTGTTTTAAATTCTAAATTCCAGTTAATATCAACCTAGTTTGTGTGGTTGGATTCACTAGATAGCCTAAACTTTTTAAGTTTAACCTCCCCTTTTTAATCTTACCAGCTACAAGTTAAATCTTGGTCACAGTTAAGTCGAAAACTATTTGATAGTTACCCTTTGATTTATTTAAGCTCAGATAATGTTGTACTTTCACTCGAAATTTTGATAATGAAATTAAAAGCAGTGGATTACTATGATAGTTGTCCAATTCGACAAGATTGGGGCGAAGAGTTGTTTTAATATCCATTTGAGTTAATCTATAGAGGTAGAAGCATGATATTTTGGACCTTTAAATTTTAGCAGACCTAATAATCATGTGTGTAATACAACTAAATTTGTCACTACTTAATCTATGAAAAAGGGGTAATGCTTGTTATATTGATCTTGGACTAAGAATGTAACTCTAGATTATAGTAGAGTTTGTTTGAATGAATTTAGGATTGAAGAGTACTTGGTTTTCTAGTGTGTTAAATTTTAGTAAATTGATGAAGGAGAGGTTTTTATTGTGTAGTTAGAAATAAAGGTTAGGAAAGGATCATTCTTTAATAAGAAATGGAATGGCCAAATCGATTCATCTAGTCTTGTTTTTAATGAAGAATAAATTAGAGAGAAGTTTTCATTATATGATATGGTTCCTTGCTTTATTTGAATTGGAGAAATCAAGAATTTATAGATGAGTTTATTGGATTATTAAAACCTTGAATGGAAAAGTATAATGTTACAGGAAGATTGTTATATGCTTTTATTAATAATTAGTTATGGGTTACTATATGCTATAATTGAGTCCTTGATGATAAATTTGTTACTGAATTACATCTAGATGTTGCGCAATTGAAGGTATTGACTGTAGTCACCTGGTGTCTTGTGTTGCTTGATTGTTTAGAGTGTCTTCGTCTACAGGTTTTGTATAGTGTATAACAGTGCAAGTAATTTATGGCACGATGGTTTTTATGTTGTGGTTTAAGGTTTAGACTTATTTATGGTTGTGACTTGGTTTCTATTGGACTTGTAGAAATGCGACATGATTCCTTGTTATTGGATCATTGGGCGCATTGATCAATAAGCACATATGATAACCTGGCTTTTGGGTAATGTGTTTCCCGATGATGATGGTTTTGATTAATGAATGTGATGTATTGTATATTGTATTGCAATGCATATTATGAAGTGTTAACTCTAGCTCTCCTTGAAGGTTTAAGTACATGTCAGTTGATAAGTTCCTTGCGCCTTGATGGTTGTTGATGATGTTAATTAGCGTAGTTGTTATTTTCCTTATCTAATTAATGTGGTAATTACTTCAAGCTTCGCAATGAGATAAGGTGCTAGGCTTTATGTTTATATGTTGTGTTAAATTCATACACAGGATATCGTCGAGTTGTGTCATTTGTTTTATCGTCATTACTTCCTAATGAAATATATTTATATACTACTTGTTGTACATCATTTGTGTCGTAATGGTCGGGGTTGTTACTTATGGTATCAGATCCGATTTGACCCGCGACTTGGGATCACTACGACTTCCATGGATTAGTTACTTGATTATAAAATGTCACTAATTAAATTGATTTGTATCCATGTAGGTAATCACCGTTAGATAACGTTGCGGAGGCAGACAATGAGGTGCTAGGGGAGGGGGCACAACGCCTCTAGTAATATCCACACTCGAGGGGTCTAACCCCCAAGGAGAAGAACAAGTGGTCGGACAGGACAAATAGTTGTGGGAGATATGATTGGGTTGATGAGTTCCTTTCAGAGGATTTCAGAGGCCCTGATCAGCCATTTGGATAGAGATGAGGCTAGGGCGTTGACACCTCATGAGGGTACACCATGTAACATCCCTCTCTGGTGCACTGAAAAAACTTATTCTTTGAGGACACTTGCTCACAAGTGATTTGGACTATTATGATATTAAAACTCTTTTCCTTGATTATGAGGCGTTATGATAGATAACATGATGTTTTACTGCTTTGACATAGACATGTGCTATTGACTCGGTTTTACTGAGTGTGCAGGGTTTTGGACCTTGAGGATGCAGAGGCATCGATGGAACCCCTTGGGCTCCGGATTGACTCAGGGAGTGTGATATTTGGGTTGATTTATTTACTGCACTATTACATTTGATTTGATGATATGATGTGGACATGTTTTGACATGATTGTTGATGATGCAGGCTGATGATGTCTTGCTGACCAGACTCGCATATGGAGTAAAGGGGCCACACACGATTTCCAGAGAGGTTGAGGGAGAGATGTGGACAGCAGCCCTGCCACATCCTACTAGCACTCTCGTCGTGGCTCGAACTGTAGGTTAATGATTACCTAGTTCGAGAGGACCCACGATGCCACGAGGGCAGACTGCGACAGTCGCTCGCGATGATTCTAAGGGGCGTACAATAAGGCAGGGGCCTTATTCCTTAGAAGCCCTTAGTCTCCCACAAGTTCACCCAGTGGAGTATTGACTCCAGGGGTTATTGATGTCTACCAATCAGTCAAGAGGCGAGTGGCACCCTTGGATCACGTGGTGCATCCTGAAGGGCACGTCGCGCAAAAGAAACAAACGAGGCGAGTGGCACCCTTAGAGCACATGGTGCATCCTGAAGGGAACGTCGCATTGTCGTTGATGAAGGAACAAACCTAGATGGCCCTAAGACATTTAACACATTGAGAAATTCTTAAACAACCTCCCTAATTAAATGTCTCCCAGTTCAGAATCTAAGTCCTAAGTCTAAAACTTCTCTAGGGTGAAATTTTGTCTAACCTTAAGAAAAAGACCCTATAAAAATAAAAATAAAAATTTAAACTAAAAAACACTTAAGTAATAGTTTTAGTCTTCATAAATTTTTTGGGGTAAAATGAAGAGAGTAAGAATTTAATTAAAATGAGTGGATTTAAAAATTGTAAAGAAGAATTTAATTTTTAACTTGTGAGAGTATAAAAAGATATTAAATTAATAATAAAAGGAAAAGATTAAATAGCGCAACTGCCATTTGGCTCTAATAAAAAGGGGAAAGAAGGGAATAATAAAAATTAGGAAACTAAAGAATGGAGGAAACATAATAAGGGAAAGAAAGGAACTTATGGTAAAAAGCGAGGTCAACTTAGTAACAAATCTGCAATAAAGAACCTTCTAAATTGAACTAAATTAGCAACATCAATTTGGGGAAAGTATTTAAAACCTGTAAGGGAATCTAGGGACACCTAGGAGTAAAAATAGGAGTAACTCTAGGTGGGTGAGGGAAATAAGACAATTTAATAAATTAAAGAGAATAGTTAATGGAGAAATGTGGGGGATGAATGGCCCTTGTACGACAGAGAATTTTTAGAGGATTTTCATTAAAACTTAAATTAAAAGAGATTTTGGGAAAGTTTGGAAGTTCAAAAACTCTATAAAAAAGAGGAAGGAGGGGGAAGTAGGGGATCGGCTGTTAGCGTAACGTTACGCTGTCGGAATTGTGACTTGACTGATTACTTGTGGGGAGTTGGGATTTTCCAACTCGGATAGGAGTGGTAGCTTAGCCTTGCGAGGTGAGCTGGGAGCTAGACGTACCATCTGAATAGTGTGTGGCCCCTTTGCTTCTTGGGGGCCTAAGGGGGAATCAGAGTACCCCTAGAGTTGGCTGGGAGGTACCGATGTAGTCTCGACAGTCGACGAGCGGGAGCAAAACGGAGAACACGGACATCATTCGAGGCAGGAGAATAGGCAACGATATGCTCTTTTGTTTGGTAGAGTAGAATCCATATTTAATTACTTCGGCGATTATATTTGTTGGTTGTAAAAACGCTAACTCATCTGTTGTAACTTGGTAATCGATGGAAATAATTTGTACTTCATCTATCGCATCTATTTCATTGTACGACTATCTCTGATGTGGTCCTTGGCAGTATGTTGTTTTTCTCCTTCTTGCGATTGTATGCCACTGTGGGGTGTTCCTTTTCTTTCTCCACAGTTTTAATGACTATGGTTCCTTGTGTTGGAATGCGCCTCCATTTCCACTTGATTTTCAACCTCTGATTGTTCATTAGGGACTGCATTGAGGGTGAATGCAATCCCCCAACATTTTACCTGGCCCGAATGTTTACTACGTTTTTTTTTTTTTTTATTGCCTTGGCTCTGCAAATTCTTTCAGCAATTCAATACTTGGGGGACGATTGTAATCTATGTTCCTTGGTGCGTATAGTCACGTTTCATTTACAGTAAACTGGTTGAGGGTTTTCACATTTTTTTTTACCACGACTGTTCTCAAAAAGAAATAAATAAAATACTTCCAGCTTCCAGGATTGTTTTAATTGTCTGCGATTTGAATGAACCCATAACATTATTTGGAAGTTCTATCTGACCCTTTTTTTTTATGGAAACATTTTATTACTAGATTTCATGTCTAAGTTTTAGAGAAAATGTTTGTCACTGGATTTTATTAGCTGCAGGTTTTTATTTTTTTTTATAAAAATCTTTGCGCCCTCCTTTCCCACGAGTTGTCCAGATTGGGAAAGGGCCACCTGTGTTTTTTTTATTTATTGTTAAATTGCCCTGATATTGTTGTTCAATCCCTGCGTTTTCCATTGATTAATTGCCCCGTGATTTTCTACGCATCCACTCGCGTTTTTCCTCTGAGCAATCACCGGTTCTCGCCTAAGATCCCACCCGACCATGGGGTTTCTCCTTGGCGACCTTCCTTGCCTGAAAACTGAGATTGTCCATCACCCTGAGTCCCTTACATTCTGCCCATGGGATGATGCTCTACAGTCTCTGATTTCCCTCAGAGAATTCACCGGAGTAACCTCTGCGTTGAACGTTCTCGTTTTCTTTTACCTTGAGGTTGTCGATGCAACACCTCTGCATTTTTTTTTTCTAATTCCTTTGCCAGTGTTCATCTGTGGTGGGCGTGCCAATCCTAACCTTTCTATTTTACTTATGGAGCTCCCTGCGAGCTTACCAGCCCTTATGGCGCATTGTGCTTAGTCTGTGTTTGCTTTGGGCAAGATTTGTGACATGGTAAGTCGCCAAGTGTGGGGACGGTGTAAATTTGGTCCACGATTCAATAATACGTGACTGCTAGTTGGACGTTCATAGCCAGCGTATTTGTTTTTTCTACAATAACTCTATATCAACCAGCTTGTTAAATTTTGGATAGCATGTTCCTTGTGAAGAATAGATAGTGGATTCTGGGGGCTTGCCACCTGAAATTTTTGGATTAAGAATTCCCGTGAGCCTAGCGTTGACAACATTCTATTCCTGTGGTCAGCGTTAATTTTCATGACAGCGTCCTATGGATGTTACAGCATTTAAACCCCATTGAAAGTTTCTGACAACATCTCAAACGGTTTAGTCTGAGGCTGAATTTAGAAATTCAGGACCATAGGTGTGTAGTGAACAACCTGTGATTTATTTAATGCACCAAAAGTATTTGGGTCTTCTTTTTGTTTTAATTAATAATGTCTCTTATTTAACTTTTAATTGATTCTATCATGTCATATGGGGTAACAAGAATGCACATGATCTACCATAATGTAGAGTTTTATTACTTAGAGTGGATGAAGGGTATGAATACTGTAGAACCTTTTTTTAGATGTCTTTACATTATTATGAAATGGTTTAAAATTATAAAAATGATTATTATAATTAGATTGATGAAGTGTTTCCTTTAATAATAATAATAATAATAATAATAATAATAACAAATACTAATATCATTGTTACTATTATCCTTACGAGTGGGATGAGGAATTTGTGTGTAAAGGTTGTTAAAGTATACTCAATTTAATTCCTTGGACATTGTTATATATATTCCCCATAATTATTAGTTAGTGATGTAAATTAGAATTTTTATAACAACAATAACATTAAGGTAAATTGTTTTAGGTGGAACTTTGATGACTCTTGTAAAATTAAAATTCACAAAGGAAAATTGTTTCAAGGTGGATTTAGATTGTACCTTATGCTATTATGCGCTTTATACATGCATTGCACGGCTTGTAATGGAGTTTGGGATAAGTTGTGTTAATTTCCTTACTGGATTTATTAATGGTCATTGTCTTGTAATGTGAATGTTATTCTTGCAAAGTTATTGTGACTTAAAATGAAATGGTGTTGTCATTTTATGGAAATGATATTGTAGTTTTATTGTTATGGATAACACATAAGATGTAAGGTGATTGTTATTTCATGGCAGCGTTATTGTAATTTTTATTGTTATTGATAAACATATGTAGTGTAATGTCCTTGAATTAAGTACAATAGATTATTCTGAGTTAGTAAATGAGGGTTGTTGTTCATTTTAAATAATGTTGTACTTGGTTGATCAACCTTCTGTGTGCTTGGTCTTCTTGTGTTGGGCGGGATGTAGACACCTCCATGTTCCTCAGAACAGTCGCTAGCCCTGAGACCTTAAATGGTTAAAATCGATGAGAACCTAGGCTTGAGCGTTGCTTATGTGTCTTGGAGGTCCTAACCATTGCAGGGTAGGATGGATGGGTAGTGATTCTTACTTATAATCGTTTGATCGTCGTTAATGCATGCAGTTACTTGTTGTGCGTCTAATTTTGTCTTGTTGTGTTTGTCGTGGTTTGCATCTTGATCGTCGTCGGGTGGTGACGTAGAGTCGAATTTGTTTTTTTCCCTTGTACACGCGCGCACACACTTTTAAACACAAAAAAAAATTGCACTTGTTATAAGAGGTTTGGCATCGAAACGAGGAGGACCGTTACATATGGTATTGGAGCCAGGTTCAACCCATGACTTGGGATCGCTATGGATTTCGTTGTTATGATTTGATTATATTGTTGCTAATTGAGTTAACTTGTGTGCGTGCTGGTAATCATGGTTAGAGGATGCCGGGAAGGCAGACGATGGGGTGCTAAAGGAGGAGGTGCGATGCCTCCAGTAGCATCCACGCCTCAGGGGTCTAACCCCCAGGGAGACGAGCAGGTTCTCGGGCAGGAGCAGATAGCAGTGGGCGATGTATTCAGGATGATGAGATCCTTTCAGCGCATGTCTGAGGCACTGATCAGTCATTTGGACATAGATGAGGCAAGAGCGTCGGCGCCCGCTGAGGTTCTGCCGTACGCACCAGCCGTTATTGGTAGCATTCACCGTGAACTTGAGAAGGTCAAATTTCCCGAGTTCTTTAGTGCCCCAGATGGCACAGCCACCGAGGCATGGTTGGAGAACATGGCGATGTGCTTCGCACTTCGTAATTATACCTCCAACATGAAGGTCTGCATGGCGGTATTTCAATTGAAGGGGAGTTCTCTTCTATGGTGGAAGACACTCCTACCGCAGCTGAACATGGTCGTTGAAGACGTGTCATGGGAACTGTTCGAGGAACAGTTCTGAGAGAGGTACCTTTCAGAGGAATTCATTGAGCGTCAGCTCAATGAGTTCAACACCTTACGACAGGGAGGTCGTACGGTGCTCGAGTATGAGGCACATTTTATGGAGTTGCTCCGGTATGCTCCGCACCTTAACACGGAGAAACTTAAGGTCAATAGGTTCGTGTTTGGGCTTAACGGCAGCCTGCGTGCGAAGGTTAGGATTTTGATGCCTCAAACCTTGCATGATGTCGTCCAGAAGGCCCTCATAGCTGAGGAATAAATTATCAGTGGAGGTCAGACCAGGACTCTTGCGAGACCAGTAGGGCAGGGTCCATCTGGAACACAGCAGCACCAGACACCTGCAAGACATACATCAGGATATTGTGGCTTCCATAGGGGATCCACTCACACTACACCCCGGTGACCACCGCCTCAGCAGTGGACACCTTATCAGGGATCACAGCATCAGCAGCAACGTCGCCCATAACAACAATAGTTTAGGCATGTTCAGCAGAACAAACCAGGGTTCCCGATCGGTGGGCCGTCATCTTCTACTTCGGGTACCAGGACTAATGGGCCGAAGAAGGGGTGTTGGATGTGTGGGGAGCCACACTACCAGCGCGACTGTCCTGTGGAGAGGACTAGAGCATCCGGATCAGTCGAACCCACTACCGTGGGAGATATGGGCAAGGCCCATCGGATTCATGCAGCGGTGAATAACCGCTAAGCAGAGCACCAGTCGACTATGCTCGAGACGACAGGTACTGTCATTGACCAAACCCTTAGTATTTTGATAGATCTCAGTGCTACCGAGAGTTTCATTTATGGTGCAGCGCTAAAAAGGATTAAGGTAAAGGCAGTCGAACAGGATGAGTTTAGCTTCGTAGAGATGGCTTCAAGAGCCAAACAGAAGGTTGGAGGAAAGGTTACGGGATGTGCCCTTAACTTGGGAGAGTTTATCACAAGGACCAACCTGTACGTCACGATCTTAGGATCTTATGATGTCATGATTGGTATGGATTGGTTGGAATCGCATGAGGCGATACTCAACTATAAGACAAAACGGTTGAGCTTGGTCGATGACGAAGGACAAAGACGTGTGATTGTAGGACGGAACCAGGGAGTTTCCTTGAGGTTCATCTCTTCCTTACATTTACGGAAGAGTATGCGCAAGGGGTGCAAGCTATATGCAATCCTTGCGTTAAATGAGAAGGGAGTAGAGGAAGGTCTAGAACACTGAACGTATTTCTAGAGGAGTTACCTGGGATGCCGCCAGAAAGGGAATTGAAGTTTACCATAGACCTAAAACTGGGGACTAAACCGATAGCAAGGACACCTTATCGAATGTCGACACCGGAGTTACAAGAGTTGAAAATGCAACTGAAGGAGTTGTTGGAGTTGGGACTGATACATCCTAGTGTGTCACCGTGAGGTGCACCAGTTATTTTCATACGAAACAAGGATGGATCGTGGAGGCTTTGCATTGACTATCGTCAACTGAACAAGGCCACGTTCAAGAATCAGTATCTCTTGCCGAGAATTGATGATCTGTTCAATCAAATGAAGGGTGCAACAGTGTTCTCCAAGATTGATTTGCGATCGGGTTATCACTAGTTGTTGATCAAGGAAGATGATGTCCCTAAGACCGCCTTTAAGACAAGATTTGGACATTACGAGATTTGGAAGTTGGAGTCGATCGATGGTGAGGATTTAATTTTGGAGCTTAGAAAATAGAGAAAAATGATGGTTGAGACTCGTCGACAGAGTTGGAAAAGTTTGATGGATCAATGGTTGAGATCATTTTGAATGATAGATTGATGGTCCAAATTCATCTGGGATTTGGTCGAAATTTCTAAGTGTTGGAGTTCACCAAAAGAATTGGTTGATGCTCGATGGTCAGATTGGTGAGTTTGCTGAAGAGTTTGTTTGGCCAAAGGAAATATCCAATCGTTGATGGCCATTGTTCAAGGATCGATAGAATTTGGTGGAAGTTTCATGTGTTTAAAGGAAATCATCGATCACCAATGGTTGATGATCAGGAATCGACAAAATTAGTGCAATGTTCAATTCTTCCAAGAGAAGTGGTCGATCACTGATGAAAGGAAAGAATAGGGTCATGTGTCATGCCACGTCACCTAATTTGATGCATGAGGATGACATGTCATGCCATTTCATCATATATGTGTCATTCGACATAGGGTATCACACCTGTGGTGGTTCCCATTTGTTTTACCATCTCATTGTTTAAGCCTAGCTTCGTACCTTGGGCCTTCCCTTATATAATGGGGACCCTCATATCCCCAACACCCCATTTGACCTTGACTTTTTGTTTGACCTCGATCTCAACCATCATGTAACCTACCTTTACCACCTATTCCTCTTAAGTAAGATTGATCCATTTATCCTCCCTGAGGTACCCCAAAGATTAAGTTGGAAACCCTAGATATTTTTTTGTATATTTTATAGAATCCATACCTATGCCCCCACACTTTTATGACCTTATCTTTGAATGGTTCTTTAAAGGTCTCAAAAATATTCAATTGACCTTTCATATCAATCATATTTTGAGCCCACCTGGCTAGACTTGTTGTTTTTTCCATGGTGGTCGGTTTCCACATGGAAAATTTGGCTCAAACTAAAGGATCAATCCCATGAAGGAATCTTTCATCTTGCCATTATTGTCTTCCATATAGTCCACATGATGAACTAATGCGAAGAATTATACTTCATAAGATTCTATTGGTCTACCATTTTGTCTAACTGCATGGAAGGCACTTATGTGTTGGTGTTTGTATTCATCTAATTGGTGTTAAGTCCAAAAGGATTCCTTGAACATATTCCAAGTAAATTTAAAGGGAGTTACTTACAACTTAGTCTCTTCATCTACTCATCATAATAGAGCTTCCACTTTAAGGAGACTCATTGTTCTTTGTGCCTTTTCTACAATAGTGTATGTATTAAAACTCGGCGTTCCCTTAACACCTATCACCCAAGATTTTGTTTCCTAACCCCCATATTGGCCTATAAACTATAGTAATTTGGATTTTTAAACCTTTTTCATAATATCTAGGGGCACTCTTATCTCATAGACATTGGAGAAAATGTCTTGGTCCTATATTTATTTCTACTCTAACTACTCTCTCGACCCTGATAAATGTTTGGATTTTGACCTTAACTGACAACTCGACCTTTAAGGATGTTGGTCATTTCTTCTATGGAAAATAGTATGACCTACTTGGTTAGGGTTCTAGTATCATGAATGAATTATAGTTTCCTTTGACACTTAGGGGTCATAGGTACTCCTCAAATTTGCAAGACAAATTCTTAGTTCTATGTTTTTAGTTTTCATAGATAAAGCTTCCTATTATTTTTCAAAGTTAAGTAAGAAATCAAAGTTTTATTTACTCTCATAATATGTATTGTTTTATGAAACATATCTCTTGTATGTACTTGCTATCGCATATGCCTTAGAATTGATAGGCCTATGTTATGAGTTTTTGGATTTTATAGTCAAGATATTAAGTCTCCATGTAATACACATATTAATAATCAATCATATGCATATGCATAATATAATTCATTTCCTACCACTAATATGAAAACAAAGAAGAGAGGGGAGAAGAAGAGAAGACACATCCTATGGAGGACTAGGGTCATATGTGTTAAATATCCCTTCCTCATACATCACTATTTCGAATGCACTTTACCTAGTATTTTCATACTTTCCCATGTTGATTCAGACCTATAATGGGTCATGTGTATTACACCTAGAGTAGTTTTGAGGATTTCCTTGATGCCTTTAGAAGCTCACCGAATTACACCCAAACAACAGGTTCTCTAAGTATTAGAAAGCTTTTCGTATCACCTTATCACTCCAAAATGGACACTAGTCCCCTTATGACTGCCACTAATTAGATCCCAAAATATATTGTCTATCTATGATAGCTTTGCAAAAGCTCTATGAGATGAGGGGTACATGATCTTGCACTCTAGATGTGATGGGATATCCTCATGAATATTGCTTCCCTTGACATTAATAATGCATAGAGATGATAAACTAAAACTAGATGAAACTAAAAATATGGAGATCCATAATAAAATAATTTCATTATTTATTGCACTAATTGTATGGATATTTAACTCCTATAAGAAAGAATCATTAATAAAAATTATCATACTTAATGAAAAATACAAAATATTCCATGATGCATTACAAAATATTCACTCTTACATACAATTTACTATTTTCTATCATTAACACTACATGATTAACATCTAAAAAAATTAATATATCCCCGGATTAATAAAATTAAACTACTTATTTAAAATAAAATAAAATAATTTTAATATGTGTAAAGAAATATTCCCTTCGTAACAAAATCATATGCATTTCAACAATTCATAACATAACCAACCACAACAATTCTTAAAATAACCAACCCGAGTGTATGAAAATGTGATCGAGCGGGTACAATATAAAAAATGTGAGCTATGGATACTATGCAAAACTTACAAACTTAATATCTAAAGTCATACTTAGGATTAATATTAATAAATGTACACAAGGGCCATGAAAGTCAAAATTTGGGTAAGGTACTTTTAAAGTCACATTACATAAATTCAATAACCTTTTTTATAAAAAAATATGATTATTAAACCAATGAAAATTTAAAAAATATTAATTAATTTTATGATAATCTAAACCAAGTATCTTGGAATTGATATTCATCATAAGCTCAATTGGAACTAAAGTATTGAGAAAAGGATAAATGGAGGGTGGAAAGCTTATTATGGGCTTGAAAATAATTGTAAATTAGCAAACCTTTGGCTATGGGATGAGAAAAAACTCTTCTTCGAGACTTTTATCACTCCTATTATCTTTTATGGATGTTAAGTTTGGGGATGCAGTATCTCTCAAGAATCCTAGAGAAAGATAGAACATATCCAAAAGAATTTTATAACTTGTAAGCTCAAAATTAAAGGCAATACACCCTATCTTATCCTCCTCATAGAAGGAAGTATTTCCCCCATTGAGAGCACGGCTATGATTAGGTACTTAATGTACAAGAAAAAGATAAATGGGATGGATGACAAGAGGCTCCCCAAAATTTCTTCAGACTAGCCAAAATCACCAACGACTCAAGTGGGGATAGGATAATGATGCCAAGTCTTGGATAAATCATTGGGGAATAATGATGCCAAGTATTAGCTAAATAATTGGGGAATAAAAGAAGAATGTATTATGTAGAATACAGATGTTAAAAATATAACTAATTCTCATGAGCTACATAGTGAGATTGGGCATTCGACAATCCCCAAAACACCATGGCATGAAAGAATATGTCAACTTTGTGACACCAAGAGGGTTGAATATGAAAAGTATTTTCTCTTGGATTGCCCCGCATATACCCAAATTAGATCTCAATTTCAAAATATCTATCATAAAACCGACCTTCCTAACCTTCTAAGTCATCAAAACTATATAGTGAACTTGGAAGGCTTCTCCTAATGCTTTTTGAGCATCCAAATAACATTATAAAAAAATCTAAGTAATTTCTTACCTTTCTTACTTGGTCCCATACACTAATTTTTCAGTCTTACTCGACATTAACCATTTTCACCATAATCATAATGAAATTTAAAACAAAATAGATAAAAAATTCTCTCATTCAAAAATATATGTTTTCACATTAGTCATAATTTTTCTTTACTTTCTTTCTATAAATGACACAATTCTCTTAATTTACATGTGCAACCATGTTACTTGCTAACGTTTATGTTTTTATGTTTGTGGATTAATGACACACTTGCGACCATTAATTGGATATGTCTTATAAAATGCCATCAATGAACTCTTATTTTATGCACTTTTAAATTATGTTTTAAAGCATGTCGATTAACGACCATGGCTATCAATCATTTATCATGCATGTCTTGTGGATGACCATGAATATGGTGTTGTCCATGGATACTTAAATCTTTCCTACGTGTTTATGAATGTCTTGTGGATGACCATCAATATGGTGTTGTTCAGGGAAACTTAAATCTTTCATACTTGTTTATGAAATTAAATGGTGTTTGACTATGCACGTTTTGATGTATCTCTTTTGTTCTTTTTGTCAAAATATTTTTGTCTTGGTGTGACACTATTGATATTGATTTATGCTTATTAAACGAAAATATTGGGTTTCTTCTGTTATTTTTGTCAAAATTGTGGTTGGTCCGACACTATTGATATTGATTTATGCTTATTAAAGGAAAATATTGGGTTTGCATGACAAAGAGATTGGGTTTACAAGTTGAAATTAGAATAAGCAGAAGCTTGGAAAAACATGGATAATCTATTAGTATTCCTTTTCATTCTCTGGTTAAGTATTCCAGTTGAATCGCTCTATTGAGAAGACCTTAGTAATTTTGGGACGATTAGGACATGTACACTGCTATCTAAGATTATGGTTGATTGATTCAGCCCTTAACTAATTTTGATTATTGGTTATCTCCGAGGGAAATCTTTCCTTGTCTTGCGTGACAATTTTTTTCTTATGGAATAAAGTTTGAACTTTTCTTACCATTGAACTTTTCTACACGTATACATTTTTAGTTGGATATGAATATCAAACGGAATTCTGCCTAAAATAATTTGATTGTGCTAATCCACTCAACTTTGTACAGCTATACATAATCTAATCCACTCTTTGTACAGCTATACATAACCTAATTGCCATTTTCTTTTCTGATTACTTAACTATATCTATGCAAAGTTCAAGAGAAATTAATGGTTTTAACAGCACTAAAATGTTATTTTGGAAAATATAAACTGAAATGCCAAAAGTTAAATCATATCCCATGCCAAAGTTAAATGGCAACCGGCTATATAATTATTTCAAAGGAACCTTAAGGTGGGTTCTCCATTTTCTTAACGCAAATATTCAGATGACCAGAGCCGAAAATCTAGAATTACATTACTATGGTTGTGATGGTGCATCTAAACACCAGCAATAGTAGTCAGAGTGAGAAAGTTTAAGTAAAGCATCTGGTGTCATCGCTTCCAAATCTTTTTGTTTCCAAACAGTAAAAAGATTATTGTTATTTGTCCAGTTATCATGAGCTGATCCCTTTCCACTGTCCTCCTCGCATGAATGGCGTTGCGACCTCAACTTCTTGTACAGACGCATTGCTGCCACGCAATCCTCGTAAGGTCCATGGGCAGTGCCTATTTGTATTTCATACCTGTGGAAAAATTATATCCAATGATCTTCACTACACTTATACTTTTAATTTGCTGTTAGTAGCGATTATGAGCAATAGTTATATGGTGTCATAGAAAATGAAGAGATGGTGAGATAGATTTACCCTAGAAATGCTTGAGTGAGATTGTTGAGCGAGTTGCTTGCCTTGTTTGTTTTCACCAGTGGTGGGTACTTAGCAGTATCTCTGAAGATTATTACAAAAA
>ML791175.1:87225-122471 GCA_009831015.1 Picea engelmannii
TTATTACCTTTGTTATAGTGGCATGAGAGTCTTCTTTCAAGAGGGTTGAGAAGTAATTTAAACCCTTTGCAACTATATCCTTGAATTTTTGTTCCAATGAACCATCTTCATTTTCAATTCTCCAAACTAATTAATGTTCCTTCTATGATTGGAAAATATGTGAAAGAAATTTGTATTTTTATCTCTTGCATGAATCGATAAATCTCTTCTTTTA
Source organism: Picea engelmannii (assembly GCA_009831015.1). Lineage (NCBI taxonomy): Eukaryota > Viridiplantae > Streptophyta > Pinopsida > Pinales > Pinaceae > Picea > Picea engelmannii. The sequence goes on from ML791175.1 coordinate 87,440, forward strand.
AGCTATCATTCTTTCTCTTTATCCAAGAGGATTTTCCTTTTTCTGTCCTCTAACAATTTTACCTCTGGTTTATGTTCCTTTATTAAAAAACCAAAACCTTCATTACTATACATATCTTCCAAAGCTTCCTCTACTTCCTTGAGGGTTTTGTCATCATTTTCTTCTTTTCTTTGGCCCATAGTACAACTAACTTCTTGGATTTCCTTAGGTTTTGGTGGAGATGTATAGAAGAGGACTCTCTTAAGTTCCCATTATAAGGTTCCCATATTTCTTTAACCTTGGTTATAAGACTCTCATCTTTTATTCATTCAAGATTCATCTTGAAAGGACTAGCAGGATTTTCTTGGGTAGGGGCTATATCTGGGATGACTGAGTTGTGATCAAAATCTCCCCCCCAAGTAAACATGTTATCTTATCTGATTTACTTCATCAAGAATATATTCTAAAATTAGGAAATGATCAAGTCACTTATCGATACGTGCCTCTCTAGTTCTTTTGTTTCTCCAAGTTGGAGACAATTTTGTAGGCTCAACATCTAAAAGACCCACTTCTTCCAACTTTTTGATAAAATAACTGGCAAGATAAACTACATGTGCATTTTTTCCCCATACCTCTAATGCTCCTAGATTAAAATTTAGGTTCCCTCCCACCACTACTAAACCAGTCTATAGCTAGTCCATGTGAAAAAAAGTGTCTTATTACTCTATCTTGTCAACATATGGCCCATAGATGTTCAACATAGTAATCTATTTCCCAAGATTCAGAGAAAATAAGGAGATCCCTACACCTATTATGAAATCCTAGGAATTAGTTAGGATGAAAGAGCATCTCTTCCAGCCATTTATATTACCCCCTGATATTCCAATAGCATCAATAAAAGAAAAATCCCATATACCCCAAAATTTTGGAGAGTTTATAAATGGTCTTCTCCCCATCAGTCATAATCTCTTGCAAAAGACTGTTAGAGGAGTTAATTTCCTCTATCGATCTCTTTAAAGATATTTTTTTCAAACGGTTGACCATCCCTCTACAATTTGTGTTCATGAGAGTCATTTGGAGCCTTCTTTGGGAGGCATTTTCTCTAAGGACCCCTATCAAGGAAAGTTGTCTACCACTTTTCATTTTTGAGGTAGCTTGTTTTTAATCTAGATACTTTAGGGATTTCCTCTCCCTGTGATGACCTTTTAGGCTTGGTTCATCTAGAAACCCCAAACCCCTTACCTCATTTCCATGGAAATCAAGGGTTCCTTCACTCCTCAACCTTAGATTAGATTTCTTTGATTCCTTGGGAGATGAGATTATGTGGTTCTCAAAATATTTTGTATCATTATTCAAATTTTTAGAAGAATCATAATGTGGATTTTTATCCACAATACCTTCCTCTATCATGGGAATGGAAATAAGAGAAATGAGTTCAGGTTTTTTATCCCTAAAAGGATCGGGAGGAAGTGAATATCAATTTCATGTTATTTTTTATCAAAAGCTACACCCTAGGATCTAAAAACCAAATTTTCACATGATTTTGTTTTATTTTATAGGGTGGAAAAATTAGACGTTCCCACAAAAATATGGCAGTCCTCATTGACAGAGGGTTTGAAAATCGGCATATCATTTGTTTTGCTTAGTTCCAAAGGATGAATGGTTGTTTCCCTATAACCCTCCTGGAGTCCATCATTAGCTCGCTTTTCCTTCAAAATATCTAGAAATTTTTTGTTTATAATATGTTCTTTATAGTTTTCCTCTCCCATAGATGTATTGTTTTCTATAACTAGATTTTCTTGAACACTGGGTGAGTGCATGATATTAATTTTATGAGAAGAACGAAATGAATACAGATTATTAACAGGTTCTTAACACAAAATAACAGAGATATGGTAAAACTAGTTTTCTATTCAATAACGAAATAAGTTGAAACTGTAAAATGCAGCGGAAACAAGCTTGCTGGAATGGTGGCGACTTATCTCTGAGAAGAGATGTGACGGCAATGCGCATTTGTAACAAGCAGGTTACAATGAGGCTCTGAAAGCCTTTTTACAATAAGAAAGAATGCCAAAAACCCTAGACATACAAAAACCTAACACTAGGAGATGAAGCGCCAAAAGTCATGTGGGCCCCGTTTGGGTAAGTTAGTACATCAACTTCCCAGGGTCGTAACTTTTTCATGCGATCTCCGTTTTAGGCGTGTGATAGCCCGTTGGAAAGGTATCATCAAGGAGATTAATTTTGGGGGCTCAATGATTCCTTTAGATATAATTGAGTAGCTCGATACCAAAATACCTTCATTTAGGCCCTCAAAATGGCCCCAGAAGTTAAAACTGCTAAAAATAGTAAATTTACAAAATTGTCAGAAAACTATTTTGAGCCAGTTGGATAAGGTGGGTGGCCACCAATATCCATCTGTATCAATCCTACCTCCTTAGGAATAAATGGTCTCCATTGCGTTGAGGTCCCCCATTAGATGAGGAAATTTCTGCTGAATTTAGCCCCGGGTGAGCCACTTGCCTTGGTGCAGCAGTTGCCCTGCTTTGACGACTCGATAAAGTTGGATCCTTTGTTGTCGAGTGCCCTTGATCTATCTGTCCACAATCTGATCATTGGATGCCTGTTGTATGCATTCGGGGTTGATCTCTATTGGTGTCATTTGTTCTGCTACTTCTGAGGTGTCCAATAATGGTGGGAAATAAGGGCGAAGGAGATCCACGTTGAACACTGGGTGCAGGCCAAGGAAAGGAGGAATGTTGAGCTCAAAAGAATTATCCCCCATGGCCTTGGTGATAGTGTACATTCCATAATGGAGTGGGCGAAGCTTTTGATGGGGTCCTGTAAGGTGTTCTTTCTGCAAGTGCAACCAAACTTTGTCGCCCACCTGAAACTTATGCAGCACTTGATGTTGATCATGGTGTTGTTTGTACTTGTCATTGGACTTCTATAGGATATCCTGAACCTATTGGTGGATGTGTTGGATCCGCTCAATGAACCGGGTGGATTTGTTAGCTTCAGTTGGAGTAGGAGATGAGTCAGTCAAGGTGACTGCAAGGGGAAGTGAAACATCTATGGGACCCAATGGTTGGAATCCCAACCCCACTCGAAAGGGGTTGTGGCTAGTTGAGGTATGCAAGGCTCGGTTGTAGCTATGTTGGACATAGGGAAGGCTCTCATTCCATGTGTGAGGGTGATTTGAATTATACATGCGAAGGATATGCACAATCATTTGATTTACAACCTCAGTTTGGCCATCTGTCTGGGGGTGGAAGGTCGTGGATTTGGTGAGCTTGGTGTCTAGCAGTGACCAAAGGCTCGACCAAAATGTGCTGAGAAATCGACTATCCCAATCTGAGACAATGGTTTGTGGGATTCCAAAATGTACCCAAACTCATTCAAAGAAGAGCTTGGTAGTGGCCTCTGTTGTGATGCTCTTCTTCCAGGCAACCAGAATCGCCATATTAGAAAAGAGATCAACAACCACAAAAACACAGTCATTTCCCCACTTGGTGGATGGGAGGCCCAACATGTATTCCATTGAGATGGATTCCCATGGCCTGTCAGGAGTAGGAAGAGGGGTGTATAGGCTCTGTTTCTTAGTGGTCAGTTTGGAAATAGCGTAGGCAGTGTAGGACCTAATATACTTGCCGACCTCTTGTCGAAGTTTCGGCCAATAGAAATGTTTATGTAGCATCGCCATTGTCTTTTCGATACCAAAGTTTTCTGCCACCCGACTATAGTGGGCTTCCCAGATCAGCTTCGCTCGCTCACTTGATGGAACACAGATATGGCCCAAATGACACAACAACCCATCCTGAAGATGGAAATTATCAACAAATGCATTTGCACCCAACATTTGGTATGTGGTGGTGAAGTCAGGGTCTGTCTCATAGTGTTGGGGCCATCTAGATGTCTCATGGTCGTAAGAGACTAGCACCGTGGTGAGTGCCACACCTGGCGGTCTGTTGAGGCAATCAGCAATGCGATTGGTGCTTCATGTTTTATACTTGATGTTGAGGTGGAATTGTTGCAACTACATGGACCACTTTTGATGGTGGTCATTCTGCAATTTTCCCTATGTCTACATGAACTGCAGTGGCTTATGATCAATGTGGATGACTGTCTCCTTCCCAAGAATGTAATGTCTCCACTGGCGGCATGCTTGCACAATGGAGTACATTTCTTTGTCATAAGTGGGGTACTTACGGATAGTATCTGACAGTGTCTCACTATGATAGGCCACGGGGTGGTCGTGTTGAGTGAGAACGGCGCCCACAGCATATTTTGAAGCATCTGTCTCGATATAAAAGGGATGTTGCAGGTCTGGTAGTGAAAGTACTAGGGCTGAGCACAAGCGTTGCTTCAAATCATCGAACGCTTGTTGTTGGGACTAGCCCCACGCAAATTTCTCCTTACCACCACCCCTATTTATTTGGCTGAGGGCACATGCAATATGGAAGAAACCCAACACGAACCTGTGGTAGAAATTAGCAAGTCCCAAGAAGATTTGAAGCTCAATGAGTGTTGTTGTGGCTATCCAGTCATAGATGACTTGGATCTTGGCTAGATCCACTTGTACACCATGTTGATCAATGATGTAGCCCAGGTAATGGACCCTATCCATGTTGAAGGAGCATTTTTCCAGATTGGCATATAGCTTGTGTTGTCGCAAGGTGTGCAGAACCTGCTGAATATGTTGCAAGGGTTCGGCCCAAGTCTTAATGTAAATTAGAATGTCATCCAGATACACCACTACAAAAGTATTGGTGAATGGTCGCAGGATATCATCCATCATCCTCATGAAAGTGGTTGGAGCATTTTTCAAACCAAAGGGCATGACCAACCATTCCAAAGTCCTTCCTTTGACTTGAAGGTGGTCTTCCATACATCTGTCTATTCTATTAGGACCTGGTGGTAGCCAGACTTCAAATAAATCTTACTGAAGTATTTGGCCCCTGTGAGTTGATCAAGGAGTTCATCGATTCGGGGAATTGGGTACCGGTTTCTAATAGTGATTTTATTCAGAGCCTGGTAATCAATACAGAGTTGCCAGGTTCCATCTTTCTTCTGTACCAGCGTGATTGGGCTCCCACAAGGTGATGAGTTGGGGCGGATGTGCCCCTTATGGAGCAGTTCTTGGATCTGTCTCTTGATCTCCTCATTCTCTAACAAAGAGCGATGATAGACTGGCCCATTGGGTAGCGATGCGTCGGGGGTCAGATCGATGGGGTGCTTGACCTGGCAGTGCAGAGGTACCCTTGTAGGTGAGGAGAAGATATCCGAGTATTCTTCCACATCCTTATCTACTTTCTTCTATTATATGGAGAGGTCAGCCGCAAAGACCCTGGATGTGGCTGCAATCTTTCGCTTATTCTGAGAGCGAATCACGAAGAAGACAAAATTCCCCATCTGAGAGATGACCTTCCTTCATTCCTTAGCAGAGATCAAGGAAATAGCACTAGGTGGGACTGCCTCAGGTATCCTGTACAATTTCTTATTCAAAGTAATAATAACACTACAAGGCCTAGACTCATATACAGCATGACGTTTCCATAAATAAGGTTGGCCCAAAAGAACATCACAAACTTTGAGAGGAGAAACATCACATAATACCTCATCTTTGAAGGGTTTGATGTCGTATGACAGTCGGCACTGTTGGTTGACGCAGATATTGCTTCCTTGGTGGAGCCATCCAATGGTATAGGGTTGTGGGTACGACGTTGTTGGCAGGGCCATCCACTTGCTGACCTCTACTAAGATGAGGTTCTTCTGGCTACCACTATCAACAATGAAGTGCAGTGGGGTGCCTTTTACCCACATTTGTGAATGGAAGAGGTGCTCTCCCTCTTATGGCTCATCTGGTTCACCAGGCTGGAGCTTGGTAGTAGCAACGGTGGAACTGGGTTCCACGTCAATGATCTGTCTTCTCCTTTCTGGCTCTGTCTCGGAGTCAGAATATGCATCTGATTCAGAGTCTTTCACTTCGGCCACTAGGGACTGCTTTGAGCGGCAATCAATAGTGTTATGCCAAGGGCTCTTATGGAATTCGCACCACTTCCCGGTATCTTTCTTTGTCTCTGTGATGTCCTTCTTTTCTTGTGGCTTGTACTGGTTGTCCTGATATTGTCCATCTTTTCTATGTTCTTTGTTCAGTGGGTTGGGGCCACCCTTTCCTGGATTTTGTTGTGAGAGGTTCCTAGGCCCAAATTGTCGCGTCTTTTGTTTGAGCTTCTACTCAATTTTGACGGCATATTGGTAGGCCATGCCCAAGGATGAGATGTCCAGAAATTCCATTTTGGTCTGGATGTATCTATGCAGAGCACCGTGATACTTGAGCACCAGATGTTTCTCTGAATATTTGATACCCGACTTGGTGTGCACGGTATGGAATATATTTGTGAAATATGGCACTACTTGGTCTCTTTCTTGACGCGGTGTGGTCCATTTGGTATACAGGTCGTCATAACTTTCGACAGGGTAGTATTGTTCCTTAATAGTATCCCTGAAGGATTTCCAAGTGGTCGTGATTGAAATTAATGAGGTTTCCTCTATTTCCTTTTTCTCACAGAAAGTTTCTCACCAATCTTTGACATGGGGAATGGATTTGAGGAGAGAAAAAGTAATCTTTTCTCTATTCAAAAATTTATGAACAGAAAAATACCCTTCTAGTAGATTCAGCCACTTGTCTACAGCATGTGCGTCTATCTGACCTTCAAATATAGGAATATCAAAGTTTATTTGTACCTTGAAGGGGGTGGCGCCTCCATTCAAAGAAGATGCATCGCATGTTGGTAATCATCGAAGGATTTGCATGAAACTATCCATCATCTCGTTCATTTGTTGCATGAGGGCTTCCTCAATCAACAGTTTGAAAGGATCTCTTGTCCCGTCATCTTTATTTTCTCCTTCCATGGTAGGTCGCTTGGGCATGCAAGAGATTCTGTCCTCAAGAGAAACAAGCTCGAGACCCAAATCTTTGTACTCCGACCTCATTGGGGACATGCATTAAGACGACAAGGAGCAGACTTCTCTGATACCACTGATCCGGATTTTATGAGAAGAACGAAATGAATATAGATTATTAATAGGTTATTAACACAAAATAACAGAGATACAGTAAAATTGGTTTTCTATTCAATAACGAAATAAGTTGAAACTGTAAAATGCAACGGAAACAAGCTTGTTGGAATGGTGGCAGCTTATCTCTGAGTAGAGATGTGACGGCAGCGCGCATTCACAAGAATAAAGTTACAATGAGGCTTTGAAGGCCTTTTTACAATAAGAAATAATTCCAAAAACCCTAGACATCCAAAAACCTAACCCTAGGAGATGAAGCGCCAAAAGTCATGTGGGCCCCGTTTGGGTAAGTTAGTACATCAACTTCCTGGGGTCGTAACTTTTGCATATGATCTTCGTTTTAGGCATGTGATAGCCCGTTGGAAATGCATCACCGAGGAGATTCATTTCGGGGGATAAATGATACTTTTGACTATCATTGAGGAGCTCGATACCTAAATACCTTCATTTAGGCCCTCAAAATGGCCCCAAAAGTTAAAACTGCTAAAAATAGTAAATTGCCAAAATTGTCAGAAAATTGTTTTGAGCCAGTTGGAAAAAGTGGGTGGACACCGATATCCATCTGGATCAGTGCATTTTTTTTCTATATCCCCATATCTATGGCAGTAACCTCATTTGAATTGATTTCCTTCATAATCTAAATTTAAGTAATAAATATACGATTCTCTTTGAATTTGCATGGACTCTACTAGTCCTTTTCTGAGATACAAACCAACTAAAATGTGAGATATACCCATATAACATGATTCTATGTATGAAAAATCCACCTCTTAGTAAATTCCTAATGCTTTCTTGATTTCTTCAAATACTTGTTCATACCACAAGATCAAAGGAAGGCCTAAATTCCTTACCCAAGTTGGGATGATGTCTAGATAGACTAACTTGACATCAATTTCAATATGTCACTTTTTCATAAAAAGGGGTTGAGATCCCCATATCCACCTTATGAGTAGTATATATCCTTCCTCACCCACAAACTGAAAATTCCATACAATCCAACCCCATAACAGAATAATGGCTTGAGGGGAGTAACTGGTATGGGGAAAAATTTTGGCTTTTTTTCCAATCTTTTAGAGTTTCTAGACTCATTATTCTACCTAGAAATATTCCAACTATGGCATGGTCCACCATATCCAAAACCTCATTTAATATAGTCGTATCACCTAGGGAAAGGTTGATAGGTTCTTTCATTTTTTCAACACATCGACATCATTTTGTTTTCCTCCTTCCTTCCAAATCCAATAGGACAACCTTTTTGAGTCTTATATAGGGATACCACTCATGTCCTAGAAGTCAAACATTCCTCTATTGAAACCAAACTCATATACCTTGTCAAACGATTGTACCAAACCATAACCAAACGCATCCAATTATATGAAGTTCTTGTCCATAATAAAGTCATATTTAGCAAAATCATAACATCGACCTTGTGGATTTACTTCACCTGTGTTAGGGTTTAATTCCTAAGGATCACTTAGATATTTCCATACAGATTTATTTTTAGTATCCCCATGTCATCACTTAAGGGCTTCAAGAGATATTCCCTCCATATTTTTTGATTTCTCTATTGAAATGACACCTTCCTTGGTATGATGAACAACCATAGTCATTTCCATCTCACCAATGATGGCTACAATATCATCCTCCAATGGTATTGAACCCAAAGGTGTATTCCTTCATGGAATCGACGTGTCATCTGGTGGGTGTTAGACTAGATAGGATCAATGGTGTCGACCCTCCAATGGGTCCTTCGAGTAGTAGAGGGCTCCATCCTCCTAGTTTGAAATTTTGGCAAGCTTCTTTACCTCTAGACATCATAACCACCACCTCATAATGTTCCTGTAATAACCTTGATAAATACTTTATGAAATGTTGATGACTGCAGCTTCATGAGATAGTATCCAGGACATGTTCTCCTCTGAGACTAAGTTGATTCAACCTGTGAGCGAGCCCATGTGTTGAGTGTGCCCATGTGATGGGTGTGTCATTACTCTCTGGACTAAGATGAGACGATCTGTTCCCCTGCGTGGGGTGAGGATGCCCATGATATGGGTGTGCCGTTCCTCTCTGGATTGAGATGAGATGATTTGTACCCCTGTGTGGGTCAAAGGTTCCCATGTGATGGGTGTGTGTTAGACTGTAGACTGAGTTGTTATGACGTGTGGTCTCCTGCCTTTTGGACTCAGTTGAATCAGGCTTGAGATGGTACTCCAGATGATTCTCCTCTAGACTCAATTGAGATAGATATCTATTGAGTAGGACGTCCATGTGGTTGAGCATAGGTGTGTGTGTCCCTAGTGGTTGAGCACTAGTGGACGTGTGAGATCCTTTCTATATTTTCTAAGTGTAATATTTACCTATAACCCTAATTGTGATGCAAAGGGTACAGGTCGGTCGCAACATATGTGAAAGATAATTAATTTTTATTGTAATAATTAATTATTTTCTGAGTTATTGAGTTCATCTCTATTGTGACAATAGACACAACTTTTAATGTGTCTAGGTCTAGTATAAATAAGAGGTGATTTTCCCATTGAGGGAACACACACTCACACAAGTCACTTGACATTTTGGAAATTTCAGCAAGTACATTTCTAGGGCTGAAGTGTGCACATCTCTTGGGCGTAAGTTTCAAGGTTGTAGAGGCACCCTATTGTGTGCATTAGGGTTTTATGGTTGGGGAATATTCTCTTGAGAATATAGCAAAGGATTGTTGGGTTTTCTTCCCTTGAGTAGAAGGGTTTCCCAAGATATTTCTTGTGTTTTTGTGCATGGTAATTCTTCTTGTGATCTTGGTTATTGCAACACTTATGTATGGTGTAGCTGCATTTGTTTATGGTTCAAGTAAATGCTAAAATGAAATAAATCGCATGCTTGAGCCTAGAATAGTGAAAATTCAACATGGTATCAGAGCATAGGTCTTAAACAAGCCATTGTGCAAGCTTCAAGCAAGTCATCCTCTCTCTTCTATAGAACCGTATGACCCTCTTAGGGTTTCCAAAAAAAGGTACATCCCTCTCTTATTTGGTGGTTTCATCACTTTATACTAAAACGTTGGGGATAAACTTACATAGGAGTGTACAAACTCCTCCAGCAACTTTCAGATTGCAATTTCAAGAATTTTATATTTTTGGCCCTAGGGTTTCTAGGGTTTCACAATTTTCTATAGAAATTTCAATTCTAGGGTGTTTTCAACTCATTGAAGGAGATTTTCATCTCACCATTATTCTTTTGAATTTCAAGGATTATTGTTGGCATTCATAACCCCAACGAAACCCAATATTTATAGCCTATCCTAGACGTTAGGTTTCCTAGCCCAGTTGGTAACGGTTTGTGACGAATCTGGAAATATAATGAATAGAACCTTTGTGGAAGATAGGCTTGATGGATCAAGAAACTTCAATTCCTAAAATTCAACAATTCAGATCACTCTTGAAGAGGAAGACCTATTGAATGCAATACAAAATGATTTACCAGATACATCTACCGATGAAGAGAAGGAAGAGGGGAAGGAAGATGGCATCAAGGCAAGGAAGATAATCATCTACTCACTAAGAGATCATCTCCTACCTCATATTTCCAACCTGAAGACAGTGTTGTGCCTTTCGTTTTTGGATTGGAAGTTGCGCAAGAAGCACTACAGTCCCAATTTTGGTTTAGCATGAGTTGTGCAAGCTACAAAAGAAGTTAGACAATAGAGCAAGGAAAAGTAATAGAAATCATTTGCAAAAAGGATAGCGCAACGCTAGCAGGGAAAAATCAGTTGCAACAAAACAAGAAAGAATGTGAGCCCAAAGCCAGAATACCCTACTCATCTTATATATATGATATGTATTCGATTGTAAAAGGGTTTTGAGGGTTCTCCCCTTGTTGTTCTGTTCAGATTGTTGTTCTTCTTGTTGTTGTATTTTGTTGATATGTTGGGTTTTAGTTCTGTAAATGTAATTTGTATATAGTTTTGGGTAAATAGAGCCCTGCGACATGGGTCTAGAGCCAGAGGTCTGTCAAAAATCATTTCTTTGTATCTATGAGGTTGTATCTAATAATATTTGATGATAGTATATAGAGAAGGATCCGAAATTTTGAAATATGATGTGTCATTCTGGGTTTATTCTTGTTCGTTGTATCTTTACAGTACTTCTTTATGCTTCATAGGTTCCATATGATGTTTCTGTATATGATTTTTTTTTGCAACCTAAGTAGCTTCAGGTCCTGCGTGTATGAGCTCAGATCTATTTTGTAGTTATCTTGTCTTGCGCAAGATCATGGTGAATCTTGAAGGTTATGTGAACCCACATAAGTACTCTCCTTTCCCTTCCCTATCCTTCTATCTTGGTTCTGCTTCAGGTGAGACTTCTTCTCTTCAGAGGAGAGGAAAAGGCCAACGCTCTAGAATACGCAGTACCTTTTGTTGGTAACCTGAGAAGGACCATGGTCTAATAAATTCCACGACAACAAAATGGTTCTATTGTTGGGACTTGTGTTAAAAGAGAACTTGTAGGGAGAATGCTTCCACAAATTCACATATCTAATATTCACCAATGGTGGAAAATAAATTGTGATGCATTCATATGGAAAGAAGAGGATATGAGGGGAAAGTCTGTGAAAGATACACGAGAGGCAGTATTTTACTCAGAAAGATCGAGTGACAAGTATGCAATATTATGGGTTAAGTTCCTGGAAGAACTTTTCCACTGGATATATAGGCTCCAAGAAGCTCCATAATTCCAAGAACGAGTCAAGAGGAACTGTACTTGGGATACATAAAATATTGCAACACTTCATCAGCTGGATGATCCAGTCATGCAAGCGGTTGATTTTTGGGTCAACACGATGTTACAAGGATACATTATTGAGTTTGCAGCTGAGAATCACCAATCCTTTTCACAAGCAGAAGCGGATTTCAAGAAAGGTGCAAGGGGAAGACTGTTGAGATAAATCCCCATGTGGATTAAGGTTTTCTTGATGGAAGAGGGGATGTTGACTATGTCCCCGATTGAGATGGTAGTGTAAACATCCTCGCTTGGGGTAGGGAGATTTTGGGGTGGATTCATGGCCTGAGAGAGGGGAGAGGGTTATTTTACAAATGGGGGAAACAGTAAGAAATGGACTCAAGAGATAAGCGAGCCTTGAAAAGAGTCACCATAGTTAAGAAGTGGTGGAATCAAAAGATAAAGAAAGCAACAAGATAGTCCAAGAATTTGCAGAAAGAAGTCGGACTAGGAGAAGTAGAGGAAAGACAGAAGGAATATTTGCGAAAGATGAGAAGAGAAGAAATATTGGCCAGTCAAAGACTAAGTGAGAGAGAACCGTAGAGAGAAAGAAGTCCCCGGGAGGGTGGAAAAGAAGGAGAATGTGTACAAGCAAGGGAGAAGGAAGTCAGCATGGATCTTGAATAGGAGAGAGAATCGTCGGCCCCGTTGCCAAGAAATATTAGGAATCCGACTGAAGAGACCATTCCAAAGGAAGAGAACGAGAACCCCAGATCAAAGAAACCCACTTTGAATCCAGTGGTTCCAACAATGAACCACCCATACCCCAAGTGTCTTCTATACAAGTGGTAAATACAATACTACCCTCTTATGCTAATTTTGTTTCAATACAACTAGTTAGTCAGTCACAACCAGGAAGTGAGAGTACAGGGAGGCTATTGGGATCCCCTGGTAGGTCACAATCAGGACCATTAGGTTTTATTTTTATAGGAGTAGCAATATCAACAAAGGTTGTTCATGCAGGAGGTTCGATTGCTTGATACCCAAAATTATGGGGTAAGGGAGATGAAGATGTTGAGCAGCATTGGTTCTTGTGATAAGCAATCTGGAGGTCCAGAAAAACCCCGGATGCAAATAAGTTGGTTGAGTTCCAAACTACCTTGAGAGTTCATGCTCTTAAATGGTACATGAAGGTTATTGAGCTAGGAGTGTCGGAAATGCAAGGTCAAGTGATCCAGATTTTATGCGCAGAACGAAGTGGATGCAGATTATTATTAATCTTTAATACAGAAACATATAATAGGTATGTGATAAAACAATAGAGATACAGTAAAAGTTGTTTCTATTAACTCGGGAAATAAGCTGAAACTGTAAAATGCAGTGGAAAACAAGCTTGTTGGAATGGTGGCGGCCTATCTCTGAGAAGAGATGTGAAGGTTGCGCTCATTCGCAAGAAGATCAATACAATGAGGCTTTGAAGGAATTTTTACAATAAAGATGAATGAAAAAACCCTAGATATCCAAAAACCTAACCCTGGGAGATGAAGCACCAAAAGTCATGTGGGCCATGTTGGGGTAAGTTAGTACATTAACTTCATGGGGTTGTAACTTTTTCATACAATCTTCGATTAGGGCACACAATAGCTCGTTAGAAAGGTATTGATGAGGAGATTCATTTAGGGGGCTCAATCATAGCCTTTGGCTATGATTGAGAGTTCTTATCATGAAAAAATGTCATTTAGGCCCTCAAACTAGCCCCCGAAGTTAAAAACTGCTAAAGATAGTAAATTGCCAAAATTCCCAGAAAATTGTTTTGAGCTAGTTGGAGAAGTTGGGTGGCCAACGATATCCACATGGATCAATCCTCCCTCCTTAGGAAGAAATGGTATTCATTTCATTGAGTTCCCCCATCAAATAAGGAATGTTTTGTTGAATTTGGCCCCTGGTAAGCCACTTGCCTTGGTGCAGGAGTTGCCCTACTTTGAAAACTTGATAAAGCTAGATCCTCTACTGGAGAGTCCCCTTAACCTGTGTGCCCACAATTTGATCCCTGGGTGCTTGTTTCATGCAATCAAGGTCGAGCTCTATTGGTGTCAATTTTTCTTCTATCTATGAGGTGTCCAATAATGGTGGGAAATATGGTCAAAGGAGAGCCACGTTGAACACTAGGTGCAAACAAGGGAACATAGGAATTTTGAGCTCAAAAGAATCATCTCCCATGGCCTTGATGATGGTGTAAGGCCCATAAATAAGTGGATGAAGCTTTCGATGGGGCCTTGCAAGGCGTTCTTTTTGCAAATGCAGCCAAACTTTGTCTAGTCCCACCTGAAACTTATGTGGCACCTGGTGTTGATCATGGCACTGCTTGTACTTGGCATTGGAATTTTGTAAAATATATTGAACTTGTTGGCGGATGTGATGGATCCATTCAATGAACCAAGTGGCTTTATCATCTTCATATGGAGTAGGTGACGAGTTGGTCGGGGTGGCCGCAAGGGGTAGTGCAACGTCCATGGGACCCAATGGTTGGAATCCCAATCCCACCTGAAAGGGGTTGTGGTCGGTTGAGCTATGTAGGGATCGGTTATAGTTGTGTTGAATGTATGTGATATTCCCATCCCATGTGTGGGGGTGCTTGGAACTGTACATGCACAAGATATGCACAATCATCTGATTGATGACCTTGGTTTTTCCATCTGTCTGGGGATGGAAGGTCGTGGATTTGGTGAGATTTATGTCCAGCAGTGACCAAAGGCTCGACCAAAATGTGTTGAAGAAATGACCGTCCCAATCAGACACAATGGTTTGTGGGATTCAAAAATGTACCCACACTTGCTCAAAGAAGAGCTTGGTAGTGGCCTCTGTGGTGATGCTCTTCTTGTAGGGGGGCAGAAGCACCATTTTAGAAAAGAGATCAACAACCACAAAAACACAGTCATTCCCCCGCTTGGTGGTCGATAGGCCAGACATGTAATCCATTGAGATGGATTCCCATGGCCTGTCAAGAGTAGGAAAAGGGGTGTACATGCCTTTTTTCTTACTGGTGAACTTAGCAATAGCACAGGCAGTGCAGCACCTTATATATTTGTTGACATCCTGCCGAAGTTTTGGCCAGTAGAAATGTTGTTGCAACACTGCCACTGTCTTTTCGACAATGAAGTGTCCTGCTACCCGACTATAGTGGGATTCCCAAATCATCTTTACGTGCTCTCTTGATGGAACACAGATATGGCACATATGGCACAAAAATCCATCTTAAATATGGAAATTAGTGATGACTGAGTGTGTGCCCAACATTTTGTAAGTGTTGGAGAAATGAGGGTATGTTTCATAGAGTTGGGGCCACCCAGAGGTTTCATGGTTGCAAGGGTCTAGCACTGTGGTGAGTGTTGCGACTGGAGGTCAACTGAGGCAATCAGTGACTCGGTTGGTACTTCATGTTTTGTACTTGTTGTTGAGGTGGAACTGTTGTAAGTATGTGGACCACTTTTGATGGTGGTCATTCTACAATTTTCCTTGGGTATGCATGAACTGCAAGGGATTATGATCAGTGTGGATGATTGTCTCTTTCACAAGAATGTAATGCCTCCACTTTCAGCAGGCTTTCACAATGGAGTGCATTTCTTTTTCGTAAGTAGAGTACTTATATACGACATCTGATAGTGTCTTGTTGTCATAGGCCATGGGGTGGTCGTGCTGAGTGAGAACTGTGACCACATCATAGTCTAAATCATTTGTCTCAATATCAAAGGGTTGTTGTAGGTCAAGTAATGAGAGTACTGGTGTTGAGAACAAACGTTGATTTAAATCATTGAATGTTTTTTGTTGAGACAGACCCCAAACAAATTTTTCCTTACCACCTCCTCTGGTTACTTGGTTGAGAGCCCATGCAATATGGGAGAAACCCAACGCAAACCTGCGATAAACATTTTTCCAGGCCTAGGAAGCTTCAAAGCTCAGTGAGTGTGGTTTGTGTTGGCCAATCATAGATGGCCTAGATTTTGTATGGATCCACATGTACACCATTATGATCCACGATGTAACTGAGATATTGGACTCAGTCCATGCAGAAGGAGAATTTTTCCAAATTGGCATATAAATTGTGTTGTCGCAGGGTGTGCAGAACCTGTCGAATGTGTTGCAAGTGTTTCTCCCACATCTTGATGTAGATGAGTATGTCATCTAGATACACCACTACAAAATTATTGGTGAAAGGTCACAGGATATCATCCATCATCCTCATCAAATTCATTGGAGAATTTTTCAAGCCAAAGGGAATGACCAACCATTCGAAGAGAACTTCTTTCAACTTGAAGGTGGTATTCCATACATATCTCTCCTCGATTGGGACTTGGTGGTAGCTAGAATTCAGATCAATCTTGTTGAAGTATTTGGCCCCCTTGAGTTGATCAAGGAGATCGTCAATTCAGGGAATCGGGTATCGGTTCCTAACTGTAATTTTATTTAGGGCCTGGTAATCAATGCAGAGTCTCCAGGTCTCATCTTTATTCTGTATGGGCATGATCGGGATCCCATAAGGCGTGATCTGGGATGGATGTGGCCCCTGTGGAGAAGTTCTTGGATATGTCACTTGATCTTCTCATTCTCTAACAGGGAGTGGCGGTATACTGACTTGTTTGGTAGTGGTGCATCGGGGATCAAATCAATGGGATGCTTGACCTAACAATGTAGAGGTACCCCAATCGGTGAAGAGAATATATTTTGGTATTCCTCCATGAACTTATCCACTTGCTTTTGTTGTGTGGAGAGGTCGATCGCGGAGGTCCTCGATGTGGCTACAATATTATTCTCATTCTGAGATCAAATCAAGAAGAGGACAAACTTCCCAGTTTGTGAGATGACCTTCCTTCATTGCTTGGGAGAGATCAAGGAAATAACACTAGGTGGGATGGCCTCAGGTATCCTATACAATTTCCTTTTCAAATTAATAATAACACTACGAGGCCTAGATTCATATACATCATGACATTGCCATAAATTAGGTGTTCCCAAAATAACATCACAAACTTCAAGAGGAGAAACATCACATATTACCTCACCTTTGAAGGGCTTGATGTCGTACGATAGGCAGCATTGTTGGTTGACGCAGAGGTCTCTTCCTTGGCAGAGCCATCCAATGGTGTAGGGTTGCGGCTGAGATGTTGTCAAAAGGGCTAGCCGCTTGATGACCTCTGCTGAGATGAGGTTCTTTTGATTACCTCTATCAACGATGAAGTGTATTGGGGTGCCCTTCACACACATCTATGAGTTGAAAAGGTGCTCACCTTCCTCTGGCTCGTTCGGTTCACTAGGTTGGACCTTAGTAGTGGAAACGGTGGCACTGGGTTTTGCATCGATGATCCATTTTCCCCAGTCTTCTTCAGAATCAAAATCTGGCCCCACATTTGAATCAGAGGATTTCACCTCAGTCACCAGTGACTGCTTTGAGCGGAAATCAATAGTGTTTTTCTATGGGATCTTATGGAAGTCGCACCACTTCCCAGTATATTTCTTCATATTTCTGGTGCCCCTATTTTCTTGTGGCTTAGGCTGGTGGTCCTGAAGTTTTCCATCTTTTCTCTTTCCTTTTTTATATGGTTTGGGGATACCTTTTCCATGCTTTTTCTATGAGGGGTTTCATGGCCCAAATTATCGCATATTTTATTTGAGCTTCTACTCGATTTTGACGACATATCGATAGGTCGCACCCAAGGACGAGATTTCCAAAAACTCCATTTCGGCCTTGATGTATCTTTGAAGACCACCACAATACTTGATCACTATATGTCACTCAGAATATTTTATACCCAGCTTGGTGCACAAGGTATGGAAGATATTTGTAAACTCCGGCACGACTTGGTCTCTTTCATGTTGCAGTGTGGTCCGTTTTGTATATAGGTCACCATAACTTCCAAGAGGGTAGTATTGTTCTTTAGTATCATCCCTGAATGACTCCTAGGTGACCGTGACTGTAAATAATGAGATTTCCTCTATTTCCTTTTCTTCATAGGAATTCTCCCACCAATCTTTGACATGGGGAGCGACTTTGAGGAGCGCAAAAATAATATTTTCTCTATTCAAGAAGTTATGAACAAAAAAATACCCTTCTAGAAAATTCAACCATTTCTCTATAGCATATTCTTCTATCTATCCTTCAAATATAGGAATATCAAAGTTTATTTGTACCTTGAAATGGGTGACGCTACTGCTTGAGGAAGATGTGTTGCATGTTGGTAACCGCCGAAGGATTTGCGCAGAATTATCCATCATTTCGTTCCTCTGTTGTGCGATGGCTTCTTCAATCAACATTTTGAAAGGATATCTTGTCTCGTCATATTTATTTTCACCCGCCATGAGAGATCACTTGGGTTTGTGAGAGATTGTTTCCTCAAGAGAAACAATCTCAAGCCCCAATTCTTTGTACCCTGACCTCGTTGGGGACATGCATTAAAAACGACAAGGAGCAGACTGCTCTGATACCACTGATCTGGATTTTATGAGCAGAACGAAGTGGATGCAGATTATTGTTAATATTTAATACGGAAACATATAACATGTATGCGATAAAACAACAAATATATAGTACAAGTGGTTTCTATTAACTCAGGAAATAAGTTGAAACTGTAAAATGCAGCAGAAAACAAGGTTGTTGGAATGGTGGTGTCTTATGTCTGAGAAGAGATGTGACGATTGGGATAATTCGCAATAAGATAAGTATAATGATTCTCTAAAGGCCTTTTTACAATAAATATGAATTCCAGAACCCTAGACATCCAAAAACCTAACCCTTGGAGATGAAGCATCAAAATTCATGTGGGCCCCATTGGGGTAAGTTAGTACATTAACTTCCTGGGGTCGTAACTTTTGCATACGATCTCCGTTTAGGGTGCACAATAGCTTGTTGGAAATTTATTGATGAGGATATTCATTTAGGGGGATCCGTTAGAGCCTTTGGCTATCATTGAGTGCGCTTATCGTGAGAAAACGTCGTTTAGGCCCTCAAACTGGCCCCCGAAGTTAAAAACTGGTAAAAATAGTAAATTGCCAAAAATTGCGAGAAAGTTGTTTTGAGCCAGTTGGAGAAGTTGGGTGGCCACCGATATCCACTTGGATTATCAAGAGTTCACACTTGACCAGGTACGTACAAGGTTCATAGCATATTTTAAGCTACCTCAGTCAGAGCAATAAGCTTTCTCTGAGTTGCGCGCGATTCAACAAAGGGAAGGTGAATCAGCCTAGGAATATAGACAGAAGTTTAAAGATGCTATAGGGAGGTTAGCGCATATAATTCATGAGGAAGATCCACGGGAATGGTATATTCATGGATTTATACCACTGACACGGATTCTGTTAACCCAACAGTGAATAGCCACATTGAAAGACTCCTTGGTACAATTAATGAAGATTGAATCCATGGTAGGATATCTAAGGAGCCTGAAAGTGACCAAACCCCTAGAAAATGCAAATTTAGCACAATTGTAAGGGAAAATATCAGTTCTTACAGAAAATATTCAATAATTGACGATACTTAGACCAGGATGACTGGAGGTCTGGTGTACCGGATGTTACACAGAAGGAGATCTTGTGAACAAATTCCCACTAATGAGGGGAATGAGACCTCCTCCGAATCCGATGGGATCCTCACCAGGACCCACGAGAGGAGTTGCACAAGTATCTACGAATTTACCATTCCTTAACCCCAACACATATCATGCTTTTTTAGGGAGAAAAGCGGCACCAGCAGTCGAGTATTGTGATATTTGTCGAATCCATGGGCATGGGCCAAGACAGTGCCCCATTATTCAAAAGTATTCAATAGTACCAAATACTATACACTGTGAGTTTTGTCCATCTACCACACATACTACTAATCAGTATAGATCATTGGCTGCACTTGCGGATAGGTTGGATCAAACGGCATTCAGGGTGAATGAAACCCCTCAGGGACCGGGAAGAGGTCGAGGAGGTGGAGCCAAAGGAGACTTCAGAGGAGGAAGAATCAGGGGAAGAGGACCATGAAGATGCTACAACTGCAATGAGCAAGGCCATATGGCTAGAGATTGTACTCATCCGAGGTGTCCATGGTGCTCTCACTACATAACCAATGGGCATGCACCTGAATATTGCCCAGAACTAATTGAAAAATGGGAAGATCAGGTACGTCAACGAGGAACTAACCTCATCAATTCATAGATTAAGAGAGTTATTAAAGGAAAATTTCCCAACCTTAATATCACCACTAAATGAGGGGCAAAGGCTGGAGTTGATGCTGATAATTTACCTCAGATTTAGAAAGCAACACCTAAAGAAGATAAGTATGATCCTCTGAAACAGAATGTGTTCTTTAAAAATATCATAGAAGTATTTTAGAATATCCCTAGCACTGAGATGCAAGATAAACCCCCTCAACCTATTTTTTATCCTAAGATTCCGCAAGTCCCTGCTTCACCCCTTGCACCCAGAAACCCCGTAGTCACTTTGAGACAACATGAGCAACAACAGAATGTAGTTGACCTTTGGTTTCAATTATTTTCTGATATTCTTGGGAATGACCAGTTAATAGTAAAGTTGTACAATGCACTATACCTAGTTTTAGGGAATGAAGAACCCATAGAAGCAAGAATAAGGACTAATATTCCTGAGAAGAGTACTCAGAGAGTGTAGAGAAGGAAAGTACAAAATGGGAAAGAGTTTAGACTAATATCCCAGCTAGACGAGTTTGATATTAAGGATGTTATGTTAGATCTAGGATCTGATGTTAACATACTGCCTAAGAAGAATTGGGAAGCCTTAGGAAAACCCTAGTAGACATATTCCCCAATCCAGCTAAGAATGGCCAACCAATATTGTATTTTCCGAATAGGAAGACTAGAGAATGTAGAAATAGATGTTAAGGGAGTGAAGACTGTAGTTGATTTTAAGGTGATCGAGATCATGGGGGATAAGGATTGTTATCCTGCACTACTTGGTATTGATTGGGCCTATGATAACTATGTAGTGATTGACCTTAAAAAATACACTATGACATTTGAGGCAGACGGAATAAAAGTAGTTCAACCCTTGGATCTATATGTAGGCCCCAGATATACAGAGCCAACGGATAACAATATGGAGGGAGAATAATTGGATCAGTTGTACACCGTAACAGCAGGAACAAGATAAGATTACATAAATCCTAATGTTGATGGATCAGTAAGTTGGAGGAGTATACAAATAACAGACGAAGATTTAGAACTGGCATCTGACAGTTGGCAGCAAGGCTCATACAAAATATTCTCAAGAAGATGTGCAACTTCCAGGGCAACTAGATGGGTTGGAACCAAGGTCAGAGAACACCCAGTATATGACGGTACCTTAAGACTTGATATTTTTTTGCTCAGCATGGAAGAAAAGGTAGTGGATGATTAAAGGATCTCAGTACTAGATTTATCCCTCCAAGACAACCCTACCAGATGGTGATCCAATCACAAAGACTTACTCAAAAATTGGGATGATGTGAAGCAAGCTATCAAATATATATTTCAATATAAGAAGAAGCTAGAATCATATATGCGGACGGATTTCCAAATTGCGCAACTATTAAACAGAGAGTCTGATCCTAAAACATATATTGAGAAATGTGTGACATGGTGGCAAGTTGTGGAAATACCATTTCTCTTCTGGGTTCAGGTATTTCCCCACTCACTATGTCCAATCCTGAAAACTTGTTTCATGCATGAAGAAAACAGAAGACATACCAGTGACTGGAAAGCGTTGGAAGATAACTTTTTCAAGGAATTATCATTTACAAGTAAGTACCCTGATCTTGAAGTAGTCCTGCAAATAATTAAAGAATTCCTTTTTACAAATAATAGTAAATAGAAATCAGACATAGTGATATGTGCAAAACATAGTCGAGAACTTCAGACTAATATTCACCTAAACTTGGACAAGAGACCTATAGAATGCTATAATATTGAGAAGGATTTGAAAAGCCCAGATGATTTAAAAGAATTGAAGAACTTAGCCATTAAAGAGACAGAAAGGAACATAGAAATTTAGAACATCATACCTAGTCAAACTGATCGTTCTTATAATCACCCATTGAAGTTGTGCAAAGTCAATATAGGGACCACATAGAAAACTAAGATAGGTATGGTGGGATATTACTGGGATGAGAAAACGAGTCAAGAAATACAGAGTTTGTTGCGGGAATATGAGGATTTGTTCCCAAAGACATTTTCAGAGTTAAAAAGGATCAAAGGAGTTATGGGAGAAATGAAAATTGAATTAAAACTAGGGTCAAAGCCTATGAGACATAAACCATATTTCCTTAACCCCAGAGTGAAAGAGAAGGTTAAGAGGGAAATAGACAAGATGTTGGAAGTTGGACTTATTTTTACAGTGGAAGAAGTAGAATGGGTCAACCCAATAGTTATCCAGAGAAAGAAAGGTATAGAGGATATTAGGGTTTGTGTAGACTATAGAAGCATTAACTCTGCCTATGTGCATGACCCTTTTCCAACATATTTTACTGATTAGGTGCTATAACAGGTTGCGGGGAAAGATTCTTACTCATTTATAGATGTATTTTTGGGGTATCACCAAGTAAGGATTGTTGAAGAGGACAAAAAGAAGACCAGATTCATAACGGAATGGGGGTCATTTGCATACAATGTGATGCCATTCGGCCTAAAAAATGCCCCTACAGTTTTCTCCAGGATTATGATAGCAGCTTTCCGAGAATTTATTCACAAGTTTATAGAAGTTTATATGGATGATTCGACAGTATACAGTCTTCTCAAGTAACATGTAGCGCTACTACATCTGATGTTTGACAAATGTAGAGAATTGCATATATCGTTGCACCTCAGAAAGTGTATCTTTTGTGTGCCACATGGAAATTTGTTGGGCCACATAGTATGTCGAGAGGGAGTACTGGTAGACCCAACCAAAGTTGCAGTTATTGTGAACATGTCACCACCTATGAGTGTTAAGCAGTTGTGCTCCATGATGGGGCACACAGGGTACTATCACAGGTTCATCAAAAGGTATGCAAATATCACTTCACCGCTGGAAAATCTACTAAAGAAGGCCAAAGTGTTCCAATGTACCCTAGAATGTGATAAGGCATTTGAGACCCTAAATTACAAGCTCAACACAGAACCTATTATGATATTTCCAAAGTGGGAGAACAATTTTCACGTCCATGTAGATGCTTCAGGCATTGCCTTGGGAGATATCTTAGCGCAACCAGAAGATGGATCCATGGATCATCCTAACTATTTTGCAAGCAGGAAGTTGTCGCAAGCTTAGAGAAACTATACAACAACAGAAAGGGAGGGTTTAGCTATGATTTATGCTTTGCAGAAGTTTACGCATTATTTGCTAGGTTTTCATTTTAAGTTCTTTACTGATCATTCTGCATTAAAATATCTAGTTAACAAACCTGTGTTGGAAGGGAGAATTTGTAGATGGTTGTTATTGTTTCGGGAATTTTCTTTTGAAGTGATCATTAAGCCTAGAAAATGTAATGTAGGGAATGATCACATGTCTATATTATAATCAGGGGAAAGTGGCAGAGCAGTTGATGATTAGGTCCCAGATGAAGACCTATTATAGGTTGAGGCCATACCAAAGTACCTAGAAGACATAGCAGTCTTCTTAAGTACAGGAGCCTGCCCAGAAACACATTCCCAACCCAGAAACACCATATGGTGGTTACAGAAGTGGATTATCAGTTGATTGCAAATAAATTGTATAAATTGGGACTCGATAGTATCCTCAAGAGATGTGTCTTAGATCATGAAAGACAGTATATACTATGGGAGTGCCACAGTGGAGTTGTCGGAGGTCATGTGGGAGGAAAGGCCACTGCATAGAAAGTCCTCCAAGATGGACTATGGTGGGTTACACTCTTCAAGGATGAAAATACATATGCTATATCATGCGATGTTTTTCAAAGGGTCGATAAGCCTTCACGACGAGATGAATTGTCACTTCAACCAGTTCAATCTTTACAAGCATTTTAGAAGTGGGTGGTTGACTTCATTGGGTTGATCAACCCCACAGCTAAGAATTCAAAGGGTAGGTACATTATTACCACAACTGACTACCTTACATGTTGGGTGGAGGAAACAATTATTCATGATTGTTCTACCGATATTGCTACTAGGTTAATTTTTTAAAATATTATCAATTGATTTGGATGTCCTAGGAGTCTGACCAATGATCAGGGAGCTCATTTTATTAGTAGTACCATAGAAACGCTTACCGCAGAGTTTTTGATCCAACATCATTAAAGTAGTCCCTACCACTCGCAAGCCAACGGAACAATAGAGGAATTTAACAAGACTATGGAGAGAGTATTAGCGAAGGTTTGTTGCGCAAATAGGGAAGATTGTGATGACAGACTTCTAGTACTACTATGGGCTTACAACCCAACCACAAAGAAACTCCACAAGTACACGTCATTTCAACTAGTTTATGGGAAAGAGGTTGTGGTTCCTGTAGAATTCATTACTTCAAGTTTGTACATTACACAGATCACACACATGTTGGAGGAAGAATCAGTTCCATAGAGACTCATGGAGTTACACGAACTTGAAGAGAATAGGTTCTTAGCAGACTTCCATTAGTCAGTTGAGAAAGCAAGGCAGAAATCTTGGCATGATAGACATATTAAGACTAAAGTATTTGTGCAAGGAGATATGGTCCTACTCTATGGAATTCAGTACCAGAAGCATCCAGGCAAGTTGTGCATGCATTGGTTGGGACCATTTATAGTTGCAGAGATCCAACCTTCTAGAGTAGTCAAGCTTACGCAACTGGATGGTATGATACAGCTAGGATGGGTGAATGGTGCTCGCCTGAAACCCTATATGTCTTAGAACTGAGCTAAGGAACTATTTCTCTAGTCCAAAGGAGCATGTATAGTAGTTAGATTTGAGTTTTCTGCAATTTCTATAAATTCAGTTAATAAAATCAATGTGTGCAGTATTGTGTCGCGACATGTAGTTCATTTTCTTTTTATGTTTAAGTGTTGTTTGGTGTATAACTACTTACTCAGCAGTGTACGATCAGAAGTGTCAAGAACCCATTAATTAAATTCATTAATATGATGGGGACCCCTTTGTGGTCGGAGGGAGAGAGAATTCGAACACAATCTGAGTCCATGTGCCACACGAACCCAATCCAGTCACATCCTTTATTACTATTACGATACCCCATATGAATTCGGTTAATCCATAAAGCCATGATACGTGAATATGCCATCGATATTTGTGCCGATATTATCATCCATCAAATGGTAAGGTCTGAAATCGGCCACGTCCCTATCCAACTTGCACAGTAAATACCAGAATCGCCCAATAGGATTTACCTCGTTAACCAATCCCATCGGACAACTCAGATCCAAGTTGCGTCCATAGGGTAATGATGAACAACAGTTATTATTGAACTTGCCATCTAAGCTCGAGTATAAGTCTCTGAGAACTCATCGTAGAACACATTGTTTCCATAAAGCACTTAGAGATTTTTTGAATTCTGCAGAGTGAGCAAGGTTGTGTAATCCCTCAACCCATAGTTGTGATCCCCAATCCTTGTTTCACCTGTGAAATTTGTTGTTTGTTCAGATTCACAATTTCAAGAGATACAGGAAGTTGAAATGTCATGTCCAAAGATGTAGTACCATATGAGCCCTGCGACCCCCGAGTTGAGGTTGTGGGTGATCTCAAGGGGAAGATGGAGTAGGTTAAGCTCCTCGATCTCGACTTAACAAATCAAGTCTTGTTCCCCCAAATGAACATAGATGTTTTCTGGACTATCACTCCAGACGAGTTGGGATACATACAGTTTGTGTTGAAGACTGAATTTATCAACTTATTCAATTCAACCATCATGAACCTCAGAGACCTACTAATGTTCGGTACCACTTGCGAAGTTGTGAGGTGCACCAAGTTCCTGATCAGAAGGGTGCATGACAGAATTTTGTGGTTGGATAGGAGATATACAATCCACACAGAAGACATCCACCATCTTAATAGACTGTACCTCGAGGGTGAGGACGTGTCTAAAGGATTCCAGGGTCCTAGAAAGCACAGCAAGAAGAAAGGGGATCCCAACCTATATGAAAGGTTCCACACATAGAGGGGTGGCACATGGTTAAGATCGACCCCATACTACCCAAGACAGTCAATATTGGCTACTACATCATAGCCATGAAAGTCATGAGGTCTTACTACAAGGGAGAATGCACACTGGATGCATTATCAGTGGCGGATTTTTGCGCCAATGGCACTGTTTTCAACTGGTGTAGCTACCTATTGGAGGAACTACTTGTGGCTTGCAAGGAAGCCCAGGAGAAAGGTGGTACCTTCACCTATGGCTACTTGTTGCTTGTTTTTGCATTGCTCAAGTGGACTCCACCCACTGGAATATTGTTGGTGCTAGAAGACAAGGGGTGTCTAACAAAAAAGTTTGATCCCTGTCATTCAAGGGAGGACTCGGAGAACACATCCTTCAACAACATGATGTTCTCCAAGTGGTACAACGGGCTTATTGACGCAACACAGAGGTTGTGCATTCCACAGGAGCTCCTCAACTTCAATACGAGGAACATAGCCTTCAGCATGAACTGACACCATACTTTTGTGTGGCCAAGGTATTCCAATAGGGAGGACTTCCACTCATAGATATTGTCATTCTACTTGGACAAAGAGGACTTCGACAAGGAGGTGATGTCGTGGCTGGGAGTTAAACGCAACCCGTGCAAGTCCGGGATGCACTATGTTTTTCCATCCAAGCTACTGAAGAAGGTCATGAAGTCGGGGTAGGACCGAGTTTCATCCCAGTGGCACAGAAGAAATAAGCTCCACCACATACAGACTCTGAAGAGGAGTAAGAGACGCAGCCACTAGATCGGAAGAAAATAACATTGTTGATGTTCTTGCAACTGCCAGAGCAAGCAATGTTGACAGGTAAGGATGTCAATGAAATTCTTAGTGTTGCATACATTACAGATCCCATAGCCAAAAAAACTAGGATGGGGATCTCACCAAGCAAAGGCTTGAACCCCCAACCCATCTCATCCATCATCCCCCACACTCGCTCAATGGTCCGAGTAGCCCCGATCATAGATATTCAGGAAAACCCTGAGCCTAACACCCATCCATCCAGCATCATCATTGAACACCCTCTGTCACCACCACAACCCCAGTCGCCACCCACAAAAACTGACATTCCACCCCAAACCATTGATCTGGATCCAATGCATCTCGATCACCCAGAACTACACGAGCAAAGACCTGAACTCCCAGAAACAAGCCGAGAGTTACCCGAGCAAAGACCAGAACTTCTTATTCCAAATGCAAAAGTACCTGAGCAGAGACTATAACTGACTGGCCCGAATCTTGAATCCCAAGACCAGCAGATTGTACCATTTGGGTAGCATAAGGACACTCCATCCTCAATGAAGATGCAAACGGTAGAAAAGCCACAATTCCAAAGTCCCCAACACTTTTCCTCAATGACCAAGGTTGAGGGTGACATGGGAAGCACAACTCCATAAGAGGAGGTACATAACGAGGTGAAGCTACCAGAGGTTCATAAGGAACCAGAGACAACTTCAGGGAAAAGCACAACATCAGTGCAGGAACAGATGGAGCTAGTTCTCCAAAACCCTCAGCAGTGCTCAGAGTTGTTGCAACTCTGCCTGGGCAGAACAGAATTTCTAACGCTCCTTCCATCAACATTGAGGTTGAGTCTTGTTCCAAGACCATCCATAGGAGAGGAGGAGGTAGAGACTCCCTCAGAACATTCAAAGGCTAGTGGACTTCCACTACAGTTCCAAGCACCCAGGGATGCTACCCCTTCATCTGTTGACCTTACACAGTGGCCAACAACACACCTAGTTGGAATGATCAGAGGCTCAACTGATCAACTGGAGCAGAGGCTCCAACAGGCCGAAAGGTCTACAAAGTTCGCAAGGGATGAAGTGTTCCTTGTGCAAGCATGCAGAAAATAGGAAGCACACACAAAGATCCAAGTGGAGCACAAACTATAAAGAGTTCAAGAAAGGTTTGTTGAAGCCTAGCTGGAAATACGGAAGGTAGCACCACAACTACCAGAATCCAGTGATGCAAGAGAGCCAAAGCATCAGATTGAACTACTTCAAGAAGCATGGTAATAATTTTCCATTCACGTAGAGCATCTGGAAGTGTCATTGCGGCAGACCCAGCAAGAAGCACAACAGCAACCTCGGAAGTTGTAGGAGCTAGAAGGAAACAATGCTAGAGCAGCACTACACAAGCGCACAACTGAGTGCATGAATATTTTCAGAGAAGTCAGTGATTGGATGGGCATCATCGCTAGGTGCAAACTGACTCTAGAAGACGTACGTACTAGAATCTAGTTGTTGAATGAGGAAGTTGCAACTACTCTGGATCCATTGTAGTAACAACAGAAGTTTGATTAGATTTAGCAAGAGGGAAATGAGTTAAATGCCCTGTTTGAGGCACAATATGTAGCTCAGCAGGAGCTGTGTGTCTTTAGAGCTATCATTCAAAGAGTTTACATGCAAATTCATCATGTTGATGCAACAACAGACTTTGAATGGAACTCTTTGGTTGCATCTAAGCTCAAGGAATGTATCATGGATGCGATCCAACAGTTCATTTTCGAGGCCTCACTCCTTAACAGGAAATGGCAGGATAAAGTTGGGAGCTTTCAAGAAGTCAAGAAGTAGGCCTTGGAGTTGGTCCCAGAGTTGGGTCCCTTGTTTGAAGAGGTAGAAAAAGAGAAATCGCAATCAAAATAGGACAGCAAAGAGGAAAAGGAGGACAAGGGAAAGCAGCAGTTTCTCCTAGAAGTTGCGAAGAAGCCAAGTACTTGACTCAAGGGCGAGTCAAGGCTTGTGGTCGAAGCATGTTGGGCCCTTCATTTTTGGATTGGAAGTTGTGCAAGAATTACTATAGTCCCATTTTTGGTTTAGCATGAGTTGTGCAAGCTACAAAAGAAGATGGACAGTAGAGCAAGGAAAAGTAATAGAAAGCAGTTTTGAAAAGGACAACGCAACGCCAGCAGGGCAAAAGTAGTTGCAACAGAACAAGAAAGAATGTGAGCCCAAAGCCAGAAGACCCTACTCAACTTATATATGTGAGATTTATTTGACTGTAAAAGGGTTTTAAGGGTTCTCCCCTTGTTGTTGTGTTCAGGTTGTTGTCCTTCTTGTTGTTGTCTTTTGTTGATAAGTTGGGTTTCAGTTCTGTAAATGTAATCTGTATACAGTTTTATGTAAATATAAGAGACCTGCGACATGGGTCTAGAGCCAGAGGTCTGTAACAAAGCATTTATTTGTATCTATGAGGTTGTATCTAATAAGATCTTATGATAATATATAGAGAAGGATCCAAAATTTTGAAATATGATGTGTCATTTTGGGTTTATGTTTGTGCGTTGTATCTTTATAGTACTTCTTTATGCTTCATAAGTTCCATGTGATGTTTCTGTGTATGAATGATTTTCACAAGCTAGGTATCTTCAGTTCCTTCATGTATGAGCTCAGATCTATTATGTAGTTATATTTTCTTGCACAATATCATGGTGAATCTTGAAGTTTCTGTGAACCCACCTAAGTACTCTCCTTTCCCTTCCCTATCCTTATGTCTTAGTTGTGCTTCGGGTGAGACTTCTTCTCTTCGGAGGAGATGAAAAGGTCAATGCTCTAGACTACACGGTACCCTTTGTTGGTAACTTGAGAAGGACCCTGGTCTGATCAATTTCACGCCAACAGACAACTTATGAAATGTATGAAGCATTAAAGAATATGTTTGAGAGTAACAACACCCTCAGAGCTCTTACATTGAAGGGTTAGCTTCAAAATATCAAGATGACAAAAGGTGACACCATTGTTATCTTCTTCATGAAGATGTCAAAGATCATAGATCAGATAGGTTCCATTTGATAAATCATCTTAGACATAGAACTTGTTCTGATCACTCTCAATAATCTTCTAAAACATTGGGAACCATTTCCTCAAAGTATCAGTGATAGATAACAACTACCTACTTTTGATCATCTGTGGATAGACTGTACCCAGGAAGAAATCAGACTTATAGCTAGAGGAGTGGAATACTCCCCTCATGATGACAATCATGCTCTTTCACTTCATACAAATAAAGGAGGAAGAAATAAAAGAAACTTCAATCAAACATTCAAAGACGAGAAGACTTCATCAACTTTAGGTTATGATCAGAGAAAAGACTTGTCAAAGATCTAGTACTTCAGATGTGACAAGTATGGACACATTGCGAGAAATTGTCCTACCAGGAAGAGATGAAGATGATATGCTTCCACTGCTGACATGGATCCAGACCCACCTCATAAAGATGAAGACATGAGATATGAGGATTTCTTCCTCTGACCTTTCTCAGGAAGACCAAATACAATATTGAGCATGATTGTAGACTAGGGTAAGTTTTTATACTACATTCCTTATTTGATTTAATCATTAACCTGTAGTTACTTGCATTCTGATAATGAAGGGTATTATCCCGAGTGTGGGATACCTCTTGTCTTGGACCATTATCCCTGGTACGGGAGTCCAAATTTTCTTCGTTGATTATTATCCTAGTACAAGAGACTAGCAAAGTACTGTAGAGTCAGTAGAGGACCTGAGAAGACATGAGATGTCTCCAAGTTAGCAACATAGAAAAGGGAAGATGTCTATCCTTTAGGATTCAGAGGGAGTCACTTGACTTAGAGGGAGTCAAAATATTTGAGAATATGGAAGAAATAATAACTTCTCCCCTTCAACAGTTCAGAAGGAGATAGTTATTGATCTTGTTGATCCAATTGATCACGTAGCTCCATTTGATTTTTCCAGAGACAATGCAGTAGGCCATAAAAGGCCTACCTGGGCTCAACAAAATCTGTAGGAGGCATAGGGACATGCAGCTCCTTGAGGCACATTCCGAAAGAGCAAGAGACCATAGATATTTTTGAGCTATTTTTTAGCCATGAGCCACATTATTTATACCAAGTATTTTTGTCATGGGGAAGCAACAACTCAGCAGGTATGGAAAGATGCCATGACAGAAGAGTATGAGTCCATCATGAAGAATGATGTGTGGTATATTGTTCCGAGACCATAAGGGAACTCTGTAGTGACTTACAAGAGGATCTATAAGATCAATTATGCAGCTGATGGAAGTGTCAAGAACTACAAAGTGAGATTTGTAGCCAGAGGATTTTCACAGGTAGAGGAAATGGATTATGAGGAGACATTTTCTCATGTATCCCGATACACTTCCATCCATACTATCATTACACTAGCTACATATATGTGTTGGAAACTACATCATATGGATGTAAAGACATCCTTTCTCAATAGCGAGATTGAGGAAGGAGTTTACATCGAGCAGCTAGAGGGATTCGTGATTCATAAGTTAGTCGAGACAGACTCACTAGATAACAATGAAACATGTATTGAGATATCTATGAGGAATAATTGGATATGGCCTGAGATATGCCTCCAGTGTAGACATGATATTACAATGATATGTCGATGCAGATTGGGAAGGGAGTACAGTGGACCGGAAGAGCACATACAGTTGTTGTTTTACATTGGGTCTGCCATGGTTTCCTAGTGCAACAGGAAACAGAACTATGTGGCCTTGAGTACCGTAGAAGCAGAGTATATAACATTGAGTGTGGCAGTCTGTGAAGCAGTGTGGTTTCGCAAGCTCTTGACAGATTTATTTGATCATGAGATGGATCCTACCATTAGTCATAGTGATAACCAGAGTTGTGTGAAGCTCTCTAAAAATCCTATGTTTCACAATAAATCAAAACACATTGAGATAAAACATCATTATATCAGAGACATGGTGCGAAGGAAAGTAGTACATGTGCAGTACCTTACTACACATGAGCAGAATTCATATATCTTCACCAAACCACTTGCAAGGACAAAGTTCAAGTACTTTCGTGAGAGACTTGTCCTAGTGGAGAATGCCTCCCTAGCTGAGAGGGAGTGTTGATGATTGCAGCTTTGTGAGACATTCTCTAGGACACGTTCTCTTTTGAGATTGAGTTGAGTCAACCTGTGAGAGATCCCATGTGTTGGGTGTGCCCATGTGATGGGTGTGTCATTCCTCTCTGGACTGAGATGAGACGATGTGTGCCCCTGTGTGGGGTGAGGATTCCCATGTGATGGGTGCTTCATTCCTATCTGGATTGAAATGAGATAATGTGTACCCCTATGTGGGGTGAAGGTGCCCATGTGATGGGTGTGCGTCAGACTCTAGACTGAATTGTTATGACGTGTGGTCTCCTGCCTTGTGGACTTAGTTGAGTTAGGCTTGAGATGGTACTCCAGATGATTCTCATGTGGACTCAGTTGAGATAGAGATATGTTGAGTAGGATGTCCATGTGGCTGAGCACAGGTGGGTGTGTCCCTAGTGGTTGAGCACTAGTGGATGTGTGAGATCCTTGCTATATTGTCTAAGTGTAAGATTTACTTGTAACCCTAACTGTGATGTAAAGGGTACAGGTCGGCCCCATCATATGTGAAAGATAATTATTTTTATTGTAATAATTAATTATTTTATGAGTTATTGAGGTCAGCCCTATTTTTCCAATAGACACGGCTTTTATTTTGTTTAGGTATAGTATAAATAAGATGTGATTTCCCCATTGAGGAAACACACTCACACAAGTCACTTAACATTTTGGAAATTTCAGCATGTACATTTCTAGGGCTGAAGTGTGCACTTCTCTTGGGTGCAAGTTTCAAGGTTGTAGAAGAACCTCTTGTGTGCATTAGGGTTTTATGGTTGGGGGATATTATCTTGAGAATATAGCAAAGTATTGTTGGGTTTTCTTCCCTTGAGTAGAAGGGTTTCCCAGGATATTTATTGTGTTCGTGTGCATGGTAATTCTTCTTGTGATCTTGGTTATTTCAGAACTTGTGTATGGTGTAGCTGCATATTTTTATGGTTCAAGTAAATTCTAAAATGAAATAAATCTCATGCTTGAGCCTAGCATAGAAAAAATCCGTAACCACCACCTCATAATCTTCCTACAATAACCTTGATAGATACCCTATGGAAACCCTCCATTAGGTCACAGAGCTATTTGGTATCTTGATTTATCCATTTGTTTCACACTCATATTCATAAACTAATACAATACATAAATAATCTCAATGACATTGGCCACTATATGAAAAATCAAAGACAAGCTAGCTACAATGCCTCTACTTATTTATTCTCTATTAAGTTCATATTTTAGTTTTATCTATGAAGTGGATTAAATTTTGAGTGGTTCAATTATTCATATATCTTTTCAAAACCATAGTTGTTGTGCTAACCTTTTTTAGTCACTAAGACAAACTCTAGAATCTTCTCTCACAATTTTTGAGGACATTCTTCTGCATACAACTCTTCAGCTAGGGCATTCTCAAAATCTCTATATGCACAAATTATGTTTGAAACTAGGGTGTCTCTTCTCTAAATTTCATGGGCACACTCTAGTCAGAACACATGATAGGGTTGTGTTAGGACTTATGTGCAACATTCATAAATGCCCTAAATTATGTCTAGAATACTTGTGCAATTCCTAGATGCCTAACCACTTATTGTACTATTTTAGGTCATTGTCACTCATTGTGGTCTCTCCAAATAATCTCTCTCTCTCTCTACTTGCCTCATAGGAATCACATCCTGATGGCACTAATATATCACATACCAAAGGAATTCACATCTTGCCCAAATATTATTTAATATATTTATGTTAATTTTAAATATAAATTTAAATAATTTATTTAAATGACTTTGTTTAGTTAATTTATAATTATCATACACACACACCCACAAAAAAAAAACATAATTTTATTATGTCAAAAGTAAAATTGCAATCCTTGGATTCTCATGAAGGATTCCATGTATCTCCAATCATAGAGTCCACTTCTTTCTCAAACAACTTTATCCACTAAAATGTGACATTTTTTTATACCAACACCCATGTAGTCTTTCTACATAAATATACTATCCTATATCTCATAGTTTGTCTTACATAAAAATCATATGTCCAGTAGATAGTTTGATACTATCATGTATCTCATAGTTTTCTTACTAAAACTTTTAGAGAAAATCCTGTAAAATAGTCTTCCCCGTCAATATCAAAATATTGTAGCCTGCATCATCTAGAAAGAGTATCTTATAGGTGAAACATGTCCCACAAAATATCAAAATTTCAAATAGTTAAGAGTAGCATGACTTCAAACAAACCTATAAGAAAGGTGCATGTTCAAATATAGTGGACTTACCCTCCATCACTTCTTCAATGATCCATTTCCCAAGTTCCAACAACAATCCCTCTTTTGAAATCTTGTCAATTTCAATGTTTTGTTCCATGTAGACATAACTAAATGAGAGAGTTGTGAATAAATATTTTGATCTTTGTATCTCTTCATAAGTTTGCCTCAACAAGAAATTTTCCACGACACACACACCTAGCATCCAATCTATCACCATAAGTGAATCTCCAAAAACTTGTAATTTTATTGCCCCATATTTGGCAGCCAACATGAGACTTATTTTGAGAACCATAAACTCTGCAATATTGTTCATACCTCTCCCAAATGTTTATGTTACTTGAAAAAATGAGTATCCTTCAGATATAGTACACCTCCTCCCCCACTAACATGTTATTTATTTTGTGAGGAACCATCAAAGTATGCTAAGCAGTTAGACTTGTCAATCAGTTCAAATCTTATTTGTCTTGTGATATTTTCAGGATTTGACTATGAGAAGTGATTTAGGATTCTCAGTCCTTCTGTAGCACATAACAAGACTAATACAGATTGCTCCTAAAAAAGTGCAGCATTCCTTTCTAACCATACTTCCCATGCCACTATGAGAGGAAGATATTTCAAATTGTCATGTACCTTGTTACCCATCCATACTTTTAGACCCTCGTATTTTTAGTCATTTTTCCATGTTTCTTTCAATCTTAAAAATATTTTTTACCATTTATTTTTTTAAAGTTATGATTTTTCATATAATTGTGTCTCCTTAATTAATTTATTGTTCCATACTTTTAAAATATAGTGGAAAACACCATTTTTAACACATTGTTTACCTTTACTTAAAAAAAAAAATGTAGTTAAATAACACTATTTTTTAATATTTAATAAAAAAATAGAATTCATTTTTTTTTATAGATTAAAAATTAAGAAAAATAAATAAAATAAAAAATTAGATAATAAAAAAGCTTAAAG
>ML791175.1:139999-179299 GCA_009831015.1 Picea engelmannii
AGCTCAGAAAAACTTTCATCTTGGCTACCCAAGTGCTATGATTCGACCCGTTCAAAACAGGTGCTTGCATGAGAGCCTGGTTGCTCATGTTGGCCATTTTCTGCTCAAAAAATTATATACCGGCGGCTAAAAAACAAATTGCATAGAAAAAAAACAGATTTGCAATTCTTACAGAGCTTGCTGAAAAACGCTTTGCAATTCGGCAAGCTGGACAAAGGCTGGATCTGCAGCCTGCTCTAATACCATGAAAACAAATCTGCAGCCACAGAAAAACGAATTGATAGAGCAGAGAAAACAGAAAACGAATTTACCAAGAACCGCAGAACAGAATAGCACAAAACACCACACGGATCTCATTATTGAATTGATATATAAAGGAATTACATGCATGGAAATGCTTCGTAAATAATGAAGCGACTAACAGCTCACTCAGTGATGAAAACAAGAAACCTAACAAATTGACAGTTAACTAAACGGAATCGCGGAGCAAATCGCTCAACTTATTCGTCTAACATTTTTCCCAGTTAGTGATCAAACCCTTTAAATCGACATGCTCTGCAAGCGGGAATACTTCTGTGGTAAAACTTTGCTATTCGAACTCTGCGTGAATATTTCTCTGGTGATTACTACTACATAAAACTATGCTATTAGAACTCTATATTCTTCTAGGGTGAATACATGAACACTTATGCAGTTGAACTCTCCGTGAATACTTCAGCGATGAATAAAAATATATATTTTATAAGAGAATTATGTCAAATATTTATGAGATGTCATTTTTAATCTAACAAAAATATTATTTTTTTTAAATTAAAAAAAAATTAAGAAATTAATAAAATTGTATACATAAAATGAATTTTATGATAAGATTAATGATTTTTATGAGAATTTATAATGATATAATTTTGATTTAGTGAAATTTTAAAAAATTAATGAAGAATTATTATATTTGTTTTAATATTTAATTTTTATAATTGAAAAAAAATTTAGAGATTTTTAAGATTTATTTCATTTTGATGTTATGAACCAGTGTAGATTTTTCTTAACTTTAATTTTGGATCTATCAAGTGTTTAGAAAGATCAAATCTCTAGAGGTACAAACTTTTAACCTTTAACATGTATATATGTATATAATGGAGCTTACATAAATTTTTATTATTTTTATTATCATTTTAATGTTTTATTATTAACTATTTTTATTATCATTTTAATATTTTATTATTAACTCAGAAACAACTCAATTGACAAATGCAGTGATATAAAATATTTTGTTTAATTTAGTTTTTATTTTTTAATTTTTAATTTAACAAAAAGATATTTTTACTCTATTAAATAAATTATGATGGATTACTTAAGTTTTTTTTAATACACTATATTTTTTTTTTAAATATGTTTGTCATAGTGTTTTAAATATATTAATATTTTGTAGAATTTTCTCTATATTTTCTAATAATTTAATAAAGAGTTAACATTTATATTTATTTTTATTTTTTTTAATTCATAGATAAATTTTATTAAATTTCCAAGCCATCCTATGAAAATTGTTGTTCTTTATGTTAATTTTATTTCTTGTATATACATGTTGCACATTTATATATTATTATCAACATTTTTAGAAATTGTTAGATTGGTAGATTTGAGTGATTTTTTTTGTGTATAATCCAAGTGCCACAAGGATTTTTCAGCATGTTGAATCCATTTCTACATTCAAAAATGGATAACAAAAAATAGTGATTCCTAGGTAAAAGTTATTTAGTAGAACAGCTAGACAACTCGGAATCCTGCTATATAAAAATTTACACTAATCACTATTTTTTGTTGTTTAAAATCTATTTTTGAATGTAGAAATGGATTCAGCTTACTGAAAAGCCCTTTTCACATAATCACTCAAATCTAAGTCTAGCTGGATTTGGAGCAAATGTCCCAGGAAAAAATGTCATTTCCTACAATGTTTAGGGTTTAGGTTAAACATTTTAAGAAATGACTATTTTATCTGGGGACATTTGCTCAAAATCCAACCAAAAATTGTTAGTTTTGTAGATTTGAGTGATTATTTATGTATAATTCTTAGAAGTAGACAAGGCTGTTAATTTAAACACCCAAAACATGGAAAATTGTGCTGAATGATCACTGAAGATGTTAACTGGGCCGCTTGTGGCTATGCAGGATTCAGAAATTCTGACGCTTCAATAAGTCTTGGGCCGCCATCTTCATATCAGATGGTTGGAACAGACACCGATGGTGGTAAATCTAGAGGCTGCATATCGTTCCCTTTAGAGAGTGGTGTCTGAGCATCAAACGGGCTGGTGTTGTGTGACGACTGCAGGATGAAGATTGGCGCGAGCCACAGCTAGTTCTGGAACATTAGTCTGTGGCTGCCAATTCATTTTTTCCAAAACACTGCCGTCTACAGGAATTGCAGCAGCAGTGTTTTCCTCAATAACACTGGTGAGGCAGTAGCCATGGTGTTGATCATGTCCATCACCCTCTACTTCACCTGCAGCCCAATTTTATGTTACAGGCGCTCGAACTGATGGAAATATCGATCCTGTGCCAACATAACATAGACTCTGGCTCTCGTGAGCGCTTTCAATTTGTTCTCAAACAGTTGCTGGATGGGTATAAGTTAATTATCCGAGTGTGTAGATTTAATCAATCATAATGTATGAGCTTTCTGGAACTTTCTGGAAAAATACTAAGTTTTGATAAGTTAATTTGTTTTGTTAAGTCAAAACTTCTCACACAGTATTTTTCCAGATAAGTTAATTGTTTTGATCTTAGTAAGTAAGATTGCAAGTTACAAAGTCCGAAAAATCTTCAGTTTCTGTGAACGTTCATAACATTCATTGCTGGCAGGTTGGTGGCCGCATTTCTGTGGTGGATAAGCGAACTCTACCGGAAAACAATAGAACATCGGTTTCAGCAATCTCACTAGGTTGTGAGATGGTTGGTGGTGGACAGGATTCTTCACTTGACCTTTGTGCCAAACTCTGTTTAGTTGATGAAAAAGAAAAACTGATATTTTTTACGTACTTGAAGCCAAACTCTGTTTAGTTGATGAAAAAGAAAAACTGATATTTTTTACGTACTTGAAGCCACAGCTTCAAGTTACACATTACAGGTAGTATTTATGTGAAAGGTTGGCATTTCATATTTGATGTAAAATCCTCGTTTCCCTATGACCTTCAGTACAGGACAAGACATTGCTTGATATTATATTAAAAACCAATTATCTGTATAGGTATGAGATAACTGGCATCAATCCTGAACATCTGAAGAATGCAATGCCACTGAAGCAAGTGCAAGACATAGTTCAGCAAATATTGTACAGTGGGGAAGCAATTTTCCGGGCACAAAGCATAGGAGGAAGGTCAAAACTTGTCGTGGGTCACAACGTAGATCGCGTCTTACAGTGCTTGGAAATGGAATACCCCACTCGTCTTATCAGGTCTCTCTATATTTTTTTTCGCATCAAGACTGTTACCAATTTAATGTGCAGTCTTTCTCTAATTTCTCTTCACTGGTTGTTCATGGAGTTGATTTTCTGTGTTTCCCATTATCTTCAGAGATACTGCGAAGTACCCACCACTGGTGAAAACAAATAAGGCAAGCAACTCGCTCAAGAATCTCACAAGCATTTCTAGGGTAAATCTGGCCCCCTCTCTCTGCATGCTTTATGCCACCGGGCTGACTATTGCTCATAATCAGTACTAACAGCAAATTAAAAGAACAAGTGTAGTGAAGATTGGATATATTAAAAGAACAAGTGTAGTGAAGATTGGATATAGTTTTTCCATAGGTACGAAATCTAGAAGAAGAAGAAATGATTTGATGATGAGCTCTTCTAATTTTTTTTATTGTTTCTTCGCTGAATAAGTTATTCCAAGAGCTAACGGCTAGCTGTCAAGATATTTATATAGCTAGTTGTCCTGCTGTATTTGAAGACTTTACCTTCTAAAATGAAAAAAAAATCTGTTTCCACTTTTCCTGAAGTGCAGAATATACACCTTTTCTTTTCAAGTTCTTTTGATCTTTTCCCACGCCCAATTTCACAACAGAGTTGATGAGAATCCTTACTAAAACTGCGTAGCAGCAATGCGTCTGCACAAGAAGATAAGATCCCAACGCCATTCATGGGAGGGGAGTGGGAAGGTATCAGCTCATGATTATGAAACAAATAGCAATAATCCCTTTGCTGTTAGGAAACAAAAGGATTTGGAAGCGATGACACCAGATGCTTTACTCAAAATTTCTCGCCCTAAATACGATTGCTGGTGTTTAGATGCAGCACTACCACCATAATAATGTCACTCTATATCTTCCGGCCCCGGTCATCTGAAATTCTCTTGTATGTTTTTTTAAATATATATTTATATTCTGTCGTAATTTTTTTTCAGAGTAAAAGTCATTAATTAATTATATATATAATGAAAAATAAAATAAGGAACTAAATAATGAGATTTTTAATATATATATTATTAGAAACGGCTTGGAATGTTATGTATTTATTTTTTCAACAGAAATTATGTCTTTACAGAAGGAGGATATAGATTTTTTTGGAGTTTAAACTTGATAGTTATATATATAACTACGAGCTTGACTTTGATCATAAATCTTTAATCCTAACTTTAAACTTTTCCATGTATAGGAGAGTCATTGAACAAAATTCTAATAATCAAAGGAATTTAAGCTTTGACAAAATTAAAGTTGACATTTTCTTAAAGGATTTAAATAGTAAATTAAATCTCCTAACTTATAAGGACAACATTGAAGAACTCTATCATAATTTTACAACTACCCTTTCCACTTATATTAACAAGTTCTCTTTCCAAGTGATAGAATGACCAACCCTTGGTATGATAAAGAATGTAAAATTTATAGGAAAGTCATTAGGGATGCTTCTAATGAGTCCTTAAAACTCGATAAGATCAATATGTACAAAGACCTAATTAAAAGGGAAAAAATGTACTCTGGATCCTAAGAAGTTCTAGAGCCAAATTCTAAAAAGCAATACTAAAGAAAATAATAGGATCTCCTTAAGGGAGTGGAATTCCTACCTTAAAAGTCTTTACTAGTTCCCTAATGCCATGGACATCATTCTTATTGTCCCTACAAAGGAAGAAGTTTATTCTTTAGATGACATAGAGTTCCCTTCCAAATGGGAAAGCTAAGGACATTGAAGGCTACCAAGATGAAATTTTTAAAATTTGAGGACCAATCCTTATCCCTCACATACACAAGCTCTTTAATTTAGCACTCAAGCATGGATTACATAGTCAACAGAAAAAGAGGACATGACAATCAAATCCATCTTAATCATCCAATTTTGAACCTTCCATCCTATTTTCAAAATAGAAATACCTATCGGTATAATGAAGTATTTTAATCTTCATATTAAATGAATTATGAAATTTCTACTTAAAAACACTAAAACAACAACAATGCTTAAATAACAACAACACAAGGTTACAAAATCATTATTATCTCAAAAAATACAAAGTTGTATTTACTTTAATTAGTTTTAATTAGTGTATCATTTTCTCGCATGATGCAAATTATATGCAACCATAATAACACATTGCAAACAATATCACATATACATTGTAATATCTAAAAAAACATTATTCCAAATAAGAGGGGATAGGTCATTACCGTGGTTGATTAGTGTACTAAGAACATGAAAAAAATTAAAGACAATTCGAATAGTTACACTACAAGGAATTAAAAGATGTATTTCTCTGGTATGTAACTTGTATTGAATATTCTCGTGCAATAAATCAATGAAAATTTCTCTATAACAATGTGAAATTAACTTGAGAAATAACAATTCGGTATCATTTCTAGAACCATATCATAGGTACCATTGCTTTGGACATGGCCACCACAAGCTATCGACTATAGTGACAAGTTAGTCGTTCAAAGAATCCATTAAACGCGGGTAGGTCAATGGGTCAATGCCATCAATGTATAGAGCATTTAATGCATTATTTTAATGAATATTTTGATTCCGTTTCATTTATATATTTTAATTCAATTTTAATAGTTTTATAAATAAATTTAAAATATTACCTATCAAGGATATTTATTCTTATCAATATATTATATATTAATTTAAAAAATAAATATATATTTTTAAAATTTATAAAAAAGTTTTTAATTTTGAAAAAGAAAATGATAAAGAATGTTAGAAAACATTGAAGAACAATATAAATAATGTTGGGAAACATTGAAGAACACTATAAAAAATTTATATTAAAATGTAGAAACATGGGCTAATCTTAATAGTACTTAATATGAGAAATGTAAAATGTTTGGTGATAGTTTTGTAAAAATATTCAAATTTCTAAAAATTTTATATAGTTTATATAAAATTTTGATGATTTTTAAGGTAAAATAATTTTATTCTATGAAATTAGGGTTAATAGTTTTTGTAAAAAATAGAAATCTTTGAATCTTTTTTTTTGAAAAAAAACATGGAAAATTAATCCATTGTAAAAATTTAGTCCCTAAAATCATCTATGATAAAAAGCATGCAAATTAAAAGCCAATTAAATTGGAAAAGAAAAGTAAAATCCCCACATTTATTATGAAAGAATCTCTATTAAAAATAAGAAATAATAATAAGTTATAATATTAAATATTATTAATTAAATAATTAAATTAGAAGATTTATGATGGAACAATGAACTAGGCAATCCCAAAAATTAGATTATTGATGAACGTATAATAGTAGAGTTCTGTTTAAAATCGACTCGTTCTTTTGATAATTTGGATTACTTTAGAGATCGATAAAGTTGAAGGGCATTCATATAACTAGTTGATTTTTTTTTGGATTACTTTAAAGTTGAAGGGCATTCATATAACTAGTTGATTTTTTTTTGGATTACTTTAGAGATCGATAAAGTTGAAGGGCATTCATATAACTAGTTGATTTTTTAGAATTTAAGAATAAATTTTAAAATATTCTTATAATAGTATAACGCTCATTTAAGGATACATCAACCATATCTGACCTTTTTATAGGAAAGATGTACAAGAAAAGCATAAAAATAATTGTTATCATATGTGAAATGTGTTGAGTTGATTAATGGAAACCGCTTTCTATTTTATGTTTTAAAATATTATATTTTATGTTATAAATGTATAGTCAATTTTGATCACACAAGTTTTTGGTGTTTACTAAATAATAATAACTAACACAATTGATATAGTCCATTAAGATTTTGATGTAAAATCTATTAAAAATTATCAATATGAAAATACAAAACATATGAGTATTTTGGTTCATCTTTGATTCATATTATATTACAAAACATATGAGTTTTTTTGGTCCTCTTTGATTCATATTATATTTTTTTAGTTATTATTTTATTTTCTTACTTTAGAAGCTTGTCAATTGGTATCAAATCTTACGATTGCATTTAAATAGTGACCTCACCTTGATTTGTATTCTTCTTTGTTAGATGATCATACCTTTTGCTAGTTCATCTACAAGGGTTGCAACTTGCCTTAGTACATCTCATTATTCATCGAAAGATTTATTTCCTACGGTGTTAGGGACAATTAGCTCACCTTAAGGGTTTCTCATTACCCTCCCTAGTTGTTTGTAATATTTTTTATCTTCATGTTAAGATATTGCTAGTTAAAAAAAATGTGAATTATGGATCAAATAGCCAAATAAGCATAAAAAAAGACTCAATTCAATAATGTCACCCCTAAATCAAGTGAAAAATTGAATGAATAAGAAGTCTCTATGAGGGGACAACCTCGTATTACAAAATATCAAATGCACAAGATAAGATGATCATTCAAATGAGGCTCCTTGATGTATATATAGGAGACAAAGAGGGATACAAAGCAATAATAATAAGATGACATAAAAATAAATATTGTAACAATAAGGAATGGGAGTTAAGGTTATGGGTTTAACATTCCCCTCCCCTTCAAACAAGTCTTCCCTGAATGTTGACTAGTTCTAGATACTTTTATTTGAATAACTCATCTTCCAAGTCGCATCTTATGTTGGCAGGTTTTTCCACATAGTGAGGTATTGAGTAATTGCTCAAGTTTGTAATTGCTTAATTCATGTTTCAATCATTGATACAGGTTAATGTATGATTTTTCCCTCTTCTTCGAGCTTTGAAAAAATAGTCTGAACTAGGATTTTGTCTCTAATTATCTTCTTTAAACAAGAAACATGGAAGACCAAATGTACATGTGATGAAGCATGAAATCGGATTTGTAAGCCATATTGTCAATCCTCTACAACACCTTATAGGGACCATGGTACTTGGATGCTAATTTATTTTCCTTATTTT
The DNA here is from genome assembly GCA_009831015.1 of Picea engelmannii. Classification (NCBI taxonomy): domain Eukaryota; kingdom Viridiplantae; phylum Streptophyta; class Pinopsida; order Pinales; family Pinaceae; genus Picea; species Picea engelmannii. The sequence continues at coordinate 148,318 of ML791175.1, forward strand.
GTTGCTTAAGAGACATATGTTTGTATGATTGTAGCCTCATAAATACCCAATCCCCCACTTCAAAGCGTCGTTCACGATGATGTTGATATGCTTGTTGTTTCATCTTGTTTTTTTTTCTATGGTCAAGTTTCCCTTCAATAGTTGGTGAACCTCTTATTGGTGTTGAAAATGTTCCTCCACTGCTTGAACCTTAGGTTTCCCTCTCAAGGGTGATGTGATAGATGGATGTAGAGTCCTCATCGTTCACTCCTAGCTATGAGGTAGGTAGCCACAAATGGGAATTTCAAATTGCATCCTTCATACGACATTTTCCCATAATAACAATTTAATAAGCCTCCCCAAAAGGACCAGAATTAAATAAAATGCATGCACGTGTGCAATAAACAAAAGGTAGCAGAATTGCACAAGCATGGTTTGATAAGATTCATGAAAACTAAATTCCCATGACCAAAATCAATCATATTCACACAAAACATGTAAGATGTATAGATTTCCATAACATAAAATAACACAATTTATTCATATTCCTAAACAACAATAAGGCACTTATATTTTAACTAAACAAAGTCCAAGAAACTACTGCATAAGAGAAATTTTCCACTCAACTATAGGTATCGAGTGTAGATACCACCCCCAAGTGAGCCTATGAGGCCATTAGGGCAAAGGAAACAAGCTATAGACATATTTATCTCAACCCAACCCATCTTCTCTCATGTTCAACTAATATGTTCACTATAGAGAATTATAGGCATCGCATCCAACCATCAAACAACTATGGCACTCTCTTCCACTACCCCACACAACATAAGAAAGATATTATCTTTCTCTACTCAAAAATCCCTTGTGGATATTATTTCTTGCAATGTTATTTGATGTGGGTAAAAAAAATCCAATCTATTGTCCATCCTTTGATTTACCTACAAGATTAATACTTGGTTGTCATGCATCCAAAGATTAATGCATGAGTGTGTGAAGGTTTCATAACTTGTACCCAGCCTCTACTCTCACCAACAAACAACCATTTTTTGCCCAAGATCTACAGTTTCCTCTTCATAGTACTTATTTTGGTTAATTTATAGATTTAGCAATAGAGAACATATCATGAGCCATCTAGAGCATGAACGTGAGAGTGATGGAATGAATTCTAGAGTGAATGGTAATGAGACAAGTATGGGAAATGATAGCTAACATTACTTCTAATAGGGGGGATTTAGGACTCATACACTTTCCATGATGATTGTGCTTGGCTCGTGCTTCCATAACTATGTGAGAAGAGTTCCATGAAAACCTCTTACATGCATTCAGTGACTAGTTAGATAAGTCAAAGGAGGTGGAAGGCTTTAGTGAAGGAACGTGGTGGAAAATAATGAGTTCTAAGGCTAACACTTTGAAATAGTGGATTTAGTTTTCCATCACTACAAGGAAAAGACCCTCTAATTGAGGTTTTGGCAGAAGTGCATATAAAAATAGCTCAAAAATATGTTTATAGCAAAGGACACTAACAGAGGCAAGCAGGCAGAGGTTTTAGCAGATGTTTTTTTACAATGATTTTATAAATACATAATGTATCGATGTGTTTTTTACTATAGACGCATCGGTGCTCTGAAAAATGGTGCACCGTGGTAGGGTTATTTCAAAAAAATATATAATTTGGTGCGCTACTTAAATACTGACGCACCGGTGTGCACCATTTCTCTCAAAAATGGTGCACCATGGTAGGGTTGTTTTAAAAAAATATACTTTGGTGTGCTACTTAAATACTGATGCACTAGTGCACATCGTTGCTCTAAAAAATGGTGCACCGTGGTAGGGTTATTTTAAAAAATATATACTCTGGTGCGCTACGTGAATACTGACACACCAGTGCGCATTGTTTCTCTCATAAATGGTGCACCGTGGAAGGGTTGTTTTAAAAAATATATATACTCTGGTGCGCTACTTAAATATTGATGCACCGGTGCACACCGTTACTCTAAAAAATGGTGCATCATTGTAGGGTTATTTAAAAATATATATATACTCCAATGTGCTACTTAAATATTGACGTACTGATGCATCTAATAATCGAGCGCACCATAACAGGGTTAAATAAAAAAAAATATTGGCCGTAAAATTCATTTTTACTCTTTTCAGTGTTGTAGATCTCTCAAGGAATGGTGCAACTTTTTCCTCTTCGAAGCGCCCCGTCATTGGTGCTTCCCTTGCTTTCCTTCCTTCTGTCCATTACTCAGTGTGTGGCTTTCGAATTTTTCCAAACAGTGGGAAAATTTGGTTTTTTGGACTACGTGGTAACCATACCTCCCCAACGAGGAAATGTCCAGGTAATGTCTTTATTTATTTATAAATTAAAATTTTAAGAGATTAAAATTCAAAATTCAATTAAATTTCCATTGTTTTTAAATTTAATTTGTTTTCTATGCGGTGCATTCGAGTCGTTCAAATCGCACTGCAAACAGTGCACCTTGAAAATTTATAGGGTGCATCGAAACACCATGCCTAATTTTTTTCGATGGTGTGTTTGTAAACTCTACGCACTGGTGTGTTGGGTAATCATTAATGCACCGTTGCGTAATTTTACCAATGCACTGCCTAAAATAATATAGTTAATTTTTCGTAGTGAGTCGAAATAACGTTAACACACCAGGGCGTTATGTTAAACAATGCACTGTATAAATCAGATAAATTATTTTATGTGGTGTGTTGGTAAAATTATGCACTGGCATGTTAAGGATTACCCAATGCATTGTTGTAAAAAATTAGAGACTAAATGCCAAAGTACTGTAATTATAAAAAAAAATTAAATTGTTGGTGCGGTGTGTAGTCTTTCCTATAACGCATCGATGTATGTCGGGAAAGGCTATGCACAACAGTAACAATTTTTTTAAACGATTTTACGGTGCTTTAGGATTTTAAGTTTTTATTATTTTAGGAGGTGTGTTGGTTAATCTTAACGCACCGGTGTGATAAGGTTATACAACGCACTGCATAAAATAATATAACAAATTTTATACGGTGTGTTATGTTACATGTGTGCATCGTAGACAGTGCTCACAAGTAAGATATGCACCACGGGTAGTGCTTGATTATTTTTTGGGCGCACCGGTAATGAAATTTACTTATTTTTTGAATAAAGTTATTTTTTCGTATTTATAAATAATTTTTTCATTTACTAACTTGTTTTTATGTTTTATGTATGAGGATGATGTATTTTATATGTTAATCATGCAGAGACGTTAACGGAGAGAGCAACAACAAGAGTAGAGGGTTGACATGTACAATGTTGTATGGGATTGGGAGGTGAGGGAGAGGGAGATGGATTTGTACCCTCTCCCTATTATTGTAGTGACCCAAGTCCTCTTGAGGAATGTAGTCCTCCTTAAGTACTATGAGGAGGCTACATCCATGAAAGGGCACTTTGGGTTCTTGGTGCAGTTGATCCGTCGATGGCATGTCCATCGACAGGATTTTCGTGTTGGTCCTAATCAATGGTACCATCCCACTAAGAAGGATATATACTTTATCACTGGGCTATCCAAGAGAGGGGAGTATTTTCCCCAGTTCCTTGATGCCCCATTCAATGTTGCAGCAAAGAGTCAGCTCATGTACTCTCAAAGATATATTTCGATTGATGTACTTTCACCAACTGATTTGCAGGTGTCTGGTGGACAGCTACAGATCGCTTCTTTCAGTACAGAGGAGGTTAGGTGCTTCTCACTATTAGTGACGACCATTGCACACTTTACCAGTGATGGGTGTTGATATTATGGTAGTTGTGGGAGGTATTTACCTCCACATGTAACCCTGACAAGAATAGAATATTCTGGGAAGCAAGAAGAAACCCTAAAGCATTGTACATAACCCTAGAAGACAAGTCGGCTAAAGGAAATATTTAATATTCAGTTTTTGGCCTCCAGAATGAGAAGTTGGCCTAGACAGCTAAGGAGGAGTAATATAAATATAGGACGCCAGAGCTCATTTGAAGGACACAACTCACAACTACAGAAATCTAATGCGCACTTTAGAAATTCAATAAGTGTGCAAGTCTAGAGAGTAGTTGCAGCTACAGATACTACAACTAGTGTTTTTGGTTTTAGGCTTGGACTTTCTCTTGGTTATGGTTTGTACTTTTTGGCTTGTGCGCTAGCTCTAGAGAGAGGTATGCTACATTGATTGGCTATTAGGCCTAGGGTTTGTTTCCAGAATTATTCTTTGTCAAGGTTAAGGTGCTTGGGGGTGGCTTCAACCTATGGTTGGGTGAAAATATTTCTATATTGTTTATGGTTAAATAAGAACACCTATTATTTCTAACAAGTTATGGGCCCACTCTATCTTCGGACATAAATTGGGAGGATTTTCTCAGTTACAGTTGCAGTTGCAGTCAAAGTTTTGTTGCAGCAACGAAACCCTAACCCTCTTGTTAAGGCACCTTATGTGAATTTATTGACCTAATTTCTGGATATCCTAGTGCACCCTAGCCTAGTGCACCTCTTGGTACTCTCAGCAAGCTAAGACGTCAAGTTTGAATTTTTGGTCAAAGTCAAAGGTTGACCAAGTCAAAACAATCATGACCTACTCTATGAAGTCAGAAAACAAGTTAGAAGGGACTTCTAACTTCAGAGCATGGAAAACAAGGATTGATCTCATCCTTTCCAAGAATAAAGTGTTGGATATCGTGAAAGGAAAAATCGTGGAACCATAGTTTGAAGAAGGAAAAGAGAAGGAACCTCAGAACGTTGCAATTATGGATAAGTTCAAAGACAATGACATCAATTCCATGAGTATTATAATGGACTTTGTAAAAGACCACTTAATACCCTACATCTTTCATCTTGACTCATATAAGAAGATGTATGATGCCCTAACTAACATGTTCTCAGTCTGAAACATTGAAAAAGTAATGAGTCTGAAGAATGAGCTTCGTGACATGAAAATGAATAATGATGACATCATAACATCATACCTTGTGAGAATCTCTCAGTTAAGAGATCAACTACAAGATATTGAAGAAATCATTTCAAAGAAGGAACTAGTAAATATAGTACTCAATGGCCTTCCCAAGACATGGGATGCATTTGCTGCAAGCATGAACACAAGAAAGGAGTATCCCACATTTTAAGAACTTTGGACTTGTTGTGCACAAGAAGAATCAAGGATTAGCACAAAAGATAAATTCCAAAGTAAATATGATGATCAAGCCTACACAACAAAGTTCAAGAAATTCAGGAATAAGAATAAGTTTGACTCAAGGAAGAAACCAAATCAAGAGAAGGATATATCAAACATACAATGCTTCAACTGTCGAAAATATGGTCACTACAATAATCATTGTCCTAATTTAAAGAAAAGGAAGTAAACACATGAAGCAACAGTTGTCGAAGAAAAGGAACCCTCAAAGAAAGTCAAACAAGATGAAGCAGATTTCTTCTTCTAGTCAAGGTAATAATATTCTTCTGTAACATAGTCCTTGTACATACCATGTTTACATAGTTATTGTATATCTATTTCTTAGAAGATAATATGGTAATTGAAACAACACCTATGGAAGAATAACGAGATAAGGATTACTATTACAATGATTACTAGTCAAGTAATGTATCTGAAAAGATGAAGTGCATTGACAATCCTTGGTAACAATTCATGTGGAAGCTATTATATAAGTAACAACTGCTAGATAATCCGAAATCAAAATAAAACTTGAAGAGACCCAGAAGAAGTCAAAACAAAAATAAGTCAACAATCAAGAGGAAATTAGAAAAAGACTTGTGACACTTTGCAAAAGGCAATAAGGATGCAGACAGAAGCATGGACTATCTTAGATGGAGGAGATGATTACAGAAATCCAAAATAAGAGCATTCATTCATACATGAATCAAGGATTAGGAGGGATATAATCCTAAATATTATTCATTGAGGATTATGAAGTATCTATCCATGTTCCCATTGAAATTAGCATCCATGATAAGAAGCACGTGTTTAGTCTGACTCTAGCAGAAGTCTTCTTTGAAAAGAATCCCTAAAGTATCCTTGCCATCCTTGGTTGTCCATCTACATTCATGATCCTATGATGAAAGGAATAAGTTGGAATCTTTTGGGCATAGAAGACCCCATGGACCCAAGATCTAAAGAGAAACATGAGGAAGAACATGACGATTCCAAGAAATAAAGAAAAGCAAGAACAACCAATTATTATACCGAGAATCACAACACTACTAGCTTGGTTTGAACTCACTAAGAATAAATCGAGCATAAGAAAAGGAAGTTATGATAAAGAACAGTGTATCTAAGAAAATGTGAAAAAGACTTATGAATGGAAGCATTGCAATATCCATAGGTTCTTACAGAAGAAGGGAGAAGACTATGACAACAACTTGTTCCATATATACCTCTTGTAGTATCCATGGATTGGAATTTACATGTAAAATATTGTTCTTACCAATCAAGCAAGTGAGAAAGAAGCTTATACCATAAAGAGACCCATGTATGCAGATATAAGAAGACCTTGTATGGATTCAAAAAACTTGATGCAGAGTATCTCATATACAGCAGAAGCGTGGTGAAAACTTTATATGATAGAGATAGTGTATCAGAATAGTTACTTAGAAGTCTCGGATGATGGATTGCTAATCCATGGAAAAATCTCATGATGACAGAATAAGTGCTACTTGGATATGTTTCAATTTGAGCCTTTCCACGATGTCATGATCTAGCAGGAAACAGAAGTGTTGAATTCGACCATGATATATTGTAATGATCAGAACTATATGAAGCCTTCAGAGAAAACTAGTGTTCCATGACAGAACGAAGTACATTGAGATCAAGAATTATATTAGCTGTGATGAAGTCCATAAAAGAGAAGTGGTTCTCCAATATATCTCCATAGATGAGCAGATAGCAGAATTTTGGTAAAGTGTTTGTCTAAGATGAAAATTATGTGTACTGAAGAAACAAGTTGGGGCTCATGGATATGACTTCCTTATTGAAAAAGGAAGAGATTACTCCCATTTTGGGAGGGAGCATTGATGTGTTATTGATTTATGGAAAGTCATTTTTCAGTTCAAAAAATGGTCCAGGATGAGCAGTTCCTTTCCAGCTCGAAAAGTGGTTTGAGATTTCTGACGGACAGGTATTTTCCATTTCGAAAAATGGTCTAGATCAGACAGACATTTTCGTAATGAAAATGGTTCGATAGATTGTTGATGTACCATATAAATCGATTCCCCTTGTGGCCAGTGTGGTGGAATGGTCTAGGAAATACATTCTTCTTGGAAGTCACTCTGAGTAGTGGTCAAGTAGAATGGTTTGCCTTGTCAGGCAGTCATTCTTTCGAAGTTCATAGTTGTGAGTAGTTTCAAAGAATGGTATATTTTGGAGGTTGGTGTAGGACAGTCATTTCCATTATGAAATGGTCTGGATAGTCATTCCCTAGGGAAGACTCATTCTATCAGGTTTGCACTATGATTAGTGCTGAAGGAATGGCACAGTTAGGTGAATGGTCCAGGTTCATTAATCAGGGACAAGAATTCCCTAGGGAAGACTCATTCTCTCCATGTTGTACTATGACTAGTGTTGGAAGAATGGCCCAGTTAGGTGAATGGTCCAGGCTCAGAAATCAGGGACAATTATTCTTCTATGCTTGATATGAATAGTCCAGATATCCCATGGTTGATGTTTTACCTTCTGAGGACAGATGCTCTTCCAGATCTCACATATGTGAGTGTAATAATGGTTCAAATGACTTAGTTTATATCATGATATTTTTTTATGTAGGTTGATATCAGATGATATGATTGCTATGGAGACTGTGTGTCTATGGACAGTAGATGTATGCTATTGTGATGGATGTGTTCCACTATTTGTGACTATGTGTCATTGATTAAGTAGTCATGTGCTACTTGGTGTGGTTATGTACCACTGGATAGTAGTTGTGTACTACTATGGATAGACACAGTTGTGTTCTATTTAATGGCATTGTTCTGATTGCCATGCATACTATTAGTAGTGTTGGAAATGATTATCAGATATATGGATAGTCAGTGTGTTGGTGGACAGACATTCTCAAGACAAAAAATGGTCTAGGACATTTATTCTTCTAGGACGTATGTCTGGATTAAAAGAATAGTCCTTGTAGCCCATGGACTGGCTTCCATCATCTGTTGAAATAGTTATTCTTCTAGGACATATAACTGGATTAGAAGAATGATTCTTGTATCACTTTGTGGAGTGAGTGACTTATTCAACATCATACATGATTACTCAGATGGAGTATGACTTCGAGGTATGCTACATTGATTAGATATTAGGCCTAGGGTTTTCTTCTAGAATTATTCTCTGTCAAGGTTAAGGTTCTTAGGGATGGCTTCGGCCTATGGTTTGGTGACAATATTTCTATATTGTCTATGGTTATATGAGAACACTTGTTATTTATAACAATGGGTAGTGCATTGATTCTTTGGTACAGATTCCATGATGTATTAGATGGTCTGTCATTTTTTTGTGGCAGTTTTGTATAGTTCTAGATAGATTTCATTCTATGATACATGGGAGGGTGAACTTCCCTTTTGCTTCAGAGTTGTTTTATTTATTTTTTGAGAGGTTTCCATAAACGAGGCATACTTTTTTCTATCATTTGTCTAGGTCAATGACTCTAGTGCGGATGCACATGTGGGGCGAGATAATTCCCAAGAGCGTCCATCCGAAGTTTCCAACTAGGATTTCCACTGACACACTGGAGCTACTAGCCAGTGAGGTCGATCACATGTTTGTGATGGAGTCCTATCCTTATGTGGGGTTGGATTGGAAAGGATGTTTGAATATCCTCTTCACACTAGATGAGCTGCCATATGCTTGAGGTAATATTAGTGTTTTGTTTAAATTAATCTATTTTCATTTTATTGTCTTACTTAATTAGAATAAAATTAATTCTAACATGTTCTCTAACTTTTTTTATTAAATTGTTTATTAAAATTGTCCAATTATTGATGTGTACTATATATTTTTCATATATTGGCACATTCATTGAGGATATGCCTCCTCCCTCACTAGATGAAGATAAGGAGATGCTTGAGGCCACAGCGAGTCAGGGTCCTTGGGTATCGATACTTGGCGGCATGCACCATAGGCCGGATACTAGATTCAAGTTGGATTTGGGCGACCGACTCTGTGCACTTTTGGTTGAGGTGGGAGTTCACCCTGTGTTGATGTGAGACATCAGGGAAGATCCTATGCTCTTGGAGATTTGGAGGGAGATGTCGCATGATATGATGCCTCTTATGCATCATCTCGTCGAAGCTACCAAGATACTATAAGCGAGAAGGGTTGTCGATGATACACAATATTCCTCCAGTACCCCATCAACTGATGAGGGTGGTCGTGATCCTTCTCCACATCCTCTGCCTCCTCCTCCACCTCACCCAAATGAGAAGGAATCACTTATTCCTCCACTGTGTGATCTCCCACTTCCTCATGATCATCCATCATCTTCTACTACGGACCATGCCTCCACTACTTTTGTAGATATAATTATCACATTGGTTGGACCAGATATGATATAGCAGTTATTTGAATTGTTCATGATATATATATATATGGTGTATTTTTTTTTTCATGTTGATGTGCTTAATTTATATGTTAATGTTGATGTGTATATTGTTAGGTCATGTTAGATATTTTTGTTAAATGTGCTTGATATATGTGTATGTTATAACAATGTTCATTAGATGTGCATTTTTCGTGTTGATCATGATGATGTACTTAATTAATTTATATGTTGATGTTGATGTGTACATTGTTAGGTTATGTTAGATATGTTTGTTAAATGTGCTTGATAGATGTGTATGTTAAATGATGCTTGTTAGATGTGTGTGATGATGATGTTAGACAATGCTTGTGTTTTGTTAGATGTGATCACAATGATGATGCCATGTTAGATTAATTAGATGTGTGTGTAGCTAGCTAATTAATGGTGTTTATATGTGCTAGAGGTATATATAATTAGATTATGTTTGTGAATTTAAGTGTATTTTAGATGATGTTTATGTTTGTTAGATGGTTATCATCATGATGTTTATTTTTATTAAATGATATTTCGAAATCTTCACAATCTAACAATTATATTTCGAAATATTCACATTAATGTCATTGTAAGATTAGTTATTAATTTTTTAACTGGTATCACATTAATATGTTCTTTAAAAACATGTTAGAAATTTAATTTTTAAATTATAAACCACATTTTTATATAATCTTACTTTTAAGTCTACAAAATACATGAACATAAACTCAGTTTTTTAATCATCATGTTAACATATCATCAAAAAAGTTGTACTATTAAACATGCATATCAACCATATTATTACTTCTAATATCAACATAGATTATTAGGATAAATAAGAAACTATGTAAATTAAAATAATATCATTCAATATCTAAATATGTTTCCAACTACAAAATTATATGTCGTTGCATATATTATAAAATTTAAAAAATTAAATAAATAACTCATGCATAGTTTAAAATATTCATAACTCAAATGTTCAAGAAAGGAGATACAATGCAAATCTTAAAATTTCCCTAACATATTTAAGGATCAAAGTCATATCACTAACAAAAGTGCTTTATACAAGTGCTTGAGTGTGTCCAAAGGTAAGAGGATTGTTAATAAATGGATAAATGCCACCTTCACGACACATCAGAATTCTAACACCATTGTGACAATGAAACAATGTTTTGGAAAGCTCTTTTTTAGGTCTCAATGCTTCAATAACATGTTGGTAAAGGGTCAAACTTCTAACAGCTTGAGGCCTTTTTGAAAAAAGAAAAAAAAATCTCAGATGTGTATTTTGGCAATTACTGGTAATATTAAATTCTTAAATACTTCAAACTTGACATATTTATCCTACAAGGAAAAGAATTTTCTATCATAATTAAATGTTAGCATTGCCATTAATTGTTCCAAGATGTTTGAGAGTGGTTTCAACATCATAAAACTTTATATGGAGAAAGTAGAATTTCATATCCCATTAAAAGTTCAACTGGTTTGACATTTTTCAAGATTTCACAATTGGAAATACTTATTTATAAGTGTAAAAACCTTTGTGAATCTTACCAATTATATAAAATTCCAACTATAAAATGTTTGGAGAATTTTTTCTAAAAACATGTTGTTACGACTTTATCATGAAAATAATTCTTAAAATTTTATATTGAACATGCAACGACATATAAATATATTCAAATAACAATATAAAATTATATTTCAATCAATCGTTCCATGCAATCACAAATAATTTGAAAGACAAACACATTACGCATTAAACTGACTATTAACCAACTAAAAAATTTCAAATATTTGTTATAATTAACTTTCCATTTCCTCCATCACAAGATGAATAAAAATATATATAATTAGTGAAATAAAGATAACAAAAAGATACAACAATAGTATAAATGATGAAATAAAACATGTACATATCACTCTTTATTGTCATCACCCCGATTATCTTCCTCAATTGGCATGATAACACTGTGGTTCTAAAAAATATATTTTGATCTAGGGTCATGTCTTATTATGAACCACCAATCCCTATCCAACATATCTTGGTAAAAAAACACGTGGTTGTAGTGTTTTGGAAAAACATAAGGCTCCTTATCTTCATCCCACATCTTTATAGAGTTGATACATACCATCCCACTATTGCGATCTTCCTTTACATTATTCTAACCAAAGGTGTCCCACCACTTGCACCTAAAAATAACACATTGGAAAGAAGAGAAGTACACTCGAACGATCTCGTGTATCTTTCCAACATAACCTAACTTCCCTTGTATTAGGTTTTGATCGTGGTGGCTAGCACGATTAGATTGGTCGAACTCGACTTCCACTCCATATTATTGTGTCATGTGTCCATCATCGGCATCCTCTGTGAAAAAGTGATGTCCATATGCCCACATAGATAGGAACAAATGCACCTATAAAAAAGTGAAAAAATGACAGTGTCATGTGTCTAATAACTCGAACAATAAAATATAAAATATATATGTTACAATTAAAAGGTGCATTATAAATTTAAAATGTACACAAACATATTATTACCGAGTTGTTGCACACAATCCCTATGTTTAGTGCATCCTCTTCAGCACGTGGGTAACGACCGGATGCACTGTATTTCTCTCTGACTTGGTCAACAACCCAACTATTGGGGCATATCATTGGCATAATTTTGTTTAAATGATCAGGATAAGGCATGCTTCTACAATTCAATCGTTTGAATTCTTTCCTGACACTGTCCCATTTCCTCCTCTTATGTTTGTACAATGTGACCCACAGTTGTGTTGCCTCTGAATTGTAAACAATTAATGTATTAATGGAATCAATTTCTAAATTCTTTGATGTATATATTCATGAAATAAAACCGACATATAGTACGTATGAGATCAAAATATACATTATGAAGTTCAGTGCGAATATTTATTGTGTAGGAATTTGACAAACGATAAGTCACTAACTCTTTATCAAACGACTTTTTCCATTCATTTGGAGAAGCTCCCCTTATCTTTTGTCTTCATCCCTTTCATCGTCCCAAATCATCGCACCTGGTGTGTTGTCGATCTGATTTATGTACTAATTGGCATAATAGAAAGACTCATATGATATGTACCCCTCTGCCATAGACCCCTCAGGTTTTTCCCTTTGTCGAACAAATCCTTTCAATTTCTTCATGTACCTCTCTAAGAAGAACATCCAACGATATGAGACCACTCCAAATAATTCAACCTCATCTACTAGGTGAATTTGAATATGAACATGCAAGTCCATGAAACTCGTCGGTAGTTCCTTCTCAAACATACAAACAATCTCAGCTATCTCTTGACGTCATCGCGGAATGTTATCCATATGAATCTCCTTTGATGTGATCCAACATACAAATGCAGATAATTTAGATATGGCACATCGTAGGTCCTAGGGGAATTCATGGTTCACATAGCCATGCACCAGCAGAGGATAATGACACTAAAAAGAAAACACATACAAAATTAATTTTGTTTGATCCCATGGCATAAAAATTAAAACAAATAATAAAATCATTTTTTTTACATACGTACTCTTAGAAGGTTCAAATGGTCATGTGATTTCAACCCCGATAAATGGTATTCCACAGTGAATTTGTTTCATAGTGAAGACCCATATAAATAAGGCACCTTCACACCCAATATAAATTCCTTTTTCAAAGAGATATCATCTTTATTCAAAATCCATGGGACATCACCTTCTTTGAAAGACTAAGAGGGACCAGCCTCTCCTCTACTTTCTTATCTTGGCCAATGTTTCTTTTTAGTTTTTGAAGAAACAAGATCTCTCCTAACAACCAATGTGTCACTTTATTTTGATTATATGTGCCTTCATAAAGAAGATGAAACATTTTTAAATATATGCATGGGATATAGTAAGTGGGAAATCTTAAGATGCTCCCAATATAGGAGCTCATAAAAGACATATTTCCTTTTCGTCCCAATGGGAAATTTCTCAACATAGGTGTCGAAGAATTCTAAATCATCAAACATAGGCTCCCCATTTGAATCGAACATTTATGTAATCTCCTTATCCTTCTCTCTCTCATATGCTCTAAGCGATTATGTTGGTATCATCGTTGCAGGCCTTTGGGTTTTCTCTAGTTTACCATTGAAAGCGGATGTTGCTCTTCTGTAATGGTGTTGTTCTGGCAGGAATACCCTCGAGCAACCATACACTGGATTTCGTAGGTGGTTGGCCCACCTAGCCTTCAGAGAAGGTCCACAACATTTACATCCATGATACCCTTCCGTTACAAGACCTGTGAAATTATTAATGTATATAAATCACGTTAGAATTGAAGATAAGAACAATCACAGTGAATTAAATATGCCAAAAAATATTGTTACGTATATAAACAAATCAATAAACATGTAATTTACCAAAGCAAACTCCTAAGCCTGGATAATCATGTGTGGTGTAAGCACATATGCCATACAACGTAAAACTCGTTTTTGTTGTGATGGGTCTTGATACATCGTATACATGTATCCCTTCCCATAATTCCTTCAATCCATATACCAATGCTTGTACGTAGACATCCATATTCTTCACTTGTCTTCTACCAGGGACTATAAGGGCCAACACAAGATGTTCATATTCACGGAAAATCATAGGGGGGTATTTTTATTGATAAGTACTATAGGCCAAACAGAATAGTTGGTATTTTGGAGGGAATATGGATTGACACCATCCATGGTTATGTTGATTCGTAGACTTCGTACTTCATCCTTGAATTTTTCATCCCACGTATCCTCTATATGATTCTTGTCTATTGAATCTTTTTGGATTCGCATAACTCCCGACTCACTTCTATGCAAGGCATGTCATCCCTGCAACATAGCTAATTATTTGCAATGAAAGAGATTTTGAATCCTTGGGATTATAATCATGTGACTCAATATCTTATGAGGAGGACCATGTGATTTACCCTTTTTATTTGATTTATGGTACCTATCATGCCCACATTTCAAAAATATATCTGTGTCTGCATATTCTCCTCTATTCTCCTTTATACATCCTGAGTGGGCCTAATGGTTAAGAACATGTGTTTCCTCTTAAGAGGTCATAAGTTCAAATCCATAGGGGGGTAGGGTATGTATACCTTCATAGAATTTACCAGTTAAATCATTGGACAAAGAGGGGGTTTCATACACCAATTTGGTGTCTAGCTTGGTCGTGACCTTAAAAAAAATAGATAGAATATAATCATTCGGACATGCATGATGTGATATTTTCTCAACACCCAACATTTTCAACATTTGTTTTGCCTCTTCGCAGTTACCGGGAAAGACATTATAACTCGGAAGATCTTTTAATAACCTGTAGTTAATGTTAAATAGAAATGTACAATGTCATTTAACGTTCATAAAATCGACACTTTTTAATTTTGATTGTGTGACACGGTTTCTCAAAATATAAGGGATCACTTGATGGTCAGTTACCTCAATATTGTCGAGAAACATGCATTTTACATGCCAAACTTTGTTTTCAAGTTCTACAGTAACATTGTTGTCCCCAATTGGATAGACTTTGACCGAATAGGTCCAAAGAGAGGGGTGGTGGAAGCAAATTTCAGGCTTTAGAAAAAGGAATCAGTGATATGAGCATCATCCCCTAGCTCATCGTTCTGAAATGCGTCTAACAACATTGTCTCCATGGAATTCGTATCCCATAAATAATCATTCATACCAACCTCTATTTGATTGACTCCATTGTCAACTTGTAAATAACTACTATTGTTGTAGTCATTCCTTATTGGTGAATCTGGATGTAGCGGGAATTGAATAGGTGGTTGATTCAACTATTCTTGGTATGCTTCATCTCCAAGTTTTGCTCTTATTGCAGCCTTTTCTCGTTTTGAAATTGTAGTGGGGTGCAACGAAAGATGATAGGTAGATAGATCATCATCAGAATCCTAATTTCAAAAATATTGAACATTAGTACATCAATGATATTAGTAAGCACAATGCAATTGCCTTATTCAAATTACATTATACCAAACAATTATTACCATCGTTGACCCAATATTGTAGCTGAAAGATGACATGTTACAATTGGTAGGGTCAAGCAACTGTCCATTTTCATCTACGAACTTCTTGTGGTACGTTTCTCCTAATAAGAGCTTCCAACTTTTTTTAACTAGTGGAATATTTTCTACATCTGAAATCGATTCTAAATCAAGATCCTGTAAATTTGGATACATTTTTATTCAGATTGACACGAATAAAAAAAATCAATTAGATAATCAAAATATAAATAAAATATGAACTTACTGGATATGGAAAGGGAGAAATCCATGATGGAATTGGAGCAATATGGAACACGTTGGAATTTGAATAATTGGTCATTTGATATTATAAGTTTTTCTCCCTGCATTTGAGAAAAAACATCAATAATTTTTTAAGAATAAGGCGACTTTAAGCGGAAAATGAATACTATGAAGTACTGCAAGTCATGTGGATGCATCCTAAAAGATAATTCAATATGAATATACTATTTTATTTGCAAATAAAAATTCAAATAAATTTTAAAGCATAACGGTGCACTTTTTTAAACAAAACACATCGGTACCTCTATAACAATATAAAGTACCAGGGAGTTTAATTATTAACTACATTGATTCTCGAGATTTCAAATAAATAAAAAAGAATTATATCATATCGGTGCTCCAAAAATATTTATTGCATCGGTTCTTTATATAACCAAACGCACCGGTGTGTTATATTAATAAACGCGTCGGTGTTTCGAAAAACTTAAAAAAAAAATGCGACCTTGTTTTTTTACAATTAAAAAATGAGCAGGAATTTATTTTTCGAAATGATAATTTCATAAAGTCCTTTAAATAGTAAGAAGTTATTCACTATTTCATTATGTTTCCAAAATTTACAGGCGAGATATTTGAAAAAGAGACATACCGAGGAGGACTG
Source organism: Picea engelmannii (assembly GCA_009831015.1). Classification (NCBI taxonomy): domain Eukaryota; kingdom Viridiplantae; phylum Streptophyta; class Pinopsida; order Pinales; family Pinaceae; genus Picea; species Picea engelmannii. The sequence goes on from ML791175.1 coordinate 164,815, forward strand.
TGGAGCAGCAGAATTATTCAGAAGATCTGGATTTAAAGGGTATGGTGATTCATTCAAAACCCTTTTGGACCAAAAAAATTATTTAGAAGATCAGAATTTGAAGGGTTTTATGATTCACTCAAAACCCTGCATAGTAAAAATTTTAAATTTTACTGTTGATTTTAATAATAAAAATGTTAACAATTTCTATCCCTATTTTGATTTAATTAAAATTCAAAAAAAAAAATTCATACTTACCTTAAACCCTTGCTTCTTCGTGATTATGAGACTGCAAAATTTAACCTTAGGTTTTAACTCCCTCTATCACTTCACAATTAGGGATTTTCATTTTAGGCATTTTAGATTTAATGGGTTTGTGTTTCTATATATAAGGTATTTTGCATGTGATGCAAGGGAACCACTCATTGCATCGGATCCAAACCCTCTCGGCCCTGACACATTTTTTTTAACGGTTTCTTGTTATCGATGTGCATATTTGACTATAATGCACCGGTGCTCTTAATGATAAAGCGCACCGAAAATGTCGTAACATAATTTTTTTTTTAAATTCGTTCATCGATGTGTAATTTTTTTCAGTTAATTTTTTTGTTCATGGTATTTTTATTTTTTTTGTTTTCAATTTTTACTCTAGTCGCGGTGTTTTTATCGATACATATTGCAGCGTTGTAATTTAATTAATTTAAGAAAAAAAACATGTGAGTGTATTTCATGTATTGAATGCACCGGTGCTTTCATATTACTAAAACGCACCGGAAACCAAATTTTTTTTAGCTGAAAATTATGTGATTTATTTAAAATATATATTTAGTAGCTTCTATATCAAATGGTATATGTTGTATATTGATAAAAAAAAAAGGTGTGAGAATAGTTCAAGTAACAAAAATTTTGATCAGCACAATAATATCACAGCCAAAAAAGCAAAAAAAGCAAGTTCTTTGTAAATTCTATATAAAATTAATATGTTTGAACAATATGTAAGTTTAAATAATATGTATTGGTTAGTGTGTGTCATGCAAAGCCACAAAATGTGGAATCTCAATAAGATTGTTTGTGATCGAAGTGCAGAAGAGCGTAAAATCTTGATGGAAAAATTGCCAAAATGATGAATCAGGCGAATGAAAAAATAGTATTCAATATGAGTTCTTTTTTTAATTTTCATTAATAACATACTAAAGAATATTTTTTTCCAAAGAAAAAAAACGTAATTTTATTTCATCATTGAGAACAAAATTACATTATGCATATACACTTCTTGGTGTATTATGTTACATTTGAGTCTATAGATGATTGCTACCATTGTAGTTCAGGTAAATTTCTACATTAGTGTCTTCCAAAAAGGATTATGTTCCTATTGATATTTTTTGTACGCGAGTGTTGTTGTATGAAGCTCTTTCTGGTCCCTAAAATTGACTGTTTTTTGCAAATGTTTCCATTGCAAAAAGGATACAAAAATATCTTTTGATATTGTATGAGGTCATTCCAAGAAGGATTGATGCATATATCCATAGGATTGTTCATTTTGATATTCAGTTACTTTCCATTGGCCCATAGCCAAATGAATCCCCTCTTTCGACCTCCGGTCCACTTCTTTATTATTTTCCCTGTAGACATGTTGACAAACAAAAGTGTTAAAGGAAGTTTGTAATTGAGCAGTGTCTTCCACTAAGGAAGAAAGTCTTGTGTTTAAACATCTTTGAGTGCCTTTTATCCAGTTTATGAAATTTAAAGAGTCCCCAAAAAAATTTAAGGAGTGACAACGCTTTACAATGGCGAAGGCAATGAGAAGTTTAAGGCTCAAAAGTTTTGCATAGTTATTTGTTCCTGAGCCAAAACCAAATTTCAAAGAGTAGTAGTGTGAATCTGAAAGAAAGAGAAGTCCTCCTCCTCCACATTGATTAAGTTGTGAAGCTCCATCGAAGAAGCCCCAGGGGGAAGATTTGTCGGTCTCGACCTCCTGTGGTTGTCTAAGAGTGAGTCTTGGACTCTGCAAGGGAAAAGAGGATAGAAAAGCTACACTTTTGGCTGCTGTGATTTCTGGAGATGAAGGGACTCCTTTGAAGATGATAGAATTTTGTGCTAGCCAAACACCCCAGATGACCAATAACGGGAGTGCTCTTAAACTTTTGTAAGCTATTGTCTTCCACCAAGAATCCCAAGTGTGTTCCAAGTCTTGACCCACCCAAACGCATTGAAAGTCTAATAGTGTGGAAACTTCAGTCAATATTTTGGTGATAAAAATACACTTTAGGAAGAGATGTAAAGTATTATGTCCTTCAGATTTGCAGAGATTTCACCAACCAGGGCCAAAGAAATTTTTCTTCTGAAGATTATCCCAAGTCAGGACTTTATTGAGTAGGAAATTCCACATAAACATTATTGTTTTTGCAAGAATTTTAATCTTCCAAATTTTTCTCCACCACCAAACAATCTCTCGGAGGCCTAGTTCTGAGTTTAATTTTAAATAGCCCAATTTTGGAGTATAATTCCATGAGGAAGCCAAGTCCCAAATCAATTCGTCCTCGCAATCCCTAAGCCTTATTTGAGAAATCTTTTATAAATTTATGTATCTTTCTAGTTCTAGAGTTTCTTCTTTGCCTAAACCCATCATGTTTACATCCATCCAACCCTGTGACCAAAGAGCGGAGTGTCTTGGATCAGCCAGGTTGTTTAAATGATCATATCCCAAAGTGTGCAGGTGTTGAATCAGCTGCTATGAGAGTATATGTTGTCCCTCACTTCCTGTCCAAGGGTCTTTCCCAAGTCTGAACTGATGTCTGTTACCTATTTTCCATGATAGTCCATTTTCAATGATCGGGAAGGCATTTAAAATTGCTTTCCATATCATCGAGGTACCTTTTATGGATTTTTGTTGACTTCTAAGCCAAATCTCTGAGAGATCTGGTTCGATATGTTTTTGCACAACTACCTTTGTCCATAGACTGGTAGTGTTTAGAATACACCATCCACCCTTTGCCTCTAGTTCTTTGGATAAGAGGAATATTTTTTTCAAGCCCCATCCTCCCATTGCCTTTGGAACAACAATTTTATCCCAACGGACCCAAGGAATTATATGTGCTTCCTTTTTACCGCTCCACATAAATTTTGAGGTGATTTTTCTTGTTGCTTCCAGGATTCCTTTTGGGATCCATGAGAGGGATATCCAATAAACCAGGATGGCTTCCTAAAAATATTTTTCTAGAATATGTATATATTACTACAAAGCATTCATTTATTAATATCATTTTTGTTATATTTGGTTTTCATATATCAATATAAAAATAGTTTATTGTCATGTTACTTTTTTCGGGAAGATTATGAAAATCTCAAAGGATCAATGAGATGATATATGAAGTATGCCAATAGGAATGTCCAAAAAAGCATACAAGGAGATGGTCAAAGAAATGGACATAATTGTATCGCAGGAGGAGCCATATCAACAATAATGTATTTCAAATGTATGAAATCATTGAATTTTTCTATTAGGTACATATAAATAAATAATTTAGCATTAAATATTAATTTTCAAGTATTTTCTTGCAGAAAAGAAAAAAAAATGGAACCCATTCAGCACATAAAATAGGACGATAAGGAAGAAAAGGGTTGATAGAAAAGTTTGTGAGTAATTGTTATTTCCTTATAACAACTTAAGATTCATTTTTGTATATTTTAAGTTGTTTTACAGCAGCCATCCTTGAATGTCTTCAAACATGTGCTAACATACAAAAAACAGTCATCAAAAGAATTGATTGACATTGGTTTAAGTATGGGTTGTGAGTATATGTTGGCATTTCAAAAATTAATTGTGGAATATGTACTATATCTATGTTGTTTTACTTCTCTCATTTTATAATTAATGGAACAAAAAAATCCTTTATATTAAATCTATTATTTATTATGGGGTATAAAACTTGCAGGAAATAAAGTATGGAAATGTGCCAACAGAAGAGTTGTTGACAGAAGGCATGAGATTTGGTTTTGAAAGAATGTGTATCATCAGAAATCAATTCTTTGTATGGTATGTTGCTTTTCAATTTACATTCATGTATATTATGTATTTCAATTTTCATTATTCTCACCAATGTAGATACACTCATTACACTTTACTTTTATTTTTGTAGATGGAACTTGAAAAAGAGGAAAAGAATCAAGGAAATCAACAAAACATTCGGCCAAATAACCCAAGTCGTGGAAGTATCTCGAGCACTGACAACAGTTCTAGCGAAGAATGATGATCAATATATTTGGATATCAATGCAAGTTGTTTTATTTTTTGAAATAATTGTCTGTGAAAATCATACATTTTGTTTAATGTAATGGACATAGTGTCCCAATTGAAAGACAAGGAGTTACCAATAAGTGTCCCATTTTGTATGACAAAGAGCCTCTTGTTCATATATAATAAAATATGTTTTATTTTATTCTATTGTGTTGTCCAATGTCGTTGTGAAATGTTACAATGCTTATTAAATATTATAATGAAGAGATGTGAAATATGATGATATAACAAATTAATCCAAACATCATATCCAAATGCACTACTCAAAATTTAATTTATATTAATACTATTATAAGATATATGTCAATTTTTTGATAAACAATGGAATTTAAAAATAACAATAATTGCACTATCACATGTCAATGTTTCTAAAAAGATAAAATGAACATCGATGTGTTTAATGCTAAAAATCATTGATGTTGTAATAAAATGTGCATCGATGTTGTAATACAATGAACCAACACTGATCGTAATACTATTTTAACAACAATTTTAATAAAAAAAAAGGCCTTCTGGTGCGTTTAATTAAAATGGCGCAACAGTGCTTCTGTATCATAATTTTGCATCGGTGCATTCTAAATTCCATGCATCGGTAGGTTGTGTCTTGTAACGCATTGGTGCATGGTATCATAGATTCGAATGGTGCACTGTTATTATTAAAGCATTGGTGCGTTATTATTTAGAAGAGCATCGGTGCGCCAATATTTTTTTACTTCCCTGGTGCTTTTGATGAAATATAAGCACTGGTGCTTTAAGTTTGAGAACACATCGATTCATATACACCATGAAGTGCACCGCCTAGAAAAACATCCACTAAAACCTCTAGTGGGGCCCATATATTTTTAGTTATAATGAAGTTTTGTTATAATCTCTATGAAAACATCTGCTGCTGAAAACAGATTTTTTAGCGGAGGTTTTTTTGACAGTTTTTTCCAATTTTGTAACACTAAAAACCTTCGCTATAACCTCCACTACAAGGTCTTTTCCTTGTAGTGCATGGGCCATTTTTCATCTTCTCCTCTGGTGGAAGCATAGCCCCTATTGTGCTCTCTGTGACCATATTGGACCATTATATATTATATTCAACATTAATTTTTACATATCTTGAAATCACTTTGGAAAGCATACCACATGGTCCATATAAGTTTATTTACATCATACATGCCTAGTCATTCACTAGTCATTCATTGGCATTGAGCTCCGCACCAGAGTTCCTTGTTGGCATATTTACATCATTTACAAGCAACATCATTTATTTAAGCTCACATATATTGATTCATGTCATTATAAACTCACATTTACAATTTATACATAATCTAATCACATTCAAGGGTCAAAAGTGGTGTTATGACCCAAGGGGGGAATATATGAGGTTAAATGAATATGATATGACCATATTTGGGGCTAAATATACATGTAATGTGTAAATGTATATGTAATAGGGTCATCCTAATAGTAAAGGGGTCTCATGTGTAGTGTGTGAATAGGTATATATAGAGAGATCATGCTTTCATTATTGAGGATAGGTGAATGGTGATGTATGAATGTATTTGGATATTTGGAGGAGGTTATCCTATTATCTAAGGAGTTATTGTATAACTCATATTTTTTTATCTATCTTGGAGTTGTGCTCCACACTCACATTGGTGTACATGGTGTGTACTTCTGGTTTATTCTGATATTTTAAGCATTTGGAACATCACATTTGGTTTCAAAGCATCGATCCTATGGTTTTTCTTCTTCAAGTGAGTTATCTTGGAATTTTATCTACAAAAAAAAATTTCAAGACGCTTTAGATAGTGAAATTTGGAGATTATTTAAAAGACATATCAAGGTATTTGTGGTAGAATTTTTAGGTTTTGGGTCGTTGTACTTTCAGATATATAGCCCATGGAAGTTAGGCATTTTTATTATACTTGAAATCAATCTCAAACGAGCTATTTTGGGAATTTTGCTATAAATTTTTATTTGTAATGTTTCAGACTATGAAATTTTCAAAATACTAAGAAAATATAGTGAATTTTACCTAGTAAAAAATTCAAAGTTTGTATCATTTTCATTTTTTATATATAGTTTGAGGAAGGTAGGGTTATTTCTATGGTATAATTATCGAATCTCAAATATAGTAACCACTCCAAGATAGATAACAAAGATGATTTATACAATAAATCCTTAGAGAATAGGAGAACCTCCTCCAAATATAAAAATACATTCATACATCACCATTCACCTGTCCTCAATAATGATTGCATGATCTCTATATATACCTATTCACACGCTACACATGAGTCTCCTTTACTATTAGGCTGACCCTATTACATATACAGTTATACATTACATGTACCTTTAGCCCCATATATTGCCCCCCTCAGGGTCATATCATATACATTTAACCCCATATATGCCCCCCTTGAGTCATAACATAGTACCCTCCTTCAAAAAAAATTGTCCTCAAAGATTTGCAATTAAAGGCTTCACATGTGATGAAAACAAGTAATATAATTTTCTTATGTTCCTACCTTCTTCATTCCATTGATGATGATCCATCCATGTAGGGTCCTATCTAACAGAACCTAAAATTCATAATTTAAACATAAATTTCTATCATATGTAGGGTCCTATCTAACAGAACCTAAAATTCATAATTTAAACATAAAATTTCTATCATATGTAGGGTCCTATCTAACAGAACCTAAAATTCATAATTTAAACATAAAATTTCTATCATAATTTCTTTACGGTTCTATATTCAGCAAAATAATAGTTCATGGTTCAGCAAAATTCAAAATGAGCAGCATGATATAGATAACATATTGAATAACATACACAGCATAGTAAAATAATGAACCATCATAACGATAATGAACATGCCATAATAATGAACATAAATACCTCTCAATTGATGTTGTTTCCTCAACTCTGTCTGTCCAAGCTGAAGCTGAAAATCTGCCCAAACTCTGCCTGAAATTGAATCTTTTCCTCCCAGCCAACTAGGAACAGAGCCTCTCCATCTCCCTAGCTCTAGGATTCCATAAGGATTCCTGGCCCCCGAGCCCAAAACTCCCAGCAACAGGTGCCCCCTGTCTCAGTCCACAAAACTCCAACCAGTTCCTCAAGCAAAAACTAGTAGTACCATCCTCCAGCAAGCTACTCCAGCCCCAAACCAACATTATAGTCCTCCCCTATGAAAAATGATGCTCTCCCAAAACAAAAGGTCCCTTCCCCCATGTTTTTCCCTTCTCTTATGCTCCTTTCCCCCTCTCTCATTCACCGCCTTCTACCTTCATTAAGTCTCACCCACCTTATCTCTCCATTAAGTGTCATCTACCTTATCCCCTTTCTCTTTAATGGTTCCATCATTCGATACATTAAGTCTCCGTTTAATAAATTAATAATTTATTAAATTCAAATTCATTAACCAAATATTTAATCATGAAATTAATTAATTAATTAAACTAATATACATTAAACAAATATTAAATTAGGACAATTAATTAATTAATTAACTAATATACATTAAACAATTATTTAAATCATGACAATTGATTAATTACTTAGGGTTGTTACATACACCCACCGTTCAGGAAACTTCGTCCCAAAGTTAAAGTATTTTATGATACAAGGGAAAAGACACATGGTTCACACATTCATATCCAATAACCAACATTATTAGTAAGCCAAGAAAACTCATACATACTAGTGTACATGTACAAGAAATGCATGTGTAGCTAGTACATACAAGTCTTGTGCATGTACTAATAAAAATAACAATCACCCCTATAGTAATTTATGTATGCATCCAATCCAATCAACAAGACTATTCATTTTATAAAAGATAATAAACCAATGAAATGTTTGTGAATTCCCATAATTACAATAATCTAGCTCAACAATTTTATTTAGACAATTGTGGTTTAGTTACATAATTATGAATATTCATATATACACATTTCCTTTTCAGAAGGAAAAACAATAAATTCCACCATAAGACGAATCTCCATACACTCTCAACTATTTCTATTCATCCTTCCTCCCTAACTTACTTCCATATTCCATTCCTATCCTTCCTCTGCTATACTATCTTGGAGCGTCAACTATATTGACCTAACTCCAAATAGAACCCATAAGCGGAAGTGTCACTATCTTGACCAAGATTCCCCAGCAGGAAACTGACAGTCATCATCACACGTCTAGGGGAGCGTGAGTTAACACCGTCCTCCCATTACTCTAGGCTTCGGAGGATACACAGTGGGAAAAGCCTCCACCCCTCCTAACAGGACTTGGGTCCACACCCATAATGGAATATACAGTGGCACCGTGTGGCTAGGAGTTTTTTCATCGTTTATTCAATTTTAGGCATTCTCAACACCTGAAATCCTGCACTGGTCCACATATCATAGAAATGCATTCAAACCAATATAATCTCACATATGAAGATTCATACCATATTGTTTATCGGTCAGTGGTCATGACATCCACTTTCATTATCATTATCCCTTGGCTATTTCATAGCCCAATGACCTGCAAATTAGTCTGTAACACAAACTCATACATATATATGCATTATCATCATGTAATTGCATACAACCATAATTTCAATTCGGTATCCACGTACCAACAATTTTAACATCAAATTTTTCAAGTTAGAAATAGATCTCATAATATCCCCATAATTCAATTAACGTTACCCATTCATAGAATTATCATTTACATAATAGATTGTATCATATCCAACATCATTCAAATAGCATTTAAACCTCCATAGGATTCACATTCACACAGTATATCGCATCATATCCATCATCATCAATAACATTTAAACATTCATAGAATTTACATTCACATAGTAGATCGCATCATATCCATCATCATCAATAACATTTAAACATCATAAAATTTACATTCTCACAATATATCGCATCATATCCATCATCATTCAAATACATTTAAACATTCATAAAGGTTCATACGTCTTAAAAGTTCAAGTGTATCATTAATAGTTTCATTATGAATAGAAAATAAAGGTGTTTAGGCCTCAGGTAATCCTAGCTGTCTAAGTCAAAAGGTGGCATTACATACACCCAATATTCAAGAAACATATTCTTGAGGTGGTCAAAAAAGTGAGGGATAATCTCGTCGTAACGTCTCGACATCCTCCCAAGTAGAAGATCCTGGACTAAACTTGTCCCACTGGACCTTAACTTGGTCTACCAGATAGTTCCTGAGCTGTCGAACTCTACGGTCCAATATGCATAACGGTTCTACCGTGATGGTTCCCACGTCTGATACCTGCAATTCCTTCCAATTTATTTTATGTGATTCATCAGCAACATAATGACGTAGAACAAATACATTAAAAACATTATGAGTTTTATGCAAGTAGGGTGGCAGTACAAGACGATAGGCAACGGGTCCAATTTTCTCTTGGATTCTGAACAGTCCTATAAATCGAGGTGACAACTTTGTCCCCTTTCCAAACCATATGGTACTCTTATTAGGCCTGATACGAATGAAAACTTGATCTACCACTTTATAACTTTTGTTAGTCCTGTGTGCATCCGCATAACTTTTATGCCTATCCTGTGCTTCCTTTAGTCTCTGCCTAATCTGAATCACCTGTTCCTCCATCTCTTGAATCAATTCCGGCCCAACTGTTACTCGGTCTTCTAACCTCTCCCAACTCAACGGTGTTCTGCATGGCCTTCCATACAAATCTTCATAGGGTGGCATTCTGATGGACTATGAAAACTGTTATTGTAGGTGAACTCTACCAAAGGTAGGTACTTCTCCCAATGGTTTTGATTATCCATAGCATACATCCTAAGCATGTCTTCCATAACCTGATTTACTCTCTCAGTTTTCCCATCGGTTTCTGGATGATAAGTTGTGCTTAAGTTCAACTGAGTCCCCAACGTTGACTGCAAACTAGTCCAAAACCTAGAATTGAATTTAGAGTCCCTATTTGAAATGATCTTCTTGGGTATCCTGTGAAAACGAATGACCTCACTTACAAACACACGTGCCACATTAGTGACATCGTAAGTGTCTCTAACCGGAATAAAATGAGCACTCTTGGTCAACTTATCAACTATCACAAGAATGGCATTGTGTCTATGAGATGTGAGTGGAAACCCCACAACAAAATCCATGGAAATGACTTCCCACTTGGACATAGGAACATCATTTGGTTGTAGGAGACCTTCCGGGTGATGGTGGTTGGATTTCACTTGTTGACACTCTAGGAACTTGGCGATGAAATGGACTACATCGTGCTTCATGTCTACCCAGAAGAAGAGCTTCCTCATGTCTGCGTACATTTTCTTCACACCTGGATGCACGCAATAAAGTGCTCTATGGGATTCCTTCAGTATGATGCTTCGAATATCCCCACCTTCGGGGATGCACATCCTTCCTTGATATCTTAATAGTATGTCTACTTCCATACTATATCCTTCATACTTTGGATCTAATTGCCCCCCACTCTGGAGGTTTGAAGTAACCTTTAAATACCAACTGTATCCAAGGAGTTGCGTCAACACACGTTCCCTCAGATTGACTTTTAAGGGTACCAAGGAGAAGACACATGGTCTCCTGCTCAGGGCATCCACGACCACATTTTATTTCCCCTTGATGTAAGAAATACCAAAATCATACTCACTCATGAACTCACTACATCACCTTTTCCTGGCATTCAGATCTCTTTGAGTGAAGAGATGTTTTAAACTTTGATGGTCCGTTTTGAGCTCAAAGTTTCGCCCCACTAGATAGTGCCTCCAAAGTTTCAGAGCTAGCATTACAACTGCCAACTCTAAATCATGAGTAGCATAAATATCCTCTTGTTTCTTCAACTTCCTTGACGAATAAGCTATCACTCCTCCATCCTACATTAGCACAGCCACCAACCCTTTCTTCGAGGCATCTGTGCAGACTATGAAGTCCTTTTTCATATCCGGCACTCGTAGAATTGGCGCACTAGTTAGTAACCTCTTAAGCTCGATGAATGCACTATCACATTCTTCTATCCATTCATACCTAACCCCCTTGCACTGCAAAGTGGTGATGGGTTTCTCTATTTTAGAGAACCCTTCCACAAATCTCCGATAATAACCTGTTGCCCCATGAATCTTCTTACCTCATGAGCATTTTTCGACACTGGCCATTCTATAATGGCCTTTACCTTTTCTGGGTCCACAGAGATTCCTTCGTCGGAAATGATATGACATAAATAGTGGATTTCTTTCTGGAAGAAGGAACACTTCGACAACTTCCCATACAATTTTTTCTCTCTAAGACAAGACAATACCACTCGCAAGTGTTCCTCGTGCTCTCTTTCATTCTTGGAATAGATGAGGATATCATCTAAAAAGACTTGTACAAAGCGGTCTAAGTACTTCCGGAATACACCATTCATGAGGCTCATAAATACTGTTGGCGCATTGGTCAATCTGAAAGGTACTACAACAAACTCGTAATGCCCAAACCGAGTTCGAAAGGAAGTTTTAGGAATATCGCCTTCCTTAATCCTTAACTGGTGATACCATGATCGCAAATCAATCTTTGAGAATACCGATGCTCCTTTCATTTGATCTAAGAGATCATCTATTTGTGGCATTGGGTACCTATTTTTCACTGTAGCACGATTCAAGTCCCTGTAATCTATACACATTCATAAGGAACCATCCTTCTTCTTCACAAAAATTACTGGTGCACCCCAAGGTGAGACATTAGGCCTTATTAGCCTTAAGTCGAGTAGCTCTTTCAACTGCATCTGCAACTCACAAATTTATGGCGCTGTCATTCGATACGGAGTCTTGGAAATCGGTTATGCACCAAGTTTTAGCTCAATAGTAAAATCAAGCTCCCTCTTAGGAGGTAACCCTGGTAACGCGTTCGGAAAAACATCTTTAAACTCTTACAATACTGGGTATTGATCCAAGGAGGGTCCTTTCCTTTCACTCACTGCTTCCACTACATAAAGTCGACACCCTTGCCTCATGCACCGCTTAACCTTCATAGTTGAGATAAAGCGTAGATACACCTTTCTCCTTACACCATGGATCTCTATTGGCCTTCCTTCATCGTCAACACAAAGCACCCTTTTTGTGAAACAGTCTACCATAGCTCGATGTGATTCTAACCAATCCATTCCAATTATTATGTCATACGTCCCGAGGGCAGTGGCGTATACCTTCAACCTGGTAGTACACACTCCCGGGTCTATTAGACAATTATCAATGCTAGGTCCTACTACTTGTTTTTCCCCTGAAGCCATCTCGACTTGTTTAAAGTCGTCGTGCTCATAGGCTACCAAACCACTCCTTTCTAATACAAATGGTCAAATGAAACTATCTGTACCACTAGAATCAAATAAAATTTTAACATTGATATGATTTAGCGTACCTGATGACTCCACCATCGTGGATTGATGTTATGTCTAGCGATTATTAATTGTTGCATAAATCTGGTGGTTGCCACTTTCTCTTCCCATCGGGGCCTTTCCTTCTCTATGCACAAATCTTGCTAGCAACTTTGGGCAGTCACGCTAGTAATGGGGTCCTCCACATCCCCAACATGTAACACGAGATTGAACTTGTGTACTACTCTGTAACAGTCTCTGAAATGATTTCCTTCCCCTAGAACCCACGTCCCTACCAGCTGCTCCTTGAGATGGTCGTGGACCTGCCTGTGTCGTTGGTGATGAACGGGATGTTGCACTCACTGCCATTGAAATACCTGTGGCGATTGTCCTTGGTGCGACTCTATTACCATATGGAGGTGGCCTGGAGCTTCCTCCCCTAGAGAATTTCCTAGGGGCCTTCCCCACAAATCCAGGATGATGTGAAAAGGTCGATCTCATACTTCCATTTAATTTCATGTGTTCCTCAGCATAATGTGCATTTTCTATTCCTTTCGCTACCGAAGATGGTTTCCACATCCGTACCATGGCCCTTATCTTAGGGTTTAACCCATAGACAAAGCGTTCTGCCTGTCATTGATCATTATCCATGTACGAAACATATTTTACCAATTCCATGAACATGATCTCATACTCTTCCACGGTCCTATTTCCCTGTACTAGAGCATGAAATGCACCCACCTGTTGTTCCTCGTAGTAATCCAATAGATATTTTCTTCAGAAAATTTCCTCAAAATGTTCCCAAGAGACGGTGTCTGGCGTAAGGTGCAACTACCTCTCCAAGTTGCCCCACCAAGTCAAGGCACTGTCTCTCAACTAAAAAATCGTTATCTTCGCCTTTGATGTGGACGCATAGTCTCTTAAGGTGAAACATCGTGTCATCCCTTCCAACCATGCTTATGCACGTTCACTAGCACGACCCTTGGGGAACTCTGGAAGTTTGATCTTTTTCAGTTCTCTAGTGATGTCCTCAGGCGGAGGTCCTCCCCCTGAATCCCTCGACACTTTAGGATTACTCGTTCCAAATGGTGGGGGCTCCACTTCGATCCCTGTTGGTTTATGCCCCTTTAAAGTCTCATTTATGGCCTCCAAAGAGCGCATAATGAGAGCTAATTCAGGTGATGGTGGTGGTGGTGTTGGCGGTCTCTGCTTCGATGCCCCTCTGCCTCGATTTCCTCAAGTCCTAACCATCTTGTATAATTGAATCTGCATCAACCAAGAGTTTGTCAGGGAGAGTCTAAGGCAATTCGCATTTATGCAACTTAAACTTGAAAACAAAGGGTTAGGCGTAAGTTTTTCTTTTACTTGTCTATAAAAAAATGTTACTCTCTTTAGGGGAAGTGGATAGGTCAAGGTCGAAAGCCTCTAAGCTCAATGTCTTCGCCTAAGAAAAATACTAACTCCCTCGCCTGGTAGCTACGCTAGCATCACACCATACTCGCCAATTCCTCTAACTTATGTATATAATCAAGCATCAACCCGACCCTTGTAACAATATGCACCACTCATATTAATCACCCTTATTAATTATAATACCCTGAGTCTCGTCATTCATCAAGTTATTTAATTCCTGAAATTAATTTACATAGTTTAATTCTCCTTAATCAAATAATCGACATTAATTAATTAATTAATTAATCCTCCATTAATTATAACTATTAATCCTCCATAATTAATTATGACTCTTGAAGTGAAGTTGGTTGATGGGTGTCGTGTGGAGACATTGGGTTATAAGAGGTCGAGTGTTCGATTCCCCTCACCTCCATTAAAATTTATTTACTATTATCATCCAT
>ML791175.1:179641-192888 GCA_009831015.1 Picea engelmannii
ATAACAAAAAAATTAAAAATAAACAAAAACAACAATTATCCTTGGGCATCGTGGGACCTCGCATGAGGCCCACGTGCCCCGCCCTCTCTTCCTCCCTCTCTCCTTATCTAAACCCTTAGCTCTCATCGTCAAAACCCTAATCCCGCACTCCCCATCCCCAAACCCTACACGCTCCTTCATTTGCAGCCTCTCCCACTCCGCAAATGCGGCTGGACCACTCCCACTCTGCAACTGTGGCTGAGGTTGATGGTCCTTAACGGTGCTCGATCTTGGCTGGATGCATTGTGTTGGTGCCCCATCTTATGCTCTCATGGGTTCTTCCATTTTGGTTTCAGGCAGGGGTGCTTGCACTGGGCGTCTTCGAATGCAGGCTTTATCTTTCTCGATATCAGACCAGCCTTGCAAAGATGGGAGGAACTGTGAACATAGAGTCTGTTTCTCTGCTCATATTCCACATGCTAGTTTTTTTTTTTTTAAGAGTGTTTTCTCACGATTTTGATTAGTGGAAAAATCATGGTCATTTTTTTTTAGCGTATTTGGCTCTCCTCCTTTGTGGTTCAATGCTTGGCACTAGGTGCATACTGCAACTATGCCTTCACAGGCTCCTCCCCTGGTGCTTGTTTTCGATCTTGGTAGCAATTCCCTCATGGGATCCTCCCTTGGTGGCTTGGCGTTGGTCGCTAGGAAACAGCTGGGGCACGTTGGTGCATGGAACTCTGTCCAAATATTTGTCCTAGATTTCAGTCACTGGACTTGTTGGCGTGTTGGTAAAAGGGCTCTCCTCCTTTGCGCTGTGATGGATTGGCTCATGGACTTGTGTTGTGATGAGTTGTGTGGAATGGAAAGGTTCGGTGCTTGGTGTTGGGCTTGTGTGGTTTATGTGTTGAATGTGCTTCGTGGCTAATAGTTGATGGAATTAGTTTGGATAGTGGGCACCAAGCTCGCCATATATGCTGACATGTGCACTCACTCGCTCATATCTTGCCATATGTTGACCTAGAGTGAACTCAATCTGTCACACTAACTACGATGAACTAAACAATGTTTTCCTTTGTTGTCCCCTACGTAAGGGCGATGGTGCCTATCTCGAAAAGCAAAGCCCAAACCCGAAACCTTTCACTTACTTTTTCAAGTTAGCATTAAATAAAAATAAATGAAGGGTTGCTTACAATTTTCTAGGTCTTCAAAGCTTTATTGTTTTGTTTGAAATTAATATCTATTACGCTTATGTTATATATGAATTAGCTTTCATGTGCTAGCTTCCAAGCTATGCTTGGTTGAGCTTGGGTGAGACCTTGAACCTTTTATTTTTATTTTTAAATTAGTGTATATTAAATTTATTTCATAGGTATGTACTTTTGTTTTGTTTAGTGTTTATTTCATATATATATATTTCCATTGTTGTTTCCAAAATAATTCTATTTTCTTATACCATATTATATATATATATATATATATTATAAATCCAATATATAAAGCTATATATATTTAATTAATGACCAATTTATATATATCTAAAATACCTGGTCTAACTTTTGGTATGTTTGAACTATAACTATTAAATTGATTTTGTTGTTGTTTGTCTATATCTGTGTTAAAAATATTCAGTATTTATATTTTTATCTGTGTAAAAAAAAATTGTGTGCTTGGCTTGCAAGTTAGGTGGAGCTTAGGTGGAGTTGGAGCTTGGCCCAGATTTATAAGTTTTCCATAAATAGATTATTTATACATCTAGTTATTTATGTTTATATAACCCTTTTCAAGGATTTTACTTGTACAGACCAACAGTTTTAAAGTTTTAGAGGGTTTCGGGGAGGTTTTCAGGATGGGTGGGTAGGTAGGCCCTTGGCTCCAAATTTTAAACTAGGGATCTGATACCATGTGTAGGGTCCTATCTAACAGAACCTAAAATTCATAATTTAAACATAAAATTTCTATCATAATTTCTTTACGGTTCTATATTCAGCAAAATAACAGTTCATGGTTCGGCAAAATTCAAAATGAGCAGCATGATATAGATAACATATTGAATAACATACACAGCATAGTAACATAATGAACTATCATAACGATAATGAGCATGCCATAATAATGAACATAAATACCTCTCAAGTGATGTTGTTTCCCCAACTCTGTCTGTCCAAGATGAAGCTGAAACTCTGTCCAAGCTGCTCTGCCCAAACTCTGCCCAAAACTGAATCTTTTCCTCCCAGCCAGCTAGGAACAGAACCTCTTCGGCTCCCTAGCTCCAGGATTCCATAAGGATTCCTGGCCCCCGAACCCAAAAATCCTAGCAATAGATGCCCCTTGTCTCAGTCCACCAAGCTCCAACCAGTTCCTCAAGCAAAAACTAGAAGTACCATCCTCCAGCAAGCTACTCCAGCCCCAAACTAGCACTACAGTCCTCTCCTGTGAAAAATGATGCTCTCCCAAAACAAAAAGTCCCTTCTCCCATGTTTTTCCCTTCTCTTATGCTCCTTTCCCCCTCTCTCATTCACCACCTTCTACCTTCATTAAGTCTCACCCACCTTATCTCTCCATTAAGTGTCCTCTACCTTATCCCCTTTCTCTTTAATGGTTCCTTCATTCGATACATTAAGTCTCCATTTAATAAATTAATAATTTATTAAACTCAAATTCATTAACCAAATATTTAATCATGAAATTAATTAATTAAACTGATATACATTAAACAAATATTAAATTTAATTAATTAATTGATTAACTAATATACATTAAACAATTATTTAAATCATGACAATTGATTAATTACTTAGGGTTGTTACAATCCATCCAAAATCAATTATTTTTAGTCTTAATCCTTAGTGGCTAGTTGTTGCATAATTTTCTTTCCTTTGATTCCATGTATTGTTGTTATAAATTTTCCAATTTGTAGTGGTTTTTGGTCTCTAATAATAGCTTGTTGAAGAGTGGTTTTGTGATGCCTTATTCCATGAATATTGACAAGTATTCCATATTATTCCTTGATCATCCTTATATCATCCTTCTTGACTCAAATTGATAATGCTTATATCTTATTCCTCGATAATGATTATATATTATTCCTTAATTGATAATTCGTATATCTTATTCATTATTAATGCTTATATCATCTAAATTCCTTCATATAAGGCCTCAAATTGGGGTTTTAGTGTTTTTATGGGAATTTTTTAATTTTTAATTATCAGTTATCTCTTAGTTTATGAACTTAATCAAAAAAGTGAGTTGACAAATAGTGTCTCTCTATTTATCTCTTAGTATTGGCCAGTTTCAGATTCATGCGAGAATTTCCTAAAATTAGTTGTTTTTTTCTAAAATTAGTTGTTTTCGAAAATATGAGATAGTAGTTCTAAGGGGTTGAACTTCCATTGTAATAGTTAGGATGTAGAAGGAATAAAAGAGAGTTATTTTCAATTCTCGTGTGTTTGCATGGTTTTTATATCTTGTGAACGAATCTCAGTTTATTGGCTACATCATCTGGTATCAGAGCAGGAAGATGACTCGTAGAGGAAGACGAAGAGCGGGTCTTTCTTAGATGCGCAAAGATATGAAAAAAATCCAAAGGAAAGTAGCAGATCTTACAAACATGTTGCCTAGTCAAAGACTAATAGAAAGAGAAGTGTTTGATGAGGAGACAAACCAAGGAGATGTAGATCATCATATAGAACATGAATAAGAACAAGTAGAGTGCATGAATTTTGAAGAAAGGATGCTCATGGCTCTAGAAGGGAGAAATGATAGGATCAATATGGAAGTTTCAAAATATGCAGAGAATCGTAAACCTAAGGAGTTAATAGATTGGTTGAATGCCAATAGAATGGAAGCATATTCCAAAGGAAAAGAAGGTGAAATTTGTATGCACCAAGTTGAAGGGTCACACCATGATCTGGTGGGATCATGTGCAGAAAGATAGAGAAAAAAAAGGAAAAGACAAAATTAGGACCTTGAGCAATATGGAAAAAAAATAGCAAGAAAAAAATTTTCCTCTGGATTATGCCCAGACCCTTTTTGTAGATTTAATAACTTGAATCAAAACTTGTCCACCGTGGAGGAACTCACAAATGAGTTTTATCAGTTGTCCATTCGCATGGATCACCAAAAAACTCATGAGAAATTGGTTGCAAGGTATGTGAATTGTTTAAAATTTTCTATTCAAGATGAACTGAGCATGCATAGGGTTTGTAGTGTGGAAGAGGCATACCAATTATCATTAAAGGTCGGGGAAAAGTTAAACCGACAATTTTCTCAAAGGAATAGAGGAGAAAGGAGGGGTACATTGTCTGCCTCATTGGGTGGTTTGAACTATGGTAAAGGAAAATCATCCCAAGGAGTTAATAAAGGATAAGATACTCAGCAAGGTAACCTGAATCATCCACAAGGAAGAGGATTTCAGAGGGGTTGAGGTTACGATGGTGGCATAGGAGGACCTTATGTGTGTTTCAGGTCTGGTGTAGAGGGTCATCAAGAATTTGAATGCCCAAATTATAGCATGAAAGAGTTGAAGCAAGGAAAACAAGATATTTTTAACTTGGTCCAAGCTGAGAATGAAGCAGAAGGAATTGAATCTGAAGTCCCACCTGATATGAGGGAGAGTCTCATGATATGGAGGTCAATGGTGATTCCTAGAAAAGAGAAAAGGTAGAGTAGCAACAACAAATATTATTGTCTTTGGAAAAATATTTTATTGGTCAGTTTCAGAGTCATGCAAGAATTTCCTAAAATTAGTTGTTTTTGAAAATCTGAGATAGTAGTTATAAGGGGTTGAACTTCCATTGTAATAGTTAGGATGGAGAAGGAATAAAAGAGATTTATTTTCCATTCTCATGTGTTTGCATGGTTTTTAGATCTTATGAATGAATCTCAGTTTATTGGCTACATCAAAAATGATTCTACTAAGAGAGATAAGAGAAAATAGTATATGTTTCTAAATCTTGTAAGGAATACCTAGTTAGCTTAATCATCACTTTCAACCTTTTTATTCAGTAATTTGGTGCCACTCTCGACCACCGACAAATCATTAGGCCACGATTTTTATAATGGTCTTGGATCCATTGTTACAACATCCCAAATGATGGTTACTAATCTTGATAATGAATGATGGTATCATGTTTGGGAGCATATGTAGTCAATTTACCCTAAATATTACATGGCATTGGATTGTTTATATTGTATCCTAATAAGAAGAAAAATAGCATTTTTGGGATCTCTTCCACTTCCCACTCCTCTATGTTACTACTACTAAGGAGGATTTCTTTGGGTAGAAGAAACAAGGACCATTGGCATTCCCCTTGCAATAGTTTTCCTCCCCCCTCCCCTTATGAATTGTGGAACCATTGAAGGGGAGGTTTTCGTAGAGGAAAAACTACCTACTACTGGAGGAGTATTGGAACTATCACTAGGTATTCCATGTATATTTTAAATTAATTATCTAGGTTAGTTATCAGTGGGATTCTTATGCCTACAAATTAATAGGCACAAGAAGCATCATATTTAGACTCTGTAGCAACCCTGTTGATGTTAGGATATTTAGACACTTAGGAGTTAGTAAGATCTACTTGGTCTATTGTGTCGCTAGGTAAAAGTGTGTTTTCTAGTGTGTTTCTTTAGTATGCATTAGTATGCATTTGTAGTTAGCAAATCCGACGGTCACGGTATGTTCCCGACATAGAGTGATGATCCGTGGGATCTTTTAATGACTATGGTTGAGTTTTAATTTTGCATGCGTTAATTAACCATTTGAGAAAACTTAGTGAAAGAATGAGGAAAGAAGAGGAATTATGACAGACATATACACATATGCATATCTGAAATTAAGTAATAAACAGCAAACCATAACATGAGGATTGATAACGAATTTCGACACAACTTTGCCTACGTCTCCGGGCCTTTGTCTCTGTGGGGGAGGCTTCTTTATTTCTGTTCAAAATCTCAAAAGTACATTGCAGCAGTTCCAATTGGCTACAAGACTAATCTGGTCATGTTCGTCCAGATCTATAGAACCCTACAAAGAAAACGGCACGCAAAACGGACGTCCGGAGCTCCCAGAAATGACCCGACAGCGTCTGCTCCTCAATAGCTTCCCTGCATAAAAATGGCTTGGCTTGACTTCCCTTCAGCATAACTCTACTTTTTATTTCCTTGACTGTCCTCCATGGCCTCAAACAGTCCTGGTTTATATAGATCTGAAGTTGGTTGTTCATATCCAACTTCCTCCCAAAATTTGGGCTCCAAAAATGCCCAATATCTCTCAAAAATGGAGAAAATCCAATAATAACAGTCATATAATCTTTAAAAAAATCCAAACTATAACCAAAAACCCATTTTTTTGAATAAAATCGGGCGCAGCCCCCTTCGCGCTAGCACCCTGGCCCTATGGGCGCGCGGCCATGTGGCCAAGCGCTCCTCTGTTCATGTGTTGGCCCCCTGTCGCTGGCTCCCTGTCACTGGCTCCTGGTCCTGTGGCATGGTCCATGGATCCTCGGGCTATCAACTAACCCCCATATCCGTGCCCTTTTTGTGGTTGTAGACCTGGTCCTGTGGGATCCACCCAGGATCCGGGGGCTAAGCCTTATCCGCTAACCCGCTCGTCTGCGCTCCCAGTTCTGGTCGTGGTCATGTGTATTGTTTGTGCCGAGGGATGGGGCTAAGCCCCGGCCCTTTCCCCCGCCGAACAAACATTGCAAAAAATTCAAATAAATTTATTGCAACTCATATAACAAGCCCCAAATGAGGGCAGGTGAGCTGGCTAGCCCGGCCCTGCCAGTCCATAAGCTCGAAGGGGAGGTCGCGGGTTCGACTCCCGGCCAAGCCATATAACTTTTTCACAAACCGGAGAACCAACCACATGGTTCCATGTGGCATCCTGTGACTAGGCCACATGGCACATCAACCGCCAATCAAAATCTGCCAAGTGTCACTTTCTGAGTGCTCCACGTCACCTGCCAGCTGTCAGCCTGTACGTCTGCCACGTCACTATCCCGTCAGCCCTGCCACGTGTTTTCCACCATACCTACTGACGTCATTCGTGCCACGTGTCACCCTTACAGTGGTGACATGTGTCACCCATGGATTGGACCAACTGTCAGCCCATACGCCAAATCATCTTGCCACGTGTCGCCTCCTGGAGATGCCACGTGGCACTATACGAATTGTACAGTCATCCCCTTTTTTTGCCTGTTTGGCTTTTCGGACTGAACGCGATATCTTTCTCATACGGAGCCCGTTTGACGAAGTAAATATATCTCCAGAATTAGGAAGACGAGACGGACGCAATGGCACTAGTTTCGTCGCATTCCGAGCACTTTCATTTTTGAGCATTTTTAAGCCCTGTCAGGCTTCTGGATCTGATTCTGGATCACACCTCCCCACAAAAATACCTTTTGGTCCCCAAAAGGTTACTGACCAGTCAACAAGCTCAGGATAGGCCACCTGGCTTGTCCGTTGTCTCTGAACTCTGTCTTGTGCACCTGTCTCATCAAGATTAACTGTAACACAATCATGACAACTGACAGTATATTGTTAGCCATTTGAACCTTGTTACATCTTACCGAAGCCACTATCATCCATGTAGAAAACATTACTAATGACATTATCAAGAAGACGACTGCAAATGAGCTGATATACTTGATATATTTGCACGAAATGAGCTTATCTTGAAGCAACTTATGATTGATTTTCCATTCAACAATCATGTCTTGTTCTTGCTTAAGATCAATTACTTCATTTGAAACAATTATTGGTTTGTTGCTTGATTGCACTGCCTTCTTTAATTGTTCCATTGTTTCAAGTGTTTTATTTGCTTTAACATGATGAGCATGAACCACATAATCTTGATCTGCTTTAGTGAATTGATATTGATTCTTTGTCCTGTAGAAGATTGCCTTACGATCATATAAATATGGACTACCTAAGACCATTCCACAATCTCTTAACGGCACTACATCACATGTTACTTCATCCACATACTTAGATGAAATTGCAAATTTGATTGTGCACTTCTTTGTTATGTGCATTTGATGATGATTGCTTATCCATTTAAGTGTGTAAGGCTTATGATGTAGTTGTTTTTTTAACCCCAATTGCTTAACCAAATCTTTTGAGATTAGATTAGATTGAGATCCACTGTCGATTAATGTGTCTATCTTAGTGTGTCGCATGATTACCCTTATATGAAACAACTTGTTTCTACAATCAATGTCTTCACCAAATTTACATGTCATACCAACCAATGAAATCTTTGATTCATCCCCTGAATATGATCCCAAGTCTGTGAGTTTTGATGTCGTTGCCACTGTTTGTGTTCCCTTCTTTTCTTTGAACCACTTTGGCCTCTTCTCGGGATGTAACAGCCAACATTTGTCCTCATCGTGTCCCTCTTTCTTGCAATGCTTGCAAGAGGGTTTTCCTTTCTTCCTCGTCACCGCATTTGCATTCTTGCCATGCCTTTTCTTCTTGTCCTCTTTCCTTGAAGACAATGATTCCCCTGACACACCTGCTTTCCCTACTTCAATATACGTAGCTTGAACAGAAACCTCATCAAGGTTAGTGGGTCCAAACATGAAAACATTGTTTCTAATATGCACAGGTAAACCTCCTATATACTTCATAAGAGTTTCTTGTGTTTGCAAAGGGATATATAACATTAATGCCATTTTTTGAAATCCATCGGTGTATTCTTGCACTGTTTGTCCTTTTCTTAGTTTTAAAGATTGTCATTCAATTATTGCTTTTTCCTTATAACCCAAAGGATAGAATTGTTTCCTAAGTGCAGAAATGAAACTCTTCCATGATGGAAATACATTACCCACATGTTGTGTTCCCTTTTGCATCTTGCTTTGCCACCAGATAAGAGGTGTACCTGCAAGTCTCAAAGATGCCAACTTGATTTGTGTGGCCTCATCTTTGATTTGTTGCACACTGCAGTATACCTCCATCTGCCTGATCCAATTGTCAAGTTTTTCTGCATTTACTTCACCATCCTATATGGGCAACTCAAATTTTACATCAAGTTTCAACAATGGCGTTTCATTTTTATTCTTATGAACATTTTTCTTTCCATTAGATTTAGAACTTGAACTTGAAGAAGAAGGAGAAGAAGGAGGTGTTGATGGAGGTGAAGGAGGAATATGAGGATGGTCCTCTTCCTCTTCACTTTTTCATTTTGAAGATTCACCCAAAACTGGTCGCTTCCATTCCAAGTAATCTTCGTACAAAACTTTCACCATCTCCGACATAGCATGGAATGTTTTCCGGAACTCTTTCTCATCTTGATAAATCCCTTCTTCCGATGCCATCTTCTCGCTATGAGAAGATCTATTTCTCAATCCAATCAATGGATTCTCTGCAACAAGATCGCCTTCACCACGTTGTAGCTTTTCCCTGGTTAACATGCAAAACTCAAATCCAAACGTCAACTAGTTCTGATACCACTTGATCCGTAGGATCTTTTAATGACTATGGTTGAGTTTTAATTTTGCATGCGTTAATTAACCATTTGAGAAAACTTAGTGAAAGAATGAGGAAAGAAGAGGAATTATGACATCCATATACACATATGCAGATCTGAAATGAAGTAATAAACAGCAAACCATAACACGAGGATTGATAGCGGAGTTCGGCACAACTTTGCCTACGTCTTCGGGCCTTTGTCTCTGTGGGGGAGGCTTCTTTATTTATGTTCAAAAGCTCAAAAGTACATTGAAGCAGTTCCAATTGGCTACAAGACTAATCTAGTCATGTTCGTCTAGATCTCTAGAACCCTGCAAAGAAAACGACATGCAAAACGGACGTCCAAAGCTCCCAGAAATGACCCGACAGCGTCTTCTCCTCAATAGCTTCCTTGCATAAAAATGGCTTTGGCTTGACTTCCCTTCAGCATAACTCTGCTTTTTTTGTCCTTGACTGTCCTCCATGGCCTCAAACAATCCTGGTTTATATAGATCTGAAGTTGGTTGTTCATCTCCAACTTCCTCCCAAAATTTGGGCTCCAAAAATGCCCAATATCTCCCAAAAATGGAGAAAATCCAATAATAACAGGCATATAATCTTTAAAAAAATCCAAACTATAACCAAAAACCCATTTTTTTGAATAAAATCAGGCGCAGCCCCCTTTGTGCTAGCACCCTGGTCCTATGGGCGCGCGGCCATGTGGCCAAGCGCTCCTCTGTTCATGTGTTGGCCCCCTGTCGCTGGCTCCCTGTCACTGGCTCCTGATCATGTGGCATGGTCCATGGATCCTCGGGCTATCAACTAACCCCCATATCTGCGCCCTTTTTGTGGCTACAGCCCCGGTCCGTTGGGATCCGCCCAGGATATGGGGGCTAAGCCCTATCCGCCAACCCGCTCGTCTGTGCTCCTGGTTCTGGTCGTGGTCATGTGTATTGTTTGTGTCGAGGGTTGGGGCTAAGCCCCGGCCCTTTCCCCCACCAAAAAAACATTGCAAAAAATTCAAATAAATTTATTGCCACTCATATAACAAGCACCAAATGAGGGCGAGCTGGCTAGCCTGGCCCTGCCAGTCCATAAGCTCAGAGGGGAGGTCGCGGGTTCAACTCCCGGCCAAGCCATATAACTTTTTCACAAACCGGAGAACCAACCACATGGTGCCACGTGGCAGCCTGTGATTGGGCCACGTGGCACATCAACCGCCAATCAAAATCTACCAGGTGTCACTTGCTAAGTGGTCCACATCACCTGCCAACTGTCAGCCTATACGTCTGCCACGTCACTGTCCCGTCAGCCTTGCCACGTGTTTTCCACCGTACCTGCTGACGTCATTCGTGCCACGTGTCACCCTTATAGTTGTGACATGTGTCACCCATGGATTGGCCCAGCTGTATTCTCATACGCCAAATCAGCCTGCCACATGTCACCTCCTGGAGCTGCCACGTGGCACTGTATGGACTGTACAGTCATCCCCTTTTTTTGCTTGTTTGGCTTTTCGGACAGAACACGATATCTTTCTCATACGAAGCCTGTTTGACAAAGTAAATATACCACCAGAATCAGGAAGATGAGACGGACGCAATGGCATTGGTTTTGTCACATTCTGAGCACTTTCATTTTTGAGCATTTTTAAGCCCTGTCAGGCTTCTGGATCCGATTCTGGATCAAGTGATCTGACGGTTCATACTCTCCTCGATCTTAATGGACATTGATCCGTGGCTTAACACACAATTAGTCCATGATCTCTATTTAAAGAGCATGGATGGTCATTTTTCGATGATCGATTGTGAGAAACTCTCTTGTAAAATCTCTTTGTAATATTTTTCTTTGCATTAATAAACTTCTCCAAGTGGTTGCGTTGGATGGGGCCATGGATGTTTCCCCATAGGGGTTTTACCACATGAAAACATCGATGTGTTGATCTTTGATCTAGTTATGTGATTTTTTACTAAAAGTGTTCATCCTCTATTGGAATACTTGTGTTGTCGAACATGGTATCAGAGCTTGTTTGAAGACCTGCTCTTGTTGTAGATCGAGATCGTAAAGCCGAGTTGCCTCATCTCCACTTTCTATCATTTTCGTACATTTCTAGGCTGAGAGGAATGTTCCATTGCATCTGGAGCACTCGTTTCAGTTAGAAACACTTTTCGTTTCACTCGAAAAGGTTTCTGTTTGCCCAAGATACGGCCATTACAGTCAGATCTGGAGGTATAAAGCTTGAATACGCATTTTTTAAAATTTTTGCAGAGTAGTATTTTGGTTTTATTTCGGTTTTGTTTTATTTATTTCCGGGTTGCTACTATTTTAGATCTGCGTATGCTCTTTTCCCCGCACCCTGTGCGATCTCAGAAAATCAAAAATAGATAGGAAAAGGTGCATCTTCCGGGTAAGCTAACCGAGATCTAACCCTTGTTGTCATCGAGAAGTGAAATTTTTTTCTTGTGTGAAAAGAGTTTTTTTTAGCACGCTCTCCAAAGTCATCTTCCACAACAACAACAACAACAACCCCAATCCTCCTTCTGAACATTACAATATGTTTTGCTATATCATTTGGTTACAAGTTGCCTTATTAAGTAAGAGGTCTTGAGTTCAAGTCTCTCTTTTGTTAGCTTTTTTGAAAAAGTTCATGCTAAAATTGTAAAGTGTATTTCACTTCAAGTATAAACGTGATTCACTATAAGTGGCTTTAATATTTTATTTTAGAGTTATTTATTTTTCATGCAACTTTTCTGTTATAAAGTAACTTCATTGTAAAAGTGATCCCCACTTCTCTTTATAAAAGTGGGTCACTTCATAAAGCAACTTACACAGTCACGTGGTCATTTGGTTACCAATTGTGCCTTTTTTTAAAAGGGTATAACTCTAACATCGGAAGTCTGTTTTCAGTGTTGTTTTTTTAAAACCGCATAATTTTTCGAGATCTTTCCATCCAGATCATCAGTTTTACTTTTTAAATCACATTATCTGCATATTTAATATGGCTTCTACAAGTACTGTCTTGCTTACCAGCAACAACTACTTCTAATGGAAATCTCATATCGAAGATTTATTAAGAAGTAAAGGCTTGTACTGGATTACCTTGGGAAAGGAAAAAGCATCCACTGATGCTGATAAGAAATCCAAGTGGGATAATAGGAATGACGAAGCACGTGGACTAATCGGAATTTTCATCTCTCCTGATTTAAGGTACAAACTTCAAGATATTGATGACCCCAAAGAAACTTGGGACACGATTGAATCTGTGTTTGGTAAACTCAATATTATTCGAGCACAACAGTTAGAAAATCAAATACTGACCTTGATTCCAAATGATTTTTCTTGCCTTGGAGACCATCTATCTAGGTTTAAAACACTTAGAATTTTAGGTGAAGAATGTAAGATAAAGATGGAGGAAGAGTGATGCATCTATTTTAATATTTCTAAGCTAGGTAGTGCATATTTTGTGTTTGTATCTACCTTTTATGCCATGAGAGAGGCTCTAGGGGAAGAAGCTTATGAAAAACCCACTCTTGAGTCCTTTTGTGCTTCTTTGATTTGAGAGGAAGATAAGCTTGTACAATTTGGAGTGATCAACACTGCAGGTCCCTCCAACAAAGCCTTAGTTGCCCAGCAAAAAGATAAACCCAAGTATCTCAAGAAGAAAATCCTCGCTACAACAAAAAACAACATAAGGGTCCCAAACCTACTCAGACAGCTTCAGCTCCTACTGGTGACAAAGGAGCAAAATATAAAAGTAAGAATACTAACAGACATTGCAACTTTTGTGATAAAGATGGTCATGATGAGTCCAAATGTTTCAAGAA
>ML791175.1:192938-210416 GCA_009831015.1 Picea engelmannii
GCAGCTTTAGAAGCAGCGATGAAGAAGCACAACATCAGTATTGATTCTACTTCTTCTTCTCACAGACATGCACTTTTTGCTTCTGGTTTCTCCTTCAATTCAAATTCTACTACTACTACTTCTTCTGATGAGTGGCTTATTGATTCAGGAGCATCTTATCATATGGCTAAGGATAAAGCCATATTTTCTACTCTGAATGAATGTAACACCAAGAAAATATTTGTTGGTCATGATAGATCTCTTAGTGTTGTAGGATCTAGAACAGTTCAAGTAGATAATGGTCATTTCAATGATGTATTATGTGTTCCAAGTCTTTCGTGTAACCTTCTATCAATATATCAAATCACTCATTCAGGTGAAGGTAAAACCATCAAGTTTTCACCTCACCAAGTTGTAATCAAGGATCTAAAAGATCCTAAGCATGTTCTTGCAACTGGAATTGCTGATGATATTACCAGGTTGTACAAGTTTGACAACTTTGGGTCATCATCTTTTTCATCGGTTTTTGTTGCTCATAGCGATGACTTGAGAAAACTTCGGCATGCACAGTTTGGTCATCTAAACTATTGCTCATTGTAGAAACTATGTAATCAATGGATGGTGACTAGTCTTCATCTTGTTTCATGCAGAGATGGTGTTTGTGCCGGTTTTGTTCTCGGCAAACATCATCGGGACATTTTTGAGAAACGTGCATCTTGGCATGCCTCGGGTCCTTTGCAGCTTGTTCACAGTGATTTGTGTGGTCTACTTTCTTCTCCTTCTTTTTCTGGGTGCAAGTATTTCTTAACTTTCCTTGATGACTTTTCCAGACATACTTGGGTTTACTTCTTGAAACTCAAGAGTGAAGTTTTTGACAAGTTTTTGGCCTACAACGCCCTTGTAGAAAAGCAATCTGGACATCAAATTCAAAGGTTAAGAACAGATAATAGAGGCGAATATGTGAAAAATAATTTTACAAGCTACTGCACTACACAGGGAATCCAAATGCAACACATTGTTCCATATACACCACAACAAAATGATGTTGCTGAGAGAAAGAACCGCACATTAAAAGAAATGGCTAAGTGTATGATCCAATCTAAGGGATTAAGTCTAAAGTATTGGGCGGAAGCCGTCAACTGTGAAAATTACATAGTAAATCACACTCCCACAAAGGCTCTTAATAATATAACACAGGAAGAAGCTTGGACTAAAATTAAACCATATGTAAGTCACTTCCGTGTATTTGGTTGTATAGCATGGGCTCACATTCTTGATGAGAAAAGGAAAGCATTGCAGCCTAAAAATAAGAAGTGTATATTTGTTGGTTATTCTGAAAATGTCAAAGGTTACATACTTCTTCAATCACATTGTAATGAAATTATTATTAGAAGAGATGTTAAATTTGATGAAAATCTCTTGGCCTACAAGCCTAATTCGGTGATTGTGCCTTCTTGGGCCTGCGATCCATCTTCGGCATTTGTGCCTTCTTATGATCTGGTTTCTTCTTCAGATGATGATAGTGAGGATGAAAATCCACCTCCGCCTTCTCACCCTCCTCCAAATGATTCCTTTGAACCTGAACCATCACCAGCTCCACCGCTTCCTAGATGGGTTGTTTCAACACGAGAAGCAGCTGGTGATCTTGTTGGTGATCCTTCATATCAGCGTTGAACACGTTCACAGTTCCAGCGAGCCTCTTCTCTTTTGGCTCAAGTTTCAGAAACTCATGATCCAAAGACATTTGCAGAAGCTTCAGGTCATCTAGATTGGGATATAGCAATGAATCAAGAGTATTGTTCTTTAATGGAAAACGATATTTGGGATCTTGTACCTCTTCCAAAAGGAAGAAAACTTGTTAGATGCAAATGGGTGTATAGAACTAAGTATGCATTAGATGGAAGTGTTGAAAGACACAAGGCTCGGTTAGTTGCCAAAGGATTTTCCCAAGTTGAAGGAATTGACTATAATGAAATAATTGCCCTTGTAGCAAAAATGAATTCCATCTGCCTTGTTCTTGTTCTTTCCCTTGCTACCTCACATAAATGGGAGGTCCATCAGATGGATGTTAAATCCGCCTTCTTGAATGGAGATTTGCAAGAATAAATCTACATGGAACAACCTCCTGGCTATGTCCAGAATGACTCTAGACTTGTTTTTCACCTCAAGAAATCTCTTTATGGTCTCAAGAAAGCTCCCCGAGCTTGGTATGCCAAAATGGATAGCTTTCTTATTTCCATTGGATTCTCTAGATGCCATTCTGATCCTAATGTCTATACCAATAAAGTAGGAAGCCATCTCATAATCCTTGTCCTTTATGTTGATGACCTTATCCTTACTGGTAGTGACTCAAAAATTTTAAACCATATGAAAACCATCCTTAAGAAGAAATTTGAAATGACAGACTTAGGCTTTTTGCACTATTTCCTTGGCCTCCAATTTTTGCAAACTAATGAAGGAATTTTTATTTCACAGTCTAAGTATGCTTGTGACCTTCTTCGTCACTTTCACATGGACAATTGTAAACCAACCCCTTCTCCCTTCCTGTCTAGAGTCAAGCTTTCTGCCACCTGTACTTCTCCTGAAGTTGATGCCACTCTGT
This sequence comes from Picea engelmannii, assembly GCA_009831015.1. Lineage (NCBI taxonomy): Eukaryota > Viridiplantae > Streptophyta > Pinopsida > Pinales > Pinaceae > Picea > Picea engelmannii. Next base: position 195,520 of record ML791175.1, read on the forward strand.
ACCTTCAGTTAGTTGGTAGCCTCTTATACTTGACTCATACCCATCTTGATCTTTCCTTTGTTGTTGGTCTTATTGCCCGATATATGCAAACACCCCCTGAAATCCATTGGAAAGCAGCTAAAAGGGTACTTCGCTATGTTCGTGGTACAGTTCAGTTCGGGATACATTACAGTTCAAGGGGGACTCCTTTATTGGTTGGTTTCACTAATTCAGATTGGGCCGGCGACCCTAATGATCGGAAGTCTACTGCAGGTTATGTTTTCAGCCTTGGTTCAGGCCCTGTCACTTGGGCCTGTAAGAAACAATAGGCTATTTCATTTTCTTCAGTAGAAGCAGAGTATCGAGCAGCGGTAAATGCAAGTTAGGAATCCCTATGGCTTCGACAAATCCTTTCAGATTTTGGATTCCAGCACCAGCATATGACCAGCCTTTGGTGTGACAATCAGAGTGTCATCAAGATCACGAAAGACCCAGTTCAACATCAGCGTAGCAAACACATCGAGCTACACATGCACTTCATCAGAAAGCTCATTCATGATCAAGTTATTGAAGTGTTCTTTTTCCCTACAGAAGATCAAGTTGCAGACATTTTCACAAAGTCTCTTATATTATGTCCCATATTTCTAATTTAGACTACAGGGGAAGGTAGTGGCATAAGGAGAATAAGTGAAAGTGCGATGACATAGACTCCTGCCCACTTGATGTTATGTTATGACGCGATAGCAATTTCAAGCCGGTACATTGGCTGATGTTATGTTATGACGCGATAGCGATTTCAAGACGGTACATTGGAGCGGATAGTGAAGTGCACCGATGGATCCGATGTAATACGAACAGGATCTAATTCAGCGAAGTTTTCCAAACTTCGATCTATGTTAGGAGTTCAAGAAGTTTTCATTAAGGGGGGATAGGCTCTAATGCCTCCTTCCTTCTCCTATTGTGTCACTATTGTAAATCCTTCAATCCTATCCCAAGTTGTTCTTAAGGGGGGATGTTAGGATATTTAGACACTTAGGAGTTAGTAAGATCTACTTGGTCTATTGTGTCGTTAGGTAAAAGTGTATTTTCTAGTGTTTTTCTTTAGTATGCATTTGTAGTTAGGAAATCCGATGATCACGATATGTTCCCGACATAGAGTGATCTGACGGTTCATACTCTCCTCGATCTTAACGGCCATTGATCTGTGGCTTAACACCCGATTGGTCCATGATCTCTATTTAAAGAGCATGAGGGTCATTTTTCGATGATCGATTGTGAGAAACTCTCTTGTAAAATCTCTCTGTAATCTTTTTCTTTGCATTAATAAATTGCTCCAAGTGGTCGCGTTGGTTGGGGCCATGGATGTTTCCCCGTAGGGGTTTTACCACGTGAAAACATCGGTGTGTTGATCTTTGATCTGGTTATGTGAGTGGTTACTGAAGGTGTGCCCTCTATTGGAATATGTGTTGTCAAACAGCTAAAGTACATAATTGAATGCATGACCTAACATCCACTATCATTATGGCCAATAGGAAAAATTTTGTTGCAATCTTACGTTGTAGGATGAAATCCCACCATGGAGTTATGGACAGTGAGATTTCTAATAGTGCAATGAAAAATATTTCCAAGGAGACTCAATGTAACTTGTTCTCCTAGACCTGCTAGCCTCTTTATAGCTACATTTTGATATGGCTCTATATTACTCTTCATTGATAATTTTACAAGAATACATTCCACAAAATATGGTAATTAGATGCATACTGTGAAATTATCATGCCAAAATATAATTCACACAAAACAAGCCAATAAAAAGAGAAATGAAGAAGTTCAATTCAATGGATACTTCAACACCCACATTACTAATGATATCATTTAATTGGAATAACGTAAATATAATTTTATTACAATTCCTTCGAGATTTATTCTTCCTATTCATTTTCGCACTCTGAAAATCCATGAGAACAAATTTGTAGTTACAATGAAAATTTGAATGATTTTTATGTGGACAAACATTATTTCTTTTGAATTAAAATATTATATGTATTCCTTTTGATTATAGATGAGTGGTCAAATCTAAATCCTTTATAAACATGTCCATGAATTCCACTTTAACGAAAGCCCCAATGGTAATTGTTAAATCAGAACTCTTTTTAGGTTTTATTGATATATAATAATTTATCATTAAGGAGATGTGTGGACCGGAGACCTTGGTAAAGGAGATATTGGTGTTGAAAATTCAATTTTCTCCTTGTAAATAATGAATGAAATGATATTTATAATAGTAAAACTTAAAATATTTTTTAGGAGACTGAATGCAACTTGTAATCTTAGCCCTATTAACCTCTCTCTAGCTACATTTGGTAGTTCGCTCTATGTTACTCTTCATTGATAATTCTACTAGAAGACATTCCATTGAGTAGGGTAACTTGATGCTACACTATGAATTCCTCATATCAAATACAATTCACATGAACTAAGCTAACAAAACGAGTGTTTCAATGTTTATTGTTTAGTGGGTTAGGGATTTCAAGGATTGTTCTCTACATGTGTCTTTGAGATAAAGGGATAGTCTTTTTGTCTCTTCATATGTTGATGTTATGCGTGTGTATTATCAATGTTCATGTCAAATTATGCATATATTTTATTTCATGAATTTTATGTACTCAACTTAGTAATGTATCATTGTAATATATCTACAGGTCATATGGCTTCCAATGGAGATGGATCGTATGATGAAACTAGATGTAGGGAAAGAGAGGAAGGTCATCAAAGAAGAAAAAGTAAACGAATTCCAATCGAAGAAGGAAGCATCAAGAAGACTAGATAACTTATAATCACATACTTTATGATTGTTATATAATATTGAATAATATGTATCTATTTGACAAACAATCGTCTTAATAATTATAATTGTAATTTATGATAGTTTGTTTATGTTGTAGAAAATATTAATAAAAAAGACTTATAGCATTTATAAAGAGTATAACAAAAAACTTGAGACCGTGCATTGTAGTTTCATGTTATGTACAATAAATAAATTTTATAGGTTACTTCATTTTTATTTTTATTTTTTTAAATTAAGTGAGAACATTGTAAAGCTCGATAAGGAAGGTAAGGCATAAAAAAAGCATATTTAGAAAATCCTTAAGGATTTCTTAGAGTCCAATAGGATCATTGATGAGAATACGGCATGAGAAGTGGACCCTAGGACACTACAAAAAAGGCATCAAAGGTAATGAACAATATATATGCTTGTAGTTATTGATTTTGGTATCCTTTTAACTTGTTAGCTTTATTTGATGTGTTATTCTAGTACCATTGACCTACTAATGTGATCATTTGTTGGAAATATACAAAATTAATTGATCTCACATTATCTTATGTGCATGCATGACTAGATGCAAAGAAATTAACTATTGCACATTGTGTTAAGAATATTTTTTGGATAAATATGTGTGTGAGATTTTGAAACATCCAACGTTTCGAGTGGACACTCCACCCATCATTAGGGACAATGAAGTTGATAAGTTAGAAAAGAGTGTGTCGTGGTTTGTATTTAAAGCAGAGGAAAGGCGAGTGAACGTTGAGGAGGTAGAGTGAAATAAGGGGTTGAAACAATAAATTAATAAAACAAAAAAAAAAAATCGTTAAAGGAATTGTAAAAAATATTAATTTAGTTGATGAGATCAAAGGAGATTAATAAAAAATAAAAATTTTGAGAGGAGATTGATAAAAAAAAATAAAGGAGAAAAGTCAAAGCTTTATATAAGGAAATGAAAACAAAGATAATATGAGAAAATTAATGACATAATAATAGGATTAGGAAAATAAAATATGTGAGGGGGCATCATAGAGAGACTAATAGATATATGGGAATGAAAAACTTAGATCCTGAAGAAAAATACAGTTTAGAAGGGAGAAATGGGGAAAGGATCCAAACAATCAAGTTAATGAAATCTACATAGAGGAATCCTGATGATCAAGGTGATGAATGATGGGATTCCAAGATTGGCTAAGTTTGTAGCCATCTTCGTGATTAAAATTATTAGGGTGTTTTTTTTTTATTTCAAGAGCTTCCCAAATGAGGCGAGAAGAGTAATGAGGGGAAGAGGCTAAAAATTTTGTTTGGTTGAAACAAATTAGGTGTTTGGAATTAAAGGAGTGTTTGGCAATAGCATATTTGGAGACTTGGTTGTGGGTAGTATCTACTATATTCACTTTCAAACGGGATTTGAACGATCTGCTAGTTTGACCTATGTAAGATTTACCATAAGAGCAAGGAATTTGGTAAACTCCTTATCCAAGCATTGGGTTGGATTTATCTTTAGCAGTTCTAAAGAGTTGTTTGATGGTTTTATAGGGTTTGAAGAGGATCTTGGTATTCTTCTTAGCCAAAAGTTTGGAGATATGATCAGTGGTTCCTTGGATATATGGGAGATAAAAGAGAGCACAAGGTGGGGAGGTGGACGAGGAGATTTTAGTTTTTGAATTGGTGGTTGAGTAGAAGGCTTGGTTAATTTGAGAGAGAGAGAGAGAGAGAGAGAGAGAGTATCCATTGGATATCAAGGTCTTGGTTAGATGGTTGTTTTCCTATGCAAGGAATTGAGGGTTGAATATGCAAATGGATCAAGTAACCATGGTTTTTAGGACAACCTATTTTTGTTTTGGATGATGGTGTAGGCTAGCATGAAGGTATCTATCAGTATGAGTCTTCTTCCTTTAAAATTGGTGGGAAAAGGAACCGTCATGAGAATGGGAGATAAGGACATCCAAGAAGGGTAAGGAGTTGTATTTTTGGATTTCCATAGTGAATTGGATGTGAGGGGAAAATTTGTTGATGTGGTTGAGGAAAGAGGTCAAATTGGAGTGTACATGAGGCCAAATGACAAATGTGTCATCCATAAACATAAACCAACACTTGGGTTTTAGATGAAAGTTTATTAATGCTAAAGTTTCGAAATGTTCCATAAACATATTGGCAACCATAGGGGATAAGTATGGCCCCATGGTTGTACCTTTATTTTTTTCATAAGAAACCCCTTTCAATGTGAAGAAGGTGGAAGAGAGGCATATTTCAATAAGGTTGAGGGTTTTTGGGTCTACCAGTTTGGAGATCAAGGCTAGGGATTCTGAAACCAAAATTCTTAGTGAAAAGAGAAACAACATCAAAGCTCACCATGAGGTCTTGCTCGCCAAGGTGAAGATTCTGAGTTTTATGAATGAAATCAGTGGAGTCATTAATAAATGAGGTGGTTTTCCTATGAATTCCTAGAGTTTGTCAGCAAGAAATCAAGCAAGGGCATGAGTAAGTACTCCTATGGTACCAACAATAGGTCTAATTAGAATGTATTTTTTTATGGATTTTGGGTTTCCCATAGATCCTAGGGGTTTGGGGGTTGTGAGTAATGAGCCATTTTTAAATGTTAGAGTCCAGGGAAGAGGACTTAATGTCTTTGGTGACAAGGTTGGTGATGGTATTAATTGGGTTTTTATCAAACAGTTTGTAAGAAGAAAAGGAGAGAAGGTTAAGTAGTTTAATGTCATAGTCGGAGGTATTCATAATCATGGTAGCAATACCTTTATCATCTTTGAGGATGATAATGTATGAGTTATCATTAAGGTTTCAAATAGAATGAAATTGTTCTTTAGATAGGTTGGGTTTGGGAGGTTTGGCATGATGAAGGATTCTTCCACACTCCTGTCATTTTTCTTCAGCTTCATGAGCTGGAAGGTTATGAGTGATGGATTCAATGGAACAAATAATTTCTTCCATGTGGATACATCTAGGGACTAGGGAAAAATTGAATCCTTTTTCTAGAAGTTGGAGGGAAGGGGGGTCCAGTTTAAGCGAAGAAAGATTTATTACCGTGGATGGAAAAGTATTAGAAGGAGGTGGGGGAGGAGATATATGTTTTTTGGTAAGGGGGTTAAGGTCTTCCAAGGAGGATGGATTATTGACATTAGAAGAAAAAAATTCCCTCTCATTTAGAATTGTATTAGGACAGGGGATAATCATGGTGACGTGAGGAGAACCCAAATTTTTAGGGTAATTCAGGACACAATGAAGGGTACAAGGATTGTAGAAATGATCACTACTTATATTAAGATTGGAAGAGATATTTATGATGCCAGAGATAGGGGTACAATATATTTTATCCATATTGTACATTCTTCACATCAATCTGGAAGGCCCTCAATTAGAGAGTGTTTTGTAAGTCTAAAATATAATATCATTTGTTATGCTAATATACTAGCTTAATATATGTCATTATTAAATACGGTTTTCTCTTATTGCATATAGTTAAATGACTATATTCATGTTCCCACTAAGGAAGAATTAAATAATTCCCTAAGGAATGGTTACAAAAGAATGTTGGAATAATTACATCACATGGCCAAGGTAATTAACTAGTAATTATGTGCTTAGTTTTAACTTATTTATAGTTGGAAAATTATTCGTTTAATGATTGAAATGTATCACATTACTCTAGACTAATTATGATGAGAGTGACTTGGATGGATGGATCAAAGAATATTGACAATTGTTTAACCTATATGTTTCTTATTACATCTTTAACTGTTAGCAATTCTTTTTTATTAGACTGATGTTCTTTTATTTTGTTTTTATAACATGAGGATGAGGATGGTTTAGAAGATGATGAGAGAGTTGACAACAATTCAATCAAATTTTGATGTCAAATTCATTTCATTTCCACATATGTGTACTTATTTTTCCATCTAATGTTGTATACATTGTTTCCTTTTCCATGGGATGGAAATGTACCACTTGTTTATAGGAAGAAACAATTACATGGTTATTATGATTTAATTTAAAATTTAATTATTGCATTTATATATACATTCCTTTTTGCTTCCATGATGTGAAATTTATTGAATTTAATGGATTAAAACTTCATAATTGTGTGTTAAAGGATATATGATTTTTTACTCTCATTCGTTGAATGCTAGTTGGGTATTGCATTTATCTATAAATGGTTTTTTTCTCTCATTATTAGTATGTTGTAAAATAGAATTATACTAATCATTAATCTCATCAATGTTTAATACAAAAAATTACAAAAAAAAATATTAAATAATTAAACAATTAGTAACAACTAATAATCAATAATAATTACATTAATGATAATAATTAAATAAATAACATGAAACAATCATGATGCAACCACATGAAAACATGACACATGATGGCATAACCACAACACAAACTCAATGCTAAATCAACTCAATATGATGCTAACTTGACGCAAACATGATGAAACCCCAAAGAAAAAGTTCTATATTTTGAAACTAACACAACTCAATCACAACACTAGTACAAACCCAATAATGACACCCCATATGAAATATCAATGCACTGTGACACTAATGCATTGCAACAACCAACATGATTTTGACACAAAAGTGATGCAAAAAGTGACTTTTTAGGTGTTTTTTGTTAAAATCCTTACTTTGGCACCTAGCTATATTGTTATCCAGTGATTTCCTTACTGCAAACCAAATTAGATCGGAAAACAAAAATACATTGCTAGAATATTCAACTCAAATAAAGATAGCAGAAGAAATACTAGAAACCAAATCATACACACATAAACACCAATATTTTTGGGTAGATACCCCTAGAAAAACCCCAAAGGGAAAACCAGTACTGAGATTATTTTGCTATGACAAAATCAGGGCTCTCATAATAGGTATAATGGCCCACTGAGAGAAATACAACTGCAGACAAACCCGGAAAAGTATGATCTATTGTGCAACCCAGATCTGGCACACTTTTAGAGGTGTATGTGTCTTTCCTTAAGTAAACCACCATATATGTGTTTGTCTCCATTGAAAACTATGTACACAACCTCAAGGACTGTATGGAAAACTCTATATGGCTGGACCCTTTCCTATGGATTTGCTCTGTTGAAACCCACTTGCAGCTTCCTATGTTCTCTCTTCTCCTTGACCTAATCTCTAGATGGAAATCATTCTCCAGCTATCCAAGATCTCATTGAATCATAGTCCTTCATGATCCAAATGTGTCTCACACACAAGTGTCTACCTCCCTCACCCTATCCTTGATTTTATAATATTGATTTATGACCTAACCCTAATCTCCAAAGTGATTGACGATTGAGATTACTTCTCACCTCACTTGATATCAATGGCTAAGATTAAATGCTAATAACTTTTAGCATTTCCTTAAATAACTCAACTAATTAATAAAAACACTTTACTTTAGTAATTCCTTTGATTAAAGTAAAGTCTCAAGGTAGAAGGCTTTGGACGACTTCCACACATATAGACACTTAGACCTATATGGAAATACTTGTCTAATGCTACCAAACATCAACATTTTTGCAATAACATGAAATTCAAGATGCACAATTTTTTTCTACATCATGGTTTCGATTACTTAGATGACACCACGTAGAGTGAAAATAAAAAAATGACACATTGATGACACTAAACAAAAAATCATGACACACCTTTTAACATCATGTTTTGCATCTTGAGAACTTTATTTTTTTCCTCATAAAATTGCATTGGGCGATGATTGTTAATGACGACGCTACAACCTTGTATTATAGTAGTGAGGTATTCCATCTTCAGCTTCCATAGCTCAAAGATATAATCATAAATTTCTTAATCTTTATTCTGGGATTACTCACCAATCCCTTTCACGCAAGAATCATTGGCGAAAATCTACCACTAAAATTTTGTTTACCATAGACCCAAGATAATCCTACTCTATCAAGAACGAGCTAAATTGTAGAAACAAATATGTTCCCTTGAAACCAATAACTATGCTTTAATACCAAATGTAAATTTTAAACCCTTTCAAGTGAAGCAATGCATATATATTCTTAAGAAAATGGAAAGTAAAATAATGGCACACACACAATACATGAGATTTACCCCGAAAACTCTTAACTGGGAAGACCAGAAAAACTTAGAGTCACACCTTTATCTTCTTCCTCATAATAATTTGACCATATACAATACAATATTTGGTATTATATGACATACAAAACCCTAACCCATTAACCAGAATTATATCACAACCCTAATCTCGTAACCAATATTAGATTAAAATGGTTTTAATAGCTGAAATCAACTCCTACCCACCTAAATAATAATAATAATAATAATAATAGATTGATTCGTTAGTGGCTCGAGTGGTGCACATGGTCCAGATGAAGCGGGCTTTGCTATCACCCCCGGGAATGCACGCACAAGCACTTCCCTTTCTATAGAATAATTGAAGATTGAACGAAAGTTGGGGTTGTTGGGCCTATGATCATTGAGAGTTCTGGAAGGGATTATCTCCAATTGTTTTTCTGCAGGCATATGGAAGCTCAGAAATGGGAGAAATCTCCAATTCGTTATTTGGTCGAGAAAGCCCAAAAATAGACCAAAATGGACCAAAAACCAAAACAAATAGGGTTGGCATCAAACCCTAACTAGGAGGGGATAAAACCCCTCACCATGAATTAGAGGAGGGCCCGTGGGGGAGGAGATAGATTTTTTTTGGTAAGGGGGTTAAGGTCTTCCAAGGAGGATGGATTATTGACATTAGAAGCAAAATTGGCCCTCTCATTTAGAATTGTATTAGGATAGGGGCTAATCACAGTGAGGTGAGGAGAACCCAAATTTTTAGTGTAATTCAGGATGCAACGAAGGGTACAAGGATCGTGGAAATGATCAATACTTATATTAATATTGGAAGAGATATTGATGATGCTAGAGATAGGGGGGGAATATTTTTGATCCATATTGTACATTCTTCACATCAATCTGGAAGGTCCTCAATTAGAGAGTGCTTTGTAAGTCTAAAATATAATATCATTTGTTATGCTAATATACTAGCTTAATATATGTCATTATTAAATACAGTTTTCTCTTATTGCATATAGTTAAATGAATATATTCATGTTCCCACTAAGGAATAATTAAAGTATTCCCTAAGGAATGGTTACGAAAGAATGGTGGAATAATTACATCCCATGGCCAAGGTAATTGACTAGTAATTATGTACTTAGTTTTAACTTATTTATAGTTGGAAAATTATTCGTTTAATGATTGAAATATATCACATTCTTCTAGACTAATGATGATGCAAGTGACTTGGATGGATGGATCAGAGAATATTGACAATTTTTTGACCTATATGTTTCTTATTACATCTTTAATTGTTAGCAATTATTTTTTATTAGACTCGTGTTCTTTTATTTTGTTTTTATAACGTGAGGATGAGGATGGTTTAGAATATTATGAGAGAATTGACAACAATTCAATCAAATTTTGATGTCAAATTCATTTCATTTCCTCATATGTGTACTTATTTTTCCATCCAATGTTGTATACATTGTTGCCTTTTCCATGGGATGGAAATGTACCACTTGTTTATAGGAAGAAAAAATTACATGGTTATTATGATTTAATTTAAAATTCATTTATATATACATTCTTTTTTGTTTCCATGGTGTGAAATTTATTGAATTTTAATGCATTAAAACTTCATAATTGTGTTAAAGAATATATGATTTTTTACTCTCATTCGTTGAATGCTAGTTGGGTATTTCATTTATCTATAAATGGTTTTTTTCTCTCATGATTAGTATGTTGTAAAATAGAATTATATTAATCATCAATCTCATCAATGTTTAATACGACAAAAATAGTAATTACAAAAAACAATTATTCAATAATCAAACAATTAGTAACAACTAATAATCAATAATAATTACATTAATAATAATAATTAAATAAATAACATGACACAATCATGATGCAACCACATGCAAACATGACACATGATGACATAACCACAACACAAAATCAATGCAAAATCAACTCAATATGATGCTAACTTGACGCAAACATGATGAAACCCCAAAGAAAAAGTTCTATATTTTGAAACTAACACAACGCAATCACGACACTAGTACAAACCCAATAATGACACCCCATATGAAATATCAATGCACTCTGACACTAATGCATTGCAACTAACATGCTTTTGACACAAAAGTGATGCAAAAAGTGACTTTTTAGGTGTTTTTTGTTAAAATCCTTACTTTGGCACCTAGGTATCTTGTTATCTAGTGATTTCCTTATTGCAAACTAGATTAGTAGCTCGGAAAACAAAAATACATTGTTAGAATATTCAACTCAAATAAAGATAGCAGAAGAAATACTAAAAACCAAATCATGCACACATAAACACCAATATTTTTAGGAAGATACCCCTAGAAAAACCCCAAAGGGAAAACCAGTACTGAGATAATTTTGTTATGATAAAATCAGGGCTCCCATAATAGGGATAATGGACCACTAAGAGAAATACAGTTGCAAACAAACCTAGCAAATTCAGATATATTGTACAAGCCGAATCTGGCACAATTTTCTAGGTGTATGTGTCTTTCCTTAAGTAAACCCAAATATATGTTTCCATCTCCATTGAAAACTATGTACACGACCTTGAAGACTGTATGGAAAAAAAATTATGTCTCAACCCTTTTCTGTGGCTTCGCTTTGTTGAAACCCACTTGCAGATTCCTATGTTCTCTCTTCTCCTTGACCTGATCTCTAGATGGAAATCCTTCTCCAGCTATCTAAGATCTCCTTGAATCATAGTCCTTCATGATCCAAATGTGTCTCACACACAAGTTTCTACCTCCCTCACACTATAATTTCTTTTATAATAGTTATTTATGACCTAACCCTAATCTCCAAAGTGATTGATGATTGATATTACTTCTCACCTCACTTGAGATCAATGGCTAAGATTAAATGCTAATAACTTTTAGCATTTCCTTAAATAACTCAACTAATTAAAAAAAACACTTTACTTTAGTAATTCCTTTAATTAAAGTAAAGTCTCAAGGTAGAAGGATTTGGACAACTTCCACACATCTAGACACTTAGACCTATGTGGAGATACTTGTCTGATGCTACCAAACATCAACATTTTTGCAATAACATGAAATTCAAGACGCATAATTTTTTTCTACATCACGGTTTCCATTACTAAGATGACACCACGTAGAGTGAAAATAAAAAAATGGCACGTTGATGACACTAAACAAAAACTCATGACGCACCTTGTAACATCGTGTTTTGCATATTGAGATCTTTATTTTTTTCCTCATAAAATTGCATTGGGAAATGACTGTTAATGACGACACTACAACCCTATATTATAGTAGTGAGGTATTCCATCTTGAGCTTCCATAGCTCAAAGATATAATCATAAATTTCTTAATCTTTATTCTGGGATTGCTCACCAATCTCTTTCACGGAAGAATCATTGGCGGAAAGCTCCCACTAAAATTGGGTTTACCATAGACCCAAGATAATCCTACTCTATCAAGAATGAGCTAAATTGTAGAAACAAAGATGTAACCTTGAAGCCAATAACCATGCTATAATACCAAATGTAAATTTTAAACCCTTTCAAGTGAAGCAATGCATATATATTCTTAAGAAAACAGAAAGTAAAATAATGGCACACACACAATGTTAGAATATAATGGATGTGCTCGTTTTATCATTGACAATATCACTATTGTCACCCAAACATAGGCTAAATCCACCCTCTGAGCACCTTAACCTTGACATAGAATCACTCTGGAAGCAAACCCTAGTATAGATAGCCAAATAAAGGGTAGTGCACCTTTCCCCAAGGATAGTGCACCAACAAGATCTGATCAGATAGTCCAAACCCTAACCAAGAGATAGTCCAAGATAAACGTGATCTTCTAGCTATAGCAGCTGCAATGGCAGCTCTTCTCCAAACGTGCGCACAAAATTGGGCACTGCAGTGCGCACAAGTGTTGCTCTACAATTCTGAGACTGCCTGTCAGAATCAAGACTGACCTCTTGTATTTATAGTAATTTTGGCTAACTCCCTGGGTTGACTTCTCATTATGGGTATACGTCTGTTCAGTATATATTATTTCTTCTAGCGGACTTCTTCGCTTGGAGGCTAATAACCTAATACAAGTTATCTTCTTGAGTCGACATGTCTTCTAGGGTTATTATCCAACTCATTAGGGTTTCTTCTTGCTTCCTGGAGTATTCTATTCTCGCCAGGTTTACACGTGGAGGTAAATACCTCCTGCAGCTACCATAATATCAACACACAATACATGAGATTTACCCCAAAAACTCTTAATTGGGAAGACTAGAAAAACTTAGAGTCGTGCCTTTATCTTTTTCGTCATAATAATTTGACCATATACAATACAATATTTGGTATTATATGACATACAAAACCCTAATACATTAACCAGAATTAAATTACAACCCTAATCCCTTAACCAATATTAGATTACAACGGTTTAAAACCATTGGTCGAAAAATCCCAAAAATAGGCCAAAATGGACCAAAAACGAAAAAAAAAATAGGGTTGGCATCAAACCCCAACTAGGAGGGGATAAAACCCTCACCATGAATTAGAGGAGGGCCCATGGTGGAGGAGATAGATGTTTTTTGGTAAGGGGGTTAAGGTCTTCCAAGGAGGATGGATTATTGACATTAGAAGTAAAATTGGCCCTCTCATTTAGAATGGTATTAGGATAGGGGCTAATCACGATTACGTGAGGAGAACCCGAATTTTTACTGTAATTCAGGATGCAACGAAGGGTACAAGGATCATGGAAATTATCACTACTTATATTAATATTGGAAGAGATATTGATGATACCAGAGATAGGTGGAAAATATTTTTTATCCATATTGTACATTCTTCACATCAATCTCGAAGGTCCTCAATTAGAGAGTGCTTTGTAAGTCTACAATATAGTATCATTTGTTATGCTAATATACTAGCTTAATATATGTCATTATTAAATACGGTTTTCTCTTATTGCATATAGTTAAATGAATATATTCATGTTCCCACTAAGGAAGAATTAAAGTATTCCCTAAGGAATGGTTACGAAAGAATGGTGGAATAATTACATCCCATGGCCAAGGTAATTGACTAGTAATTATGTGCTTAGTTTTAACTTATTTATAGTTGGAAAATTATTCGTTTAATGATTGAAATATATCACATTCTTCTAGACTAATGATGATGAGAGTGACTTGGATGGATGGATCAGAGAATATTAACAATTGTTTAACCTATATGTTTCATATTACATATTTAATTGTTAGCAATTATTTTTTATTAGACTCTTGTTCTTTTATTTTGTTTTTATAACGTGAGGATGAGGATGGTTTAGAATATGATGAGAGAATTGACAACAGTTCAATCAAATTTTGATGTCAAATTCATTTCATTTCCTCATATGTGTACTTATTTTTCCATCCAATGTTGTATACATTGTTTCCTTTTCCATGGGATGGCAATGTACCACCTGTTTATAGGAAGAAAAAATTACATGGTTATTATGATTTAATTTAAAATTTCATTATTGCATTTATATATACATTCTTTTTTGTTTCCATGGTGTGAAATTTATTGAATTTTAATGCATTAAAACTTAATAATTGTGTTAAAGGATATATGATTTTTTACTCTCATTCATTGAATGCTAGTTGGGTATTGCATTTATCTATAAATGGTTTTTTTCTCTCATGATTAGTATGTTGTAAGATAGAATTATACTAATCATCAATCTCAACAATGTTTAATATGATAAAAATAGTAATTACAAAAACAAAATTATTAAATAATTAAACAATTAGTAACAACTAATAATAAATAATAATTACATTAATAATAATAATTAAATCTCTCTCATTCGACTACACAGTGATCGTCTCCAGGGAGATAAAGTGAGACAAGTGGGTTGAAAACCCTACCCTGCATGAATTGTTTCCCCTACAGCAGAAATGGTCGCACAAGAGGTGTCAGACAGATATGATATGTCGCAACTGACTAGACAAGATGAACCCAAAAG
>ML791175.1:210436-245735 GCA_009831015.1 Picea engelmannii
GGGGGGGGGGGGGCATCCCCCCTCGTACCGAAATGTTGCAGTAAATGACAGAGCGGGATTGTGTTCCAAACGGCCCTCTTTTGAGCCGTCACCACATTTGAGAGAACAACTCCTAGCCAAGGAGCATGGATTCAGCAAAGCAATGGATGTTGAGCCAAGCATGTCTCATCCAAAGGCATCTCAAGGATGGGAACCAGGGAAATGCATTCCCCAATCTAATAAGTTGTCACAATATCTCATAAGATCAACCAGGGTTGGGGAACACACCCAGTTTATGAGGGAGCACCCCCTCATCGGCAAGTTTCTTGGTCTTTGGCCTTCAGAACGAGATCTCTTGAGGTGGATCAAATACTGGTGGAACCTTAAGGGATATTACGAAGTGAAGCTCAGCTCCAAGGTTTTTTTTACGTTCATCCTTTACAATATGGAAGACAAGGATATAATTTTTTATAATGGGCCATAATTTTACAACTCAGTCGGGCTATTTCTTCAATTCTGGATGGACCGCTTCAGCCTAGAGAAAGAATATTTCACAATGGCTCCAGTCTGGATAAGCCTATACTCCCTACCGCAGGTTTTTCTGGTTGGAGGAAATCCTAATGGGTATAGGGAATATGGTGGGAAGATATGTCAAATCCTCTTAAGCCACAAAGCAGAGAAAATAAACCTCCTACACTTGAATCTGTGTCTACGTGGACATATCAAAGGATTTACCAGGCTCAGTAACCTTAGAATATCAGGTGAGGATTGGAATCAAATGATGGACTATGAGCATTGTTGGCATAGGGGAAGACCCTAGGTTCAATGCTCAAGAGCACACCAACAAAACCCTAACTACCGGCCCTTTCTGCAACACCTGTGAAGCAGATGAAGTCTCACCCAAGGTAGAGGCAGGGGTGGTTTCAGGACTCAAGTGTCTGAAACCTTAGCTGGGACACCGATCTGTGATTATATCTACTACAAGGCACTTAGCATAGATTATTCGTCTATATTTAACCCTCATGGTACTTCGCAGATGGCACAGAGCATCACAGTGAATACTTAAACTAAAGATGATTCAGTACTTAGCCATAAAACATAGATTAGATTCAACAGATCAATAACTAAACATCTTATATATCAGATCTAACATTCATTCTTATATCATAAGCACAGAGCATAACTAGATCTACTTAATCACAGTAAGAACTTAGCCAAAAGGAAGCAACACTTGGATCAAATCACAGAGCACATTACATAGAGTTATCGTGGTTCACCCCCACCCTGGGGCTACGTCCACAAATTCTTCTTCTTTATAATATCTCGGTCAAGAAGTTACATTACGGAGCTTCAATGACCCTTACTTTGCACAGGATAGAAGATCTGTGCAGCTCGCTAGATCCTTCTTCCTTGCACTCAGCACAAAACCACAACAACTTGCACTTAGCCTTCCAATCTATTTACAATCATGCACAGAGCACTTGTGATACACATCCGATCACACAAATCCAGCTAATAGCAATAAGCCTTTAGCTATACACTTGCACTAAGTTGTCCCCCCTACTTACATTGCCTAAGTATCTATTTATAGATTACAAAATGGCCCTAAACATGGGTAAACCCATGCGCCAACATCCCTTTCCCTTTACATCAACCCAAAAACCCTAAAAGGTACCAAAATAAGTCTTGCTTGTTTTGTGTTGCGCTCCGTCTTTGGCAAGCTGTCACAGTCCCAAAATGGTCAAATATGACCAAGTATACTTCAAAACTTGGTCAAAGGCCAACAGTCCCCCAACACTCACATGTGACTCATCCCGAGTCACTCAGGTCTGTTAAATTCCACCTCGAATGCCTCGAGCTTGGCTTGAGCTGCTTCGACCTGCTACAGTGTGACAGCCTCTTGCTCAGTAAGTTCCTGGATCACTGTGTCATTGAGTGGTCCTTCCAGACGTTGTTCTACAGTGATGACAACCTGTTCGAGTTCAGCTTCCTATCTTTCAAGTTCAGTGAACAGTTGGCATGCCTTTTCTTGGATCGGCTGAAGTCGTTGGGAGACTTCCATCACTTTACTTTGCAGCGCATGTAAATGTTGTTGGACTGTGCGTTGTTCTATGAACCTCTTCATTCTTTCTATCGAGGTCAAAGCCTTTATCTGTGCCTGTAGCGTGTCTGCATGTTTCTTGGATTCTTGGAGTTGTTCCTCCAATGTCTGCAATTCTGGAGTCTCTGCAAGGGCCTCATAAGTCTGGGTGCTTCTAGGGCTCAGTTTCTTTCATTCCAAGGAAAAGGTTTTTAACCGGCCAACTGTGCTTCGAGCAGTGGCCTCTCTTAGATCTCTAATTTCCTGAGGGGTCTCGGGCATGATGCGGAGATCCATATTCATGATGTGTTGTTGGAGTTGTTGGAGTACTTCTTCCAGTTGGGTCACCTATTTTGGGAGACAGTCTTCCATCTTCACCTCTATGACTGTCACAGAGTGCAGTTCTTTGTGAATCCTTTCCTGGACTTCAAGTTTCTCTGCTAGAAACTGTTCCTTTTCCTCATCCCACTTCGCTTTCAGGGAAACATTTTCTCGTTCTTCCTCCTTATGTTGTTCTAGAAGTGTTTTATGTGCTTCCATCAAAGATTGGGTGGCTTTCGTTGTGTCTTCTTGAGCTCGTCGAAGGCGAGCTTCGACTTGATCAGCAATCTGGTGTAATACTGTGGGCTCACCGCATGTTCCTGATGTTTCTCTTATCAATGGCGTTGTAGACACTGCTTGGTTGGACTGGAGTGCCTGCTGCACTTCTTTGAGTTCGCCTTTGATTCGGTTGAAGAGATCCTCCTTCTGTGCTTCTTTCTTTTCTGCGAGCTCGAGTGAAACGTCGTTCAGCGTGGCAATTAAGAAGTCAAAGTCATCCAAGGTAAGGGTAGTTTTAAGCATGGTCCGGGTAGCCTTAGCTTTCTTTCGGGAGGAGGGTTTTGGTGGTGTCATCTTTCTTTTCAGGGGGGGATCCTCCTCCTCTCTTGGTGGAGTCACTTCACCTCTGTTTTGCTCCACTTTTGTACCGCCTAGATCGTCACCATCACCTCCCTGTGCAGGTGAGATCGAAGCAGTCTTCGCGGATGTGCTAGGGATATCTTCAACTTCATTATCCTTCTTAGTCATGCTTGGCCTAGGTATATCCGGCATAGTTTCAGGGATTTCCTCGTCGAACATATCTATGGGGTCTACTACAACAAGTAGGTCTGCTTACCATTCCTTGGTGATCTCCTCCAAGTCGTCCTCTGTCATCTTATAGTAGGATTGGAGCTATTGTTTATGTTCATCACCGCATGTTGTAATGTAGATGAAGTGGCGATCCGCGCTAAACTTCATCAAAGGTATAAACCTATGAAGTGTGTTCGGGGTGATTCGCGGTGTAGACTAAATTGCAGTTTTCAATTGGTTGAAGTAGGTGTGGAAGACAGCATTAGACTGCCACTGCTTGTTCATGTCGCTGGAGTACCACAGCTTACAGAACTTTGTGGCTAGTGGTTCAAAAGGTTTTATCTCTGAGAAAGTGGATCCCTCTGGCAGCTCCCAAGTGATGAAAGCTATGAGTATGAATAGCCAACTAAATTGGAACTCATACCCTTGGTCTTGCGCTCCTCTGCAATCCAGCTCTAGTTGGTTGACGAGATACTGCGCCTAATGCATTTGTAGTCCCTCAACGCACTTCCCTGCGAGGTCAACTATGAAGCCAGTCACCTATGTTGGTTTGTTCTTACGAACTAATTTTTCCACGATCAACTGACATGCAAGGTGCACTGCACCACTCTGGATGGAGGCTACCTTGTAGCCTCGCGTGCCCTTCTCTACATCGCCATAAGTTTCCTTTATCTATTGTGCTAGTGCTCGGTCAGAGGTATTGCCTGGGTAAAAGTCTTGTGGGTCAGGGCCTTGCATGTTGATTCCTATGATCCAATTGATCAGAGTCAGATCCACAGTAATGTGGTAGTCCAACCATAAATATCCACCATGATAGTAAGACAACAGCAACTTGACGCATGTGTTCACTTCCTGGTGTCTACTGAAGTGAGGGATCTTCATTACGTTGAGAAGTGTGGACTGCACAAGGTTTTGGGTCCAGGACTGCGGAACAATCTTAGGATTACGGCCTTTGGTCTTAGTTAAGTATTTATGTGGAACCAACATGTTGTAGGTTTTGCGATCTCCAAGGTTAAAATCACTGAATTTTAGTGCTACGATCTTATCCTGGTCAGCACGTACTGCACGCACTCCTTTCGGAAGATACGTGGTGATCAAGTTGTACTCAAAGTATCTGGTTACAGTGTCACAGTTAATCTTTCTACTCAAAGGTGGGATGTAAACCGGAAAAATGCACGGGATCAGCTTGGCGTTTGCAATGTCATCTTTATGCTTTGTTATTGTCTCGGTCATGGTTCTGGAAAGTCCTAGGCCACAAGCAGTGGAGGGAGAAGCTTGGACTCCTCTTGACGACGATGCTTGCACACCTGCAGACATCCTTCTCTCTGACATGACTCTCTCAGCCATTAGGTCAGTCAAAACTTCTTCAACTACTTTATCAACAGCACTGAGCTCGTCCGACATACAAGCTTGGGTCCACTAGCTCAGGTGTGAAAATGACGGCTGAGATTATGATGAACAGTAAGGAAACAAGGAAATGATCGCAGGGTGAAGTAATATCAAGGTTCGCGCTCAAATTATCACTTAGCAAAAGTATGCACGGTGCGTGGCGTGACGGACTAAGTAGGGAAACTTAGCAAAGGTCTGCTTCCAATGGATATGGGGCCTGCATTAACTTTGTTCTATATGTTCTGGTGTTGTTCAACGATCTAGTAGGAACCCATAATTGCTTTTTGACCCATTCGAGGTGGAATTCGAACGGGTATATAGGTCCAATGGCTATATTATTGTGCCATGGCAAAGTGCCAGATGTCGTTGTTCTGATATCTCGGCGAAGCTCAATTCTTGTGATTTTTCCTTCAGTGAAGCTCCTTATGGAGTCGTCTGTAGCTTTCCGATGTTGGCTCTCTTCTTACTGAGATTCCTATCCTTTTTCCTAGTGAGCTTAGTCTCGGTCACCCTCTTTCCATTTTGAATCTTATCTTCTCTTGACATAGTCACTTCACGCTGCCTAGGATCTTTCCTCAGATCCAAGGGTGATACTCCTTCATCATATGGGTTAGATATTTTGGTCTTTCGTGGTTCCTCTAACGCTCTTATAGCTTCGGCATCCAAGTTCCTGGTGTTTAACAGTGGAGATATGTTCTCTTGTTCCTCCATCAAGTAGGCAATCCTTCTAGTCATAAATTCCATGAGTTCTTGCTTCTTCTGTGCTAGGGCTTCCTTTTCTTCTTTTCTCTGAATATGGTCTTTTTCAATCCAGATCTTTCCTAGCAAAGATGGAAATGGGGAACGGTCCTCAATAAATCTAATGACTTCGATCTCTTCCTCTGCCAAAGTTCCACGGGTATTCATAGCTATCTAGGTAATTCTTCCACATTGGGTTACCATTTTGCCTTTAAATAATCTGATAGTTCCTAGTGAAGGAACCAGAGCAGGCCTTCCTAGGTTTTCCCAAGTTATTTCTGTGATAATATCCATCGGTGTTCCCTCATCCAGGGCACAGTCAATGTCGAAGTCTCATATTCTTACTTCGCTTTTATCCTGTTCTTTGAAGATTTCTAACAAACTGACATCCTTATGATCATCTAGGGTTTCTTTTATTTTCAGTAGCATGATCTCTGATTCTTTTTGGGGTTCTTCCATAATTTTAGTCTCTTGATCTCCTTTAGAGTTTGCTTGTTCCATATTCAGTTTTCAAGTCTAGCAATCATTCTAGGGAAATCCAATACTTCATGGTCCATAGATTTACAATAGAGGCAGCTAGGGTTTCTCCCAGAGAATTCCTTAGCAAGATGGCTTGATCTTCTGCAACTGTAACAAAGAGTTAATCCTCTCTTTCTCTTCAATGATCCCCAACTCTTCTTGTATTGCGCACTAGGATCATAATGGCTAGCCTGCAAAAATTTCTTTCTAGGATCCTCTTTTCTGCAAATCTGACTTCTTTCTTTCAGAAATTTCCACTTTTACTTTTCTTAGAGCACAGAGCGTTCAGATCTCGCTTCTTTTCTTCGGATTTGATCTTCCTTTCTTCAGATCTGACCTTATTCCTGGCACAAAGCTGCATAGGTCGAGTAAAAAGATGCATACTAGGGAAACAGATCTACGCACGGAGCTTTCTTTTGCACAACATTTATTTTTCCTCAGTTCCCAACAATCACAGTTTCAGGACCCGGCAATGGAACCATTTGTTGGCACAGGGGAATACATAGGGCTCAATGCTCAAGAGCGCACCAAAAAAACCCTAACTACCAGCCCTTTCGGCAACACCTGCAAAGCAGATGAAGTCTCACCCGAGGTAGAGGCAGGGGTGGTTTTAGGACTCAAGTGTCTAAAACCTTATCTAGGACACCGATCTGTGATTATATCTACTACAAGTCACTTAGCGTAGATCATTCTTCTATATTTAACCCTTATGGTACTTCGCAGATGGCACAGAGCATCGCAATGAATACTTAGACTAAATAAGATTCAGTACTTAGCCACAAAACATAGATTATATTCAACAGATCAAGCACTAAACATCTTATATATCATATCTAACATTCATTCTTATATCATAAGCACAGAGCATAACTAGATCTACTAAATCACAACAAGCACTTAGCCAAAAGGAAGCAACACTTAGATAAGAGCACATATCACATTACACAGAGTTACAGTGGTTCACCCCCACCCTAGGGCTATGTCCACAAAGTCTTCTTCTTTATATTATCTCGGTCAAGCAGTTACAACACGGAGCTTCAATGACCCTTACTTCGCACAGGACAGAAGATCTGTGTAGCTCGCTAGATCCTTCTTCCTTGCACTCAACACAAAACCACAACAACTTTCACTTAGCCTTCCAATCTCCTTACAATCATGCACAGAGCACTTGCGATACACATCCGATCACACAAATCCAGCTACTAGCATTAAGCCTTTAGCTATACACTTGCACTAAGTTGTCCCCCCTACTTACATTGCCTAAGTATCTATTTATATATTACAAAATGGGCCTAAACATGGGTAAACCTATGGACCGACATCCCTTTCCCTTTACATCAACCCCAAAACCCTAAAAGGTACCAAAAATAGGTCTTGATTACTTCGCATTGCGCTCAGTATTTGGCAAGATGTCGCAGTCCCAAAATGGTCA
This sequence comes from Picea engelmannii, assembly GCA_009831015.1. Classification (NCBI taxonomy): domain Eukaryota; kingdom Viridiplantae; phylum Streptophyta; class Pinopsida; order Pinales; family Pinaceae; genus Picea; species Picea engelmannii. The sequence goes on from ML791175.1 coordinate 217,684, forward strand.
AATATGACCAAGTATACGTCAAAACTTGGTCAAGGGCCAACAAGCATATTCTCGTCCACTGTAGGAAATGCCACGAGCATGGCCACCTTTTCTCTGACTATCCCTTGAATGCTCAGAATCCTAAAGCAGAAGAAGGGAAGAAAAAGGATGGCTTCACCACAGTCACTAGCAGAAAACGACATCCACCCAGAAAACAGAATCAAGACAATGCTCCGAAAATATCCACTAAAAACTCCTACAACATTCTTAATCAACTCTCAAGGGAAGAGGAGGTCAGAGATCCGTACAAAAAATACAACCAGGAAAAGGAAAAAGGAAAAGCCAAGCACCAAATTGAAATAGGAAAATACGACAACCAAGACACAAGCCTTACAAAAAATAATTATGGGGATAAGACAGAAGAAAGTGGGGACACTCTAATGCAGCTTGATGAGAAAGATCTGGAGGACATAGATCTCAAAAAACTGGAGGAAGCCTTCAATCGAAAGGATCTGAAAACCATCCCAGTGGAACAACTCAGAAAGGTTCACAAGGTATTCATTGACTCCATGGCAGGTTCTACCTCGTGACTAGGGATATCCTCATACCCAACCACTAAGCTCAAATGAACCTCTCGGGAAAGCAAGAGATGAGGGCATAAATTTGCACAACAACTCATCAAGGAAGTAGGAAAATTCATGCTTAACTCGGGGCAGATCCAAAGACTCATGAAGGGATATCTCCATCCACCTAATAAATCATCATGATGAAGATCATAACATGGAATATTAGAGGGATCAATGGAAGATCGAAGCAGAGGACTCTTCGAGATTGTATTCGTGTTGAGAATCTAGACATTCTCCTTTTGCAGGAAACAAAATGTGTTGTGAAGAAGCGGAAGATATATTTCGGCGTTGTTGGAGAGGATGTGACTCCCTCCATACGGACACCAACAGAGTGGTAAGAGGTCTAGCAATATTTTGGAATCCAGCAATAGATATCATAGATCAACACTTTTCCACAGTTGGCACACTTACAACTCACTTCAAATTCATAGGATCTACCGAAGAAGGTGTGATCACAAAGGCGTACGGGCCTCAAAGTACTCAGGAAAAAGAGTTATTTTTTAATATAATAGCCACAATCAAAACACTGTTGGGTTCACCCAATTGGCTGTTGGGGGGTGATTTCAATATTATCCTAACATTGGAGGAAAAGACAGGAGGCACCAAGCATCTCAATCAAGATAGTGGTAAGTTTTGAACCCTCATAGACCAACTGGATTTAATAGATATAGAAACTAGAAATAGAATTTTCACCTGGTCCAGTCGCAAATCTAAGCATCGGCATGTAGCTTGTCGACTAGACTGTTTCCTCATTTCAAAAGCCCTGTTGTTGGAGGACCCCGTCATTGAAGACAACATTTTCCTGAATTCAGGTTCGGATCACTGGAATGTTTCTCTCTATCTCGATGTCGGGGCGTCTCCCAAACTCAAACTTCATATTTGAGAAGTTTTGTCTCTCACCCATACTTTCAAAAGATTTCAGAATCCTAGTGGAAGTAAGCAGAAATAGACCATGGAACATGCATGTACAAATCCCAGCAGTGGCTCAAAAAATTTAAGCCACAAATAAAGAGCTAGAATAGGAATGTATTTGGGAACATCTTGTTAAGAATGCAGGAGATCGAGAAACCCATGGAAACCAGCAAAAGATCTTTATTACTGGGGACAGAATGGCAGCCTTAATGAAGGAAGAGGAGGAACTCAAGAAAAAACTAGATGAGAGAAAGGAACATGAGGAAATAATCTGGAGACATAAATCTAGGGTACAGTGGCTTAAAGAAGGTGAAAATAACACCAAGTTATTTCATTGATCCATGGTGCACCGAAGATACATCAACAAAATCACCCAACTGGAGGATGCCCATGGCAATCCCATCATGGACCATGATAGAATAGTAGAGGAATTGATCAATTACTACAAATACCTCCTAACAGATCCCATCGATGACAGAATGCCAGCAATCCACAAAATCACCAGGAATATACCCTCCCTAGTCACTCAGGAACAGAATGAAGCCCTAATGAGACCCATCACCCAAGAGGAGGTGGATCAAGTATATAAATAAATGCCCCCAGGTAAAGCTCCAAGTCTAGATGGCTTCATGACAGACTTCTTCCACTATTGTTGGCCAATTATTAGAGAAGAAGTTTGGCAAGTAGTGGAGGAATCAATAACTTCAGGACAAGTTCTCTCAACCTTCAATGCCACCTTCCTCACGCTCATCCTGAAGGAGGAAAGGTTATCGCATCCAAAAAAATACAGACCAATAGCTCTATTTCATCTACAAAATTATCACCAAGGTCATTGCCATGCATATCAAACCAAATCTTCCTTACATCATCTCCAAAGAGAAATTTGGCTACGTGGAAGGCAGGAAAATCATGGACAGTGTCATCCTAGCTCGTGAAGTCATCCACTCACTAAAAACAACAATCACTCCAGGTATTCTCATCAAACTCTACCTTTCCAAAGCTTTTGACAGAATCAACTGGAAATACATGTGCTCCCTCCTCGAGTCCCTTGGCTTCGACAGTCTCTGGGTGGCTTGGATCATGAGGCTCACTTCCTCAACTATTTTCTCTATCTTATTCAATGGAGTTCCCTCCTAGCCCTTCTCTCCCACCATATGCATCTGACAAGGGGACCCCCTCTCCCCCTTTCTCTTTGTCACAATGGCGGAAGGATTGGGGTGCTACCTCAAGGCCTCTGTTGTGGAAGGCTCCCTTAAAGGTCTACCCTTGCACAATATCCATCCAACCCCCTCTCATAGCCAATTTTCCGATGACACTCTACTGATGAACACACCAACATCCAAGGAAGCCACCAAGCTCAATTCAATCCTCACAAACTTCATTGAAGCTTCAGGAATGGCCGTAAACCTTGATAAATCACATCTTTAATTCTTCAATACCCTAGTGGTTATCCAAAATCATATCTCTCGACTCCTGGGCATCCCCAAAACCTCCCTTCCATCCAATTATCTAGGCGTCCCACTCATAGAGGCGGCCACCCATAATATCTCTTGGGACAGCCTACTTCTCTTCATCTCCAATAGACTCAGCAACTAAACCTTCAAATCACTTAATCTTGCAGCTCGGTTGGTTCTTTTAAAAAAATTTCTTCAAGATTTTCCTACCTAGCTCTTTACTTCTCTAGGTGCTCTCTAATCTGTCATCAGGGCCATTAGGATCATCCATCACAGCTTCCTATGGCACAGGAATCACCCAAACAAGAAGTGGGCGTTGGTAGGATGGGACAAAATCTGTAGGCTTAAATCCTTAGGGAGACTAAGGCTTCGATATCCAAGGAAACTAAATCAAGTAATGGGGGGGAATCTATGGTGGCGATGGCTCAAGCACCCCACAGAACTCTGGGGAAAAATATGGAAAAGGAAGTATGCTCCCACTACCAAAGAAGAACAACTAATTAGACTCAATGATCAGGTTCAAGGATCCAATATCTGGAACATGGCTTGGAACAATAGAATGCTCATATAGAAGCATGCTTTCTGGGAGATTCATAATGGATGACACTCCCTGTTTTGGCAAGATTCGTGGCAACAACAACCACCTCTAACAACTCTTGAATACCTCATCCCCCTATGTCAACAAATGTTGTATGGGGACTCCTTGTTTGTGAAGGATCTATGGAGGGAGAATGATCGGCACCGGCCCTGGCACAATTGGAAGATTGAACCTCATGAAATTTACCTTCAGACGGAGCTGGATCTACAGGCCTAGAAAGATTGTGCAAATCAAATGAAAATTCATATCAGGGAAGGCCCTGATATACTTAAATGGGGGCACTCCACAACAGGAAATTTCTCAATCAATGAAGCTTATTATTTACAGGAATACTACGAGGAGAAACCAAGGGAATGTATCTGGGCCAAGATCTTGAACCCAAGATTCTGGTCAAAAGTGTCAATCTTCTTATGGCTTACCATTCAAAATTGTATACTCACTTGGGACAATCTTCAAAAATGTGGATTCATAGGCGCCTCAATCTACCCCCTCTATCAGCAACAGGAAGAAATGATGGAGCACATATTCAACCATTGCAACTACAGTGAGAGCATTTGGGAGATGGGGACACAAGTAATGCATCACTCCAACAGAAATCGAGACAGTATCATAAGCACAGTGGAGAATTGGGACTCGATTCCCTATCAAAATCCAATCTTGGATCGCATCTGACAGCTTTTACCTGGATTCACCATGTGGAAAATCTAGAATGAAAGAAACAAAAGGATTTTTTTCTCGATGACCTCCCCCCCTCTCTCAACCTGGGAAAGAATTATGAACCTGATACGGGAAACGATTAAGAGTGTGTAGTGGTCCCAAGACGACCTTAAGTGCAATCCAGGTGAAATTCATATCCTACAATCCTGGCAACTCAACCTCACTAGTGAAAGACAGAACAATGGTGTTACTATAAAAAATGGTAGCCCGTGCACTTGGTCCCCCCCACCCACTGGTTTTATCAAATTAAACTTTGATGGCACGTCAAAAGGGAATCCAGGTACGACGGGCTTTGGGGCGGTCCTCTGAAACAAAGAGGGGAAATTTTTGTATTATGCAGTAGGTTATCTAAGATTCAATACAAATAATGTAGTTGAGCTCTGGAGTCTTCTCAGAGGAATCAAGTTAGCAACAGACCATGAATTACATAATCTCATAGTGGAGGGAGATTCCCAGATCATCATCTACCTTATTACTAAAATCATTCATGGGTCACACGCCCTGGAGGTCTCACCCAGTTGGAGTCTCTCAGGATTGCTAGAAGATTTCAAATCCCTCTTACAGCCTAATCTCACCCTAATCCCCTCACATGTGAAAAGATAGGAAAACAAAATAGGTGATTTCCTAGAAAATGAAGGCGTGGCTTCCACGGTTGAATTGATTCACTGGAATGCGCAAACCTCACCTCGATTTGGGCTATCAAACCGTTGCTTGGACTTCACTAGGAAATATTATCCGATCCCAAATGGGGTACCACATAGCCTGCCCCAAACCCAAGCCATAAATATGGTAGGTCAACACCATTCACCTCATTCTTGAATGAAGGGAGGCCATTACTGCCTACTGAGAAGGGGAGGACATCTCCCTCGCGTGAGAAATATGGTGGCCACAAGGTGTAATTGTAGTGGGGGTATCAATACAGTGGTCATGTCGGGCCTTGGGTTATCATTGCCACTCAAATGAGGCTTTCTCCATTTATCCCTTGTGCTCCATCACCCTAGCTGCTCTGAGAACAAGACCTGCGTGCAGTGGACTCTTATTGATATTACTCAGCGAATTATTAGTCTTCCTGGCCTAGCCATGCCAAGGGAAAGAGGCAAGTTGAGGCGCGGCCTAGCCTGGTATAGTCTAGCTTCCCAACAGAGGTGCGTGCAGAGGCTGGAGCGTTCCCTATCCATTTCTCGGACTCAGCGATGGGAGAAACCAAGGACACCTCCAATGGCATACGTTGAGGAGGATATTCTGGAGGAACCCATCCAGGTTCCTCTGGAATCCCTCCTCTTCACAGTGCCAGATGATTTGCAGCCCCCCAGCCATAATCCATCAATCACAAATGCCCAAGCCGCCTGGAAGGGGGAACATGTATAATTGAGGAGGAATTACCAGAGTAATTCCTCCATTTGGAATCTGCAGCCTCAATTTAGAACACGGACAACCAAGTCGGGACAGCGGTGGAGGAGGTCAAATTCATGGAGGCAATGGACAATGCGTTGGAGGACTTGGGTGCGGAGGTCAAGGGCCACCCAGTCCTGGGGCCTCCACCACTCACTGCTCTCCCTGATTTCTTCCATGCTCCACCACCTTTCTTCTATCTGGAGTAGCTTGATCTCGTCTTCGAGCTAAGTAACCAGATGGTTGACCAAATACATTGGGACACCCTCATGCACGAGTGTATTGACATGCTCTATGATCCCTTCACGAATGCACCAGCAGCTCAACATTGCCCGACATGTGCGAGGCCTTTCGTGCTCCATCCTAGGGACGGCCCCTTCAATAGTGCTCCAAACAACATTACCCCATGTGCTAATGTGTAATTTATTTGATATGGTCACCTCGTACACTCTCAGCTCATCTCTTTGTACTGCGATGATGCAATTTTACAGTTTTGTCATCTTTTTCTAATTGGTAGTTTTTCTAAGATGTATAGAACAGGTCAGTAAGAACATGAATCTGCCACCTGCTCTAGTTTCTGTTTGGCAAGGCAGATGGTGGATAGCTATTTTTTCTAATGATTTCACAGTCTGCCACATGTTCTAGTTTCTGCTAATTTTCCAGAGCAGGTGGCACACTGTTGACATGTGGAATTATTGTACTATAAAAGCTCAGTAATAGGAAACTCCCATTTTTTATTTACAAAAAAAAAATTAATAATAATTAAATAAATAAAATGACACAATCATGATGCAACCACATGATGCAACCACATGAAAACATGACACATTATGACATAACCACAACATAAACTCAATGCTAAATCAAATCATTGTGATGCTAACTTGACGCAAACATGATGAAACCCCAAAGCAAAAGTTCTATATTTTGAAACTAACACAAATCAATCACGACACTAGTACAAGCCCAATAATGACACCCCATATGAAATATCAATGCACTGTGACACTAGTGCATTGCAACTAACATGCTTTTGACACAAAAGTGATGCAAAAAGTGACTTTTTAGGTGTGTTTTTGTTAAAATCCTTACTTCGGCACATATGTATCTTGTTATCTAGTGATTTCTTTACTACCAACCAGATTAGTAGCTCGAAAAACAAAAATACACTGCTAGAATATTCAACCCAAATAAAGATAGTAGAAGTAATACTAGAAACCAAATCGTAGACACATAAACACCAATATTTGTAGGTAGATGCCCCTAGAAAAACTCCAAAGGGAAAATCGGTACTGAAATGATTTTGTTATGATAAAATTAGGGTTCCCGTAATATGGATAATAGCCCACTGAGAGAAATACAACTACAGACAAACCTGACAAAGTCTGATCTATTGTACAACCTAGATCTAGCACACTTTTTGAGGTGTGTGTGTCTTTCCCTAAGTAAACCCACATGTATGTGTCTGTCTCCATTGAAAATTGTGTACATGACCTTGAGGACTGTATGGAAAATTATGTATGGCTCGACCCTTTCCTTTTCCTTCGCTCTATTGAAACCCACTTGTGGCTACCTATGTTCTCTCTTCTCCTTGACCTAATCTCTAGATGGAAATCCTTCTCCAGCTATCCAAGATCTCCTTGAATCATATTCCTTCATGATCCAAATGTGTCTCACAAAAAAGTGTCTACCTTCCTCACCCTTTCCTTGCTTTTATAATATTTATTTATGACCTAACCCTAATCTCCAAAGTGATTAAAGAGGTATAAGAACAACTCCTGGTGCTAACAAGGGCTTCCAACTTCACAAGGCCATAACTCCTCAACTGTGAGAAACCACGTGGTGTACCACCTATCACCAGAAATGACACGAAAAGGACTATCCATCTATGAGTGTATTACATGCATTTGCACTATCCTTCATGTCCTTATTCCTAAAACAACTTTTGGTCTCATGACCACACCTCCGGGACTTCGTGTAAACTTCATCAATTGCACCCATCACATCTGCAGACATCAACCACTCTTTTTTACATCAATGGAAACTAACTCACCGTCAATCTTGAACACAACTTTGGGGTATCTCGAATGCTCTAAGGGTTGACATCAATGACAACCAACTATACAAAAATCTCCCCCTTTGGCATTGATGGAAACACCAACATTGATGGAAACACTCATCCTCCAATACTCATGCTCCCCCTATGACCATTGCTTCTCATCAATGTTTCTCTCTCCCCCCCTTTGAAATCAATGGAAAACGGTATCTCTCCTTGGGGTTTCTCCCCCCGTATTCATGCGTATGTTCTTTCTCTTCACTTGTTTATTTCCTCGTGTTTCTTTCCAAGTTCCTCTTCTCTTTTAGTTATCAATAATAAGGAGTGACTCCTCTTGAAAGTATACCTTTTCTGAACAATCCTTCTCTAACTTCATGCACTTTACTCTTTATAATATTTATCTTTCTCTCCCTTTAACATCATGGGAAAAAGGATAACTCCCCATGTCGGTATCTCTCCCCCTGTCTGCATGCTATTGATCTTCCTTTCTGGATCTCTTTCTCTAACGATTTATCTTCCCTTGACTTCTCTGCAAGATGTAGAACAATATGGGACTTTCTATGTATGTGTCCTTTCCTCTCATCCAGTGTTGCTTATTTTCCATCGGTGCTTCCTCTTCTAACTCTCTAACATATATAAAAGCATTCAAAATTTATTAACTTCAAATATTCATGGCATGTTATGTTCATTGTTTATATATCAATGACTGTATTATTCAACAATGTCTCTCTAGTGATATAGCTTATTCTTAAGGTTTCTCTTTCTATGTTTTGTTATGTCTTTCACTGCTTGTCTTCATGTGACCAATTGATTCCACTTGTCCACTGATTCTACAGATTCCAATTGTAAATATGCTTTGTCATATATCTTTTTAGACCTTCCAATGATCACATAAATCCATCTTTGTCCATATGTCACAAGTTTTACATAACTCTGGTACTCAAATTTTTACAATGTTGACCCATCTGTCATTGTACTATCATGAAATCTTATTTATTGTAACTAATCATCACATATTCTTGTCTCTCATACTGAATCAAATATGTCCATTGATCTGCAATACATCCTTAAACATGTAATTAATATATCCCTTCCTAAAAGTGTGCCAATTCTATTACTGGGATATATGTATGGGAACATTGTTCTCAATCGATCAATATGCCATTATGTACTTATGTTATTTGAATACTTGGAATATGTCTCTACAAACACTTCAAGTTGCATGTAGGATGGTTCTCTGATTTGTAGTGGCTACTGCACCGACTCCCCCTATTCAATATTAATATTTATTGTGAGTCTCCAATCTAGATGGCTCAAAACAATGGAGGAATCTGCCCTAATGCAGAGTAATATTCCTTTTCATTTGTAGACTCATCATCTCTCTGAACTATTACTTCTCCCTTTTTCCTATGGATTCATTATGCTCTTACACTACAATTCATGAGAGTACAATCTCTTGGGCATGTTCTTTATTCACCTGCTCTTATTTTATTTCTCGCACTACTGCAAACCATGTGATCTCTGGGACCTGTTCATTATTCACCTGTTCTTCTTTTCTTTCTTTTGTTCTCCAAACCTTTGTGTATTTGACATCGATGTTTTCTTTCATGTAAGGCTCTATCATGCTTCTACAATTCCGAGTTGTGACCATAATTGTGGAATTTGTAACATTCAATGTTATGTGGAGCCACAGAAGCATTTATTGCTTGAACATTTCTTCCATAAGCCATGAAATCTACATCTTTATGTCCAAAGTTAGTACAATTAAAACAATGACCACAAAATAAATTTACATACCTCGGAGTGAATGATCTTCTTTGTGGTGTATTCCTTCTGAATTCCTGCCTTGATTGATCATGATCTTCTCTTCTGTTGATCCCTTCATCATGATTGAAGCTTCTTTGTTGCTTGAATGTGTAAGGTCATGTTGAATATGTATCTCTATTATACTCATTCTTCTTTAATTCTTGTGGACCACGATTCCTTCCTTTGATGACTTGTGCATAACTCTTTATCTTTTCTTCATTCTTCCTTTCTGGCAACCTGAAGTGATTCTCTTCAACTTTCATGGATGTTTCTCTCTCTTCAACATTCCTTTTGAGCTTAACAATTTTAACTCTCAATGTGACAACCTCATCTTCAAGCTTCTCAACCTCTTCTTATTTCTTCATCATCTGGATCTTCATGACTTTTTATGTTATATTTGCTTCTTCAAGTAGGATCTTCAAGGAGATGATTTCTTCTTCAATTTTTCTTTCTTGTTGACTAAATTCTGCTTCAAGCTAGTTTAAATTCTCAGTTCTTTCCTTGAGATGATCTGTCAAAATCTTCTCTCTCCTCTCTACTTCCTTTCTTTTTTATACTATTTTGACATCCAAACACTGCTTCTCTTCCATCTGAATTTTGTATGTTTCTTCGGTCCTTCTGGATTCTTCCAGCTGATCTTTTAGATTCATGATGACCTATTAGGCTTCTTTGGAACTTTCTTGAGAATTCTTCTTGACTATTTTTTCCTCAAAAGACTTGTTTTTCTTCCTTTATTTCATCAACTCGTCTAGAGCAATGATTAATTTTTCTTCAATATCTATTATGCCTTCTTCACAATCTTCTTCTTTTTAATCTGTCTGATATTATGAGCATCATTCTTCTTGTTATGTTATCGTATCTTCTTTAACATTCTTTGGATTTGTAATGGGAGACTCCTCAAAGTAGATATTATGTATCTTATCCCAAAGTTCTTTAGCTAATAAACATTTTCCAACTTTCTCTCTTACTCGATCAATTAATCCTTCCCAAATGAAATCCATTGTTATTTTGTTGTTTCTTTTCAATTCCTTCTTGGCTGCAGTCTTCGGTTTCTTTGTAGCGGTGTATCTGGTAACAACTGACTACAAAACATCATACCCATGTGTTCCTAGAAATGATTTCATCATGTTTCTTCACATCTCATAACTTTGACCATTCTGACCATCAAATTGTGGTACTCTAATCTCAATGTACTCCATGATTTTCCTTCCAGTGGTTAGACTGTTTTCTTGAAGGACCTGCTCTGATACCAATTGTTGGAATACTGAGAGGGAGGGTGAATCAGTATGAGAACTTTTACCACTTTTAACCACAATATATATATAAACTTAAACTTTATCAGCAGTATATCATCAATGTATCATCTATGATTGCATTCAATATATCATGAGCATAACAACATCACATAAAATATACAGTACACCAGAATTTACGTGGAAACCCAAATGGGAGAAAACTATGGAATGATTTATTACACATCAAATAATACATTCATAGGAAACACGAACTAGAAGGAGGCACCAACCCCCTGATTTACAGGCACCGACCTGAAGGAAGCTACAACTCCATGAATTCTTTAGCACCAACCGGAAGGAGGCACCAAACCCTTGATTCTCAGGCTCCAACTCCTTGTGTTCTCTGACACCAACCAAAAGGAGGCTACAACCCCCTTTCATTGCCCTGTCTTGTCACCCTAAAATATAAATGTAGACCAAACATTCACTACCACAATCACTGCCACTATCACTACTATTGTCATTGTCACATCAACCTGTAACATGTCAACTTGTCATTGTATCCAACCTATAATTGTCACTTCCATTGTCACCTTTCAACCTGTCAATGTATCCAACCTATCACTCTCACTGATACTCAACATCAACGATACCAAATCCACAATCACCAAGAGTATATCTCAACTATATTCTCAACTTCACCAACACGTGCCTCTACCAAGAATGTACCAAGATCACCAACATACCATCACAAGATATGTGTCTCAACCATGTACCAAATCATCAACCTGTACCATAACAAGTGCATCAACCATGCACCAAAACCTGTACCATACCAAGTGCATCAATTATGCACCAACATGTACCAAAACCTGTACCATACCAAGTATCAACCAAGTACCACAAATTGTACCATGTACATCAACACCATACCATGTACCGATTATGTATCAACCAAGCCTGTGCTATACCATCAATGAAGTATCTCAACCAAATACTAAAGATGTGTCTCACATACCATAGCATCCAACATGTACCAACATCAATGATATGCCTATATACACCATGTGCCAAGAATATGTGCCAAATGTGTACCAAACATGTATCACCAACAAGTGCCTCTAACAATGCACCATATCATCAACCATATACCTTAAATAACATGTCAATCATCCATAGACTATGTACCTCAAACATGTTCCATACCACTCATGATATGCCTCAACCAACTACCATAAACCATGTGTCAATATATCCAAGATATGTGCCAGCAATGTACCTCAGCCAACATGTATCATACATCCAAGATGTGCCTTAAGTAAAAACTCACAATGACATGCCTCAAACATGTTCCATCATATCATCAAGATACAACCTCATAGCACATAGAATAGCATACATTTTACATTTGTAACTGACTTGTTTCCTTTGAATTTGATGCACATACCTGTAGAATTACCTCAGTCCTCAACAACCTAGAACTAACATCCTTTCCCCACTTATGTCTTGTCCTCATGGGAAAAATACTACCCTTCACGCAAAGCCTCACATGACGATCCCTACACAACCCGCAGGGTCCTCACGGGATATCCTATGTTTAACCTGCGAGGGTGATCTGAAAATAGAAGGCTGACTTGTTATGTTATGAAAGCACCCTCTACTTCATTAAAATAAACTTTACAGGACCTTGCTTCATGTGTTTAAAATATGCAAGATAAATTATGTGCCAAGTTTATGCTTCTTTCTTTAAATGTTCATGTGTGATGAAATGTTCTTTTAAATGGTTAAATATGTACTTTAAATAAATACACAGCAACACAACTTGCAGAAAATAAACCATCAAACTCAGAACAATCACAACATGATAAAGGAGTTCACCCCCCTCCGGACTACATCTCCTTGAGCCTCCATCAATGGACTTGGCTCTCTGGGATTAATTTGTCAAAATTTCTTTTACAAGCTTCTTCTCAACTCCAATGGAAAAACAGATTGTACCATTGGGATCAGAACACATAAAAACCCCAAAAATGACTAATAAAACTTTGAAAACAGATCATAGCTCATCCGGGCATGACCTCTTCTACATGTGGCCATAAGCTTCCCTGAGCTTCTCTTTGGAAAAAACACCTATAAAATTCCTCAAAAGCCTTTGAAACCTGTCCCAATGTGTTCAGAGCATAACAATTAGCCAAAAATGATTATTCATTCACAGAAAACAAACATAGGCTCACCAAAACATGTCCTCAATCAATGATGGCTTCAAGCTCCCTAGAGCTTGCTGAAACTTCAATGGATAAAAACCTGCAAAAGAAGTCTTCAAATGGCCTTGATAACAGTGCCAATGGATTCAGGACATCCAAAAACCCCTAGCTAGGCTTTTACGGCACCTCAATCGGCCAAAAAATGAAGAAAATAGGCCTCCTGCCATTTTCCTCCTTCAAGCTTGTTGTCTCTACATCTACAAAACGCACCCTTGTGTAATGAACCTGGCACACACGCAATATATAGCGTAAAAACCCATCACCGGACGCAACCGCGCCAATGATGCAAACTGTAGGACGGTTATGGGCGCGCCATCTCCTAACCGCCTAGCACCTGGGCACATGCGGTCCTCCATACAACCTTGCGCATTATAAAAAGGGGCTCCATCTGTAGGCAAATAAAGCCGTTACAAGTGGCGGGTAGGTTACAACCATGTGAACCATATAAAACGCGCCCATAGTACCGGAGCCATATGACAGGGTCATATGCTATAACGGTTATAACCACGGGCTATATTAAAACCCCCGCGCACTATTTAACAACGGTATGGTCATATGTTTCGGTGTATAAAACAGTGGGCTTACACATTGCAAACATAAAATCCCACGCGGTAAATACATATATGGTCACATGTAATAACAATATGACCTCGGGTAGGGGCTAAGCCCCGGCCCGACCCCCCGCCAACGGTCACATAAACCAAATTCAAATAATTAAAATCTCGCATATATTACAAGGCATAAACTGTAGTCCGTTGGTCAGACAGACTTTGTGAAGGCTCTTATGCGGTGGGGAGGTACGGGGTCGAACCCCACGGACTCCAACATAATTTTACATAACAACCAAAAGCCAATAAAGGGGTGCCACGTGGCACCTTACCATTGACCAAAATCGATGCCACATGTCGCAACCTAATTCAACCACATATGTCAATCAGCAACTGCCACATCATCGTATGGTCACCACGTCAGCATGTACGGACTCTGCCACGTCAGCATGTACGGACTGCACAATCAGCGTCCCCTTTTTTTATCTGTTTGATGATTCGAACAGATCGTGATATCTCTCGCTCCCGATGTCCGTTTGAGACGAAACGAGTTGTGTTGGGTTCACAACGACGAGGACTACGCTCATGTCCGTTTTGAGGAAATTCCAAGAACGTTGATTTTTGAGCTAAAATTTGACCCATATTTCAGATTTTGATCACAGGGCTAGCCTAATTATAGTTTTTCAGAATCCTATGCTCTCTGCAACTCAAAAAATTTCGCTCCTCTTCCGCACTTTCTCTGCTTCCTCATAAATAATCTCGGATTCGCCAATAGACCAAAATATTCTCACAAGATAGATATTCAATGTATGTGTGTGTATCAAATGAATGTCTCATGATGTGTATTTATACTTTTTTAAGGAAAACATTTTCCTCACTTTAGGGTCGACCTATATTTTCTTGTTACAACAACTTTACCCTTTAATTAATTCACTTACAACCAAATAGGCGATTCTTAACCATTATTTGGGGCTTCCAACTTCACAAGGCCATAACTCCTCAATTGTGAGGAACCACGTGGTGTACCACCTATCACCGGAAACGACACGAAGAGGACTATCCATCAATGAGTGTGTTACCTGCATTTGAGTTGTCCTTCAGTTCTTATTCCTAAAAAAACTTTGGGTCTCATGACCAAACCTCTGGGGCTTCATGTTTAATGCACGATCAATATTAGCATGATCTGATCTATTAAATAAGAGTCATTGTTTGAGATTGAAGAGTTTTGATCTGTCAAGGAAATAGTTGTTGTCTAAGTTCGAAGAACTACAATCTATCAAAAGAAAATACATCTTAATATATAGCTCACTCTTCCCATGAAATATCTTCCATTTAGATATCTACAACTCCCTCTGCCAATACATGACATTCATAGTTTTGAAAATACTGCCATTATATGCCATTGCAACCCATATTTGAAAAATGTTTCATTGGGTGATGATCATTGCCATGCATAGAAAAAGATCCCATGTATCCCATGCACAGTTTGAAAGCAAAAAGGAGGTATTCATTTTTGTTGTTATTTTTTTTCAAAACAAACTTATATCCCACATGGGAAAAGTATTAAAAAAGCATGTTTTGTATTCAAAGTTCATCTACTTACATAGAAAGTAACGAGGATAAAGTGAGTTTTATTTGACGATGCATTACTCTCTTTGTTGTAAACAAATGTGGATGGCATTACTATATAATGCATGTGAAAATAAATATTTGTGAAAGCTATGATATTTTGTTCAAAATCCTTGTCAAAAGATTTTTGAAAAGCATAGTTGAAGGGTTTGCAAGTGTATTCAATTTGGCATGGAGTTGATTGTATTGTCATCAGATTGTGATATCCCTTTCTCAAATAATCATTTGAAGAAATCTCTCTTAAGTGATAAGAGCTAATTGTATCAAGACTAATATAAAGATCATTTTTTGTGGTGATTTTGACCTAGACCTATCCCAAAATATGAATAAGGGGGTCAAAGGACATTTTTTGTTGTGTGCAATGGTGAATATTTTCATGGTTTCTTTATGATGTTTTGTGTCTAGTTTTGACACTTAAAACACAATTGTAAATTGTCATTTAAACAACATACACACACGAAGACCAAGGAAACTTAATGCAATTCGAGCACAAATTAATGACAATCAAGCACATGTAATCAAACAGTTGCAAAGCATATTCAAGCATTCAAGTTGTCAATCACATCAACATTCAACAATAAATATACACCAACACTAATTTCAATTTGCATCAATTCAACTTCAAAATCAAATTTGAGTAGAGTATTATAGTAGTATTTTTGTAAGTATCAAATCTATCAGTTAATTGGGTGCATTCTCAATTGAACTCAACACCCTCCATTTTTTTAGTCTAAATTGAAATTGTTGGATCTTGTTGTGAAAAGGTGGAATTTCAAGAAGCCATATTTGTTGTCAATCCAATTGTAATCCAAGACCTACCTATACACATTCAGTGTTTCAAATGGCTTGAATTCAAGAATTATTAGAGTTAATAAACACTCTAATACTCATTGTTGAAGACAGCACAATTACAAACTACAAAGGAACTCTTCAATCTATTCTAACGTGTTTTCAAGTTTCACAAGCCAAATTTAAACTTCTTCGGACTTAGTCACAACTTCTTCATGATGAACTCTAACTAAAGTATGTTCAACATTCTAAAGTAGTCCTTATTCATAGAAACCCATTTTTTTTAATTTGAAAATGAACAACAGTTAGCACAGGATCAACTCAGTGAAACAACTCCATATGTATTTTTGGATGAGGATGAATTTATTCATGAACAGGTTCAACGCATTCTTTCCAAATCCATTATTAGACCTTGGGAAGACTTATGATTTGACAAAAATCAACTTCAGTTAGGATATGACAAAGGCAACATATTTCATATCCCATATTACTCCAAACTAGTTAAGTTTGTGAGTGGAGAATTTCTTGATAAATAGACATCAAAAATCAATGAGATTAATGATATAGTTGATAATCAACATATTGAAGAAAAACTTTGGTTCCAAGATTGTCATCACATTGGTCACATGGACAATATGTGTTTTGATCTATATCCTTTTCAACATTGTGACAAGCATAATCATTCATCAAATAGATGCTCCATAATAAAGAAATATAAAATATTAAAGGTTCATTATGGGTGGATCAATCCTTGGAAATGGTCATCAACAACCAAGCAATTAAATCAATCTTACAGTAGAATTCTATCTTGAGTAAAGACACATCTTGTAGCATATATCCATTCAATCTCCTTGCACCTTAAAGAGGAGGATGTACACAAATGAAAATCGATTCATTGACTCTCAAATGGTACTCTTTTATAGCTTAAGGTGGGGGGGTGCACTAATGAGTGGAGATAGTTTGTGGAAAATTCAAACCATCAATGAATTGAAAATGGTTAGTGGTTAACCAAAACCAAAAGATATAGTGATGAATTGGTTAAGGGTAAACCATATAAAAACATCTGATGTCTCACTTTAGGTTGACAAAGGGGGGAATATTGATGATGATTGTAAGACTTAGAGTTTCAACAACAACAAAAAATATACCAAATCGACATCAACAGTCTATAGATAGAAAACTTAGACAAACAAAATGCAAAAAGGGTGACAACAACAGCAAGAGGGTTACAAAGATTTCATCACTTGTGATAAATTTCCCATTGGGATTTTTTGAGGTTTTTTCCACTTGTCGTATTTTGTGCAACGTCCATTGATTCTTTGAGTTTGATCTCAACATGATCATTGATTTGAAAATTGAGTAGTTTCAGTAAGACACATGGTTTACTACTTAGTATCTATTTGGAAGAATTATGGTTCATTTGAATCATGCATAGAAATTCAAATTGATGATTGGGATGTCGATTGACACTATTTGTGTGTTATTTTTCAAGAGAAAAATTGTGGACATTTTGTTCACCTGGATGGTCACTCAACCTAGCAGAAAATGGCTCGATCCATCTGCAATGTAGTTGGGCATTTGATTGGGTTGTCAAGCATTTTCAGGGATGTGTTAGACTTGCATTTGATTGGGTTGTCAAGCATTTTCAGGGATGTGTTAGACTTGCATTTGATTCACTTCTCTTGTTTCACTCTCATCAAATATTGGAGTTCACATCAGTGAACAATTATAGGTATTCTAGCTTACATGTTTACACAGTGAGATTTTACAGATTCTATGAGTTTTCATAATCCATATTTGGTGATGTTTTAGTCATATCTTGATCGAATTTCAACTTAGGAGTTTCATATTGAAGACTTGAATATGATACTAGTTCTTGATGCCTTTCCAGTATTATTGTTCAGACTTATGATTGAGGAGGGGATTGTTAGCCTATGAATCCCTATACAAGCATGAAGTCCTACACCACCTTATTGTATTTCTCGCTATGGGATATAGTTTTTATCCTAAGTTTGTATTAGATCCTATTTTTCCTCCTCCTTGTCTTATCTCTTGATGAGGTGTCAATGTGAGATTAAATCTAGTTTATGAGGTGGTTTCATTCATGTACTATAAAATTGTATCATTGTAATGAATGTAGAATAAGATTACTATGGCTTGAGGCCTTTTCAAGAAAGTTCTTATGTCTCTTTCCCTATATTGTGCTCTATTTATTAACACGTCTAACTACCATTGTCAACAATGAAATGTAGTAGATTCCCCTTCACCCACATCTATGGGGGGAAGAGGTGCTAACCTTCCTCAAGCTCAGTTTTCTCTTCTAGTTGGAGATTTGTGGTAGTAATGGTAACACTGCATTATCACTTGATGAATTTTTTTCCCTTGTTTGGATATGAATTAGAGTCTAACTCAAACGATTTCATCACACCTAGAAATGATTGCTTTGAACAACATTCATCAGTATTGTGCCAGGGGATTTTTTGGAGCTCACACCACTTTCTGATTTCCTCCTTCGACTTCTCGCTAACCTTCATTATATACAGTTTGAAAAGGTTGTCCTAAGGTTATATCTATCCTTTTTCTATCCTTTTTTCTACAAGTTGGGGACACATTTACCATGCTTATGTTGTGGGAGATTTACTGACCCAAACTCCTGCTTATTTTGTTTCTTAATTTTTTGCGATGTTGACAACATACCAATAGGTGGTTCCTAGTGAGGAGATGTCTAGGAAATCCATCTATGTTCGGATGTATTTGTGTAGTCCACTATGGTATTTAATAACCAAGTGTCACTTAGATTCTTTGATGTCTTGCTTTCAACAAAAGGTATGGAAGATATTAATGCACTCCAGCACCATCTGGTCTCTCTCTTGGTGAAAAGTTGTTCATCTCATGTATTGGTCATTGTTACCCCCTCTCACCTAGGAGTAACTAGAGGAGATCATTCTTCATTATCCACTTTGCAAACAGTGGTCCCATATATGATGATCAACATTCTCCATAAATAGCATCCCTTGAGATGCCTCCCCCTCATCATTGTTGAACTTATTCACTTGATCAACATGGTTTATCCAATGATGGTGGTCCAACACACATGACGTCCATTAGTCATTATTTCATACAAAGTGTTACATTTAATGCATTAAGAATTTAGGTGAGGATCATGAGTTGAAGTCAGATAATGGATAATGATGCTTGGCAGTTATGCTTTTGTCTTGTTTCACCTTGGTGGCCATCGTATGTGTCCTAGTCTAGTGTTGTCATTCCTGGAGAACAAAGGTACTACTGGGAGGCCTTGACAGGGGTAACATACCATTCCCTTCCATAATTAACACATTCCATCCATATTCCTCTCATTATCCTATCTTATGGAAGTGACTCTTACATGTATCCCAAAAAAAATTGTACCTTCATGCTCCCGTGAGAAGAAGGGGCTTGAATGTCTGAGGTTGATAAAGCTGGTAAAAGAATGGAAAATAAAATGGGATGAAAAATGACAAATCAAAATACAAAGACCATCTTGAGCTCTACCCCCTCTCTATGAGGCCATCACCCCAAGTCCTAATGCACTGAATGTGTATCAAATTAAACAGGCTTAATTGAATCCCAGGAAAAATAAATTCATAAACCTAAAAAGGGACTTGCAAAGAAATAAATGAATATCAAAAGGAAAGAATAGGGTTTTGGAAAGAAACAGCTTCAAGGAAAGGGTAACTCAATGCACCAAGTGCTCCCTCTACAAAGGCACTCATGGATATGAACCTCACACGTGGCCTTGCATGTCAATAACACCATAACCATGAAGTAAACCCCATGTCATATCATTCACTTATACTTACACTTTGATGGGTTTCTTGGGAACTACTCCTCTACTTGGGTACTGGCACACCTAATAGGGTATTTTGATGGTCCTCCCATACCTAAACTTGGAAAATTGCATAAATTATTAAGCTAGTGTGAAGTTTGAAGAAGATACTTAATGTGAATTGCTTACATGACTTTTGTATTAAATTGTGGCTTACTTTTTATGAGTACAATGATTCTTGTATCCATGATGGTTGGTCTCACTTGACTTCTCCAAGCCTTGCTTGATGATGATGCACCCCCGGTGATGGTCTTGTGAAGGATTGTTTTATGCTTCTACCTGGGATGTTGCACATTGTGTAGAGGTCATTGGGACCCTGATGATGAGTGTTGGAATACTTGATGATTTGGCATGCCTTTTGACACCTTCCATCAGCTCTTAGACCTTATATGTTGCATGGATTAGCTAGGACATTGCAGATGTAACCTGATGTGTCACCTAGAGGGAAGGAAGTCCACATCTTGGGCGTTGCACCCCTCTGAGAATGTTAGGGTTTGGATGGATTTCATTGCACTTAACAAGGATAGTACACCTCTTCAAAGAGTTTATGGAGCCCTTATCCATCATGAAGTCACCATAGGAGCATGGGACATTGCACACATGAGGATGATGTAATGCTTGAGGATGATTTGATGCTTACTTAAGCTGACCCAACATTGATGATGATGAATTGGCACCTTTGGATGAGGGGATGTGACATTCTTGATGAGGGGACATGAAATATGATGTTGTTTTGCACCTTTTGGGGATGGATGTGACTTTTGGAGCCTTTGTACCCCTTGAGGAGATGACATATGCACCCTCTTTTGACACTCTACACTCATGCATGTGGTACTTTAGGAGGATGTTTTGATTTTTTAGCATCGTATTTTCATTTTGGAGGCACTTTTGGGGGTCATCCTAAGACCTATCCACCTTGTATCATGGATTTACATGTTTTATGGGATTCTTAAAAGGATAAAGCACTTGGTTACCTCGTATATATAGAGGGAGCACTCCATTTGTAAATCATATCTAAACTTGTGGACAATAAACACTACACTTGTCTTCTATCTTTTTCTTTCACTGTGGATGACTTATGTGCCTCATCTTAGAGATGCTCTTGTGGATGCTTTTCAAGTTTTGAAGATGATTTCATGGTTAGGGTTTCATGGATGCTCATTGATTAGCCTACTCAGTTCTCTTTTCAAATCTTTTATGGTTTATTTATTGATGTATTAGGTGAATGTTTTTTCAAAGTGGTGATAATTGCATGTTATCTTCTATTGTCTTGAATAAACCTTGTCTTGAAACCCTAGGAAGGTTTGTAGTGGGCTACCTTCCCTTATTATAATTTTTTAAATCTTGTTTAATGACATAAGGATAATTGTAGGGTTTGTAGTGGACTACCCTAGTCTTATTCTTGTAGGTTAAAGTTCTATGGTTTGTAGTGGGCCACTCTAAGATTTTGACCAAGATCCATATTAATATCTTGATAAAGGTTTCTACAAGACATAGGATGGCCTCTTATGGTTTGTAGTGGACTATCTTGAATTTCTCTTCTAAAGGATTAACACCTAGAGTTTGTAGTGGACTACACTAAAGTTTAGTTCTTAGGTCATTCTCTTGACTTTGCTCTCCAAGAAAGTGTATCTTTGACTCCATATTCCCAAGGAAGCTAAATGGCACTAGTTTGTTTCTCTTACAAGTGACCATGAACCATAATTCTACCTCTTCTTTGATTCTTTATGATTATATTATGAATTACCTTCAACTTCTAACCTCTACTTATCTTGACATCTAGGGTTTGTAGGCATTTCCACCCATGAAATATTCTTTGACATCATTTATTGTATTGATGTTGAAATTTTCAGCTTGCTAGGATTAGACATCTTGGAGGTTTTAATCTTGCTTCATGCCATTAAAATTTCAACAATAATTTGTTATTCAAAACCCCATTTGGAGCTTGTATTTTCAGCCTTCTTCCATTACATATCCATTGGTTTAAACACCATTATATTTATATTTTTCTAACTTAGTAATTTATTGAAGTAATCATTCTTAAATGTAAGTTTTATGACATACATAGATTTTATTTCGATTTGTAGTGTCTTAGGGTATTTATTAGACTTATTTGACTTGGTAGTTACCACTTATTGTCTTAAAACACCTCACACACAAATCTGGAATTTATTTACTTAACCACCTTGCATTTACCTTGAACCTTGACTTAGTGATAGTATTTTAGAGTAACTAACATATGGGGTTGTAGACTTCACTTGTCCCTCTATAGGATTCCTTTAAGTTACTATGGAATCCTCCCTTGTGTTAGATTTCATCCTTCACTAAAACAAGGAAATTAATTGCTAAGGTGACAGTGGCAAGTACTTCCAAAGGTTACACTTGTCTTACACCTTGTGATAGTATTTGCACTAGGGTGATAGATCTTGTGATAAAAATCATCATAGTTTCCAATATGGTATAATTCCTCTTTGAGGGCATCAAAAAAAGGTTTCCCAAGTGGATTATATCCTAAATATTGCAATATCATCTCTTGCATGTCTCTTGAATCAGTCTCTGATGGAATTTTCAATTACTTCCTAATTAATTTAGTAAGAAATTGAAGAGATGTGCATTTAATTATCAATATGAGGTCATATTTGATCTTATGAATTGTCATACACCGTATATGCAAGTTAATGTTGTAATTTCCAATGAGTTGTAGTACTTTTCAAATGAATGTCATAAGGAAAGATATCAATATGCATAGCAAGTCACTGAATCAAATTGTATCAAATCCACACTTGTAGGAATGAAAACACACAGTTGCAGGAAAGTAAATGACACAATTACAGAAAAGTAAATCACTCTTGCAGGAAAGTAAATCACACTTTGTAGGAAAGTAAATCACACTTGCGGGAAAAGTAAATCACACTTGTGGGAAAAGTAAATCACACTTGCGGGAAAGTAAATCACACTTGCAGAAAAGTAAATCTCACTTGAGAGAAAAGTAAATCACACTTGTAGAAAAGTAAATCACTCTTGCAGGAAAAATTAAAGGTGACTTGTTCAATTATTAAGATGATCTTGATTAACGTGATAGATATGTTACGGATCATGTACTGAGATGCAAAAAACCTCAAGCTATAATAATCAAACCACATTGTGCTTTCAAACAAAATAAACCTTCTCGAACTATAAACCACACAATTTCTATCTAGAAGGCTAAAGGTTGTGATGCAGAGTTGTAGTAGAAAGAGTTGTAGCAACAAGAATTACAACAGCCTGAATCTCAGCAAGGGAAATATTAGAATTACAGAAAAGTTAAATAGAGGAATTGTTGGAAATAAATAAAAATATGGAAAATATACTACAACTATTCACTCATAAATTGGAAAACGATACCCTACTACGGCAATCAACGAGAAGTTAATAGAGGAATTGTTGGAAATAAATGGAAGTATGGAAAGATGCTATGACTATTCACTCGGAAATCAAAAATAATAAAAATAAAAACTACAATGTTAGTACTGTGTTATAGCAATCTGGAGGTACAAGAATGGAAGGTTGGAGTTACAACAAGATGTTAATGAAGGAATTATTGGAAATAAATGAAGAAATATAAATGATGTTACAACTACTTCTACAAAGTATAAAAAAAATACAAATAATACTGAGCTAAGGAGGGGGGCATGCCTCCTTAGACAGATTACTGGTCTAAAAGTGTAGTAGGATGCTTAAATACCCAAATTAATGCATTCCATAATTCAAATAGGAATGAAAACTTTATATTAAATTGAAGAAAGAAAAGAGTACAGGACGTCTATTCTTTGTTCTTTGTTTATCTCCTCCCTTCCATCCATGCTCGAATGGAGGATGATTTACACATCTATTACATTCCTTAGTTTTCTCATAATATTGAGGGACAACCTTGATAATATTGGTTTTTCCTCGATTATTTACAATAGGAAGTATAAAATATCTATGGCTAACTCAGCTCACTAAACAAGAAACTAATTTGTGTTTAGATGTTCTTCGTCTTTTTCCTTCTTTGTTGGTCAGTAGTCCAATCCATTTATTGCTAATGTCGGGTATGTTAATTTTTTTTCTTTCCTTTTCCTTACTTAACCGATCCAACTATTGTCAT
Organism: Picea engelmannii; assembly: GCA_009831015.1. Taxonomy (NCBI): domain Eukaryota; kingdom Viridiplantae; phylum Streptophyta; class Pinopsida; order Pinales; family Pinaceae; genus Picea; species Picea engelmannii. The sequence goes on from ML791175.1 coordinate 241,677, forward strand.
GAAAATTGACCGCTTCTGAGTTATCCAACTGTTGTAGCATGGTCATGCCTTGACCGCGTCGTAGGTGTTGCAACAACACAGAAGGTGTTGAGCACTCGCACAGGAGGTGTTACGGAAACACATAAGGTGTTGCAGCAACATGAAGCTCTGCAGTACGTGCGCAAAAGGCTTTGTAGCAACACATAATGTGTTACAGCACTCAACAATAGGTGTTGAAGCAGCATATAGGGTGTTACAACACTTGCGCAAGAGGTGTTGCAACAACTCATCGTCTTGCAACATGTGCACATGTGATGTTGTAGAAACTGATCCCAATGTCTCCAAAGTAACTATATGCCTATGAAAAGTGTTCTCTATACATTTTACCAATTAGCATGAAAAATAAGTAGATTATGTCCTAAACATGTAAGAGTGATCATTGAAATGACATAGTTATACCTTGGTCTAAAAATGCAAGTTGGTGAATAGGGTAAGTGATGGAAAGGTGTGAAAGTGAGAGAAAGGTGATCAAAAAGGTTATAAGGAGGTGCAAAAAGGATGCCATTTTGGATTCCCATCACCCCCCCCCACACCCAAAAGTGTTGTATGTCCTCGTGGAACTAGATAATCAGTTTGAGTCGAAGTCATCGCATTGCCCATGGAGATTGTAGATATTGTAGTTGGTACTTCCTTTATCATCGGCATGGAATTACCCTCTCATGTTTATAACCTCCTCCTATCAAGTTGATCCAAGTGGATATCGGTGGCCACCCACCTATTCCAATTGGCTCAAAATAGTTTTTTGGCAACTTACTATTTTTAGCAGTTCCAAACTTTTGGGGCCATTTTGAGGGCCTAAACAAATGTTTTTCATGATCGGACATCTCAATGATAGTCTAAGGCTCTTATTATTCCCCCAAAATTAATCTCCTCATTGATACCTTTCCAATGATCTATCATGTACCCCAAATGTAGATCGTATGCCAAAGTTACACCCCCGGGAAGTTGATATACCAAAGTACCCAAAACGAGGTCCACAAAATTGTTGGATTTTCATCTTCCAGGGTTAGGGTTTTGGATTTTCTTTATGTTAAAAAGGTCTTTGGAGCCTCATTGTAATAATTATCTTCTTTTGAATGCGAGTAGTCATCACATCTCTTCTCAGAGATAAGATGCCACCATTCTAGCGAGTCTTTCACTCTGTATTTCTATACTTTTGTACATTTCGCTCATTAATAGAAATTGTACATTATTGTATATATGTGCCTCTTGTTATATATACGATATATATATGTTATATTATTGGCTCTCTTGCAATATCTCTGTATATTTATGTGTTATATATCCGCTCTCATTTCGTGTCGAAAATAATCCAGATCAGTGGTATAAGAGCATGTTGCTCTTGATCATTTTTTTCGGTGCATGTCCCCGATGAGGTCCAATTATAGAAAGTTGGGTCTCGAGCTTGTCTCTCTTGAGGAAAATCATTCCTGCACTCCCAAGAAATCCTCCATGGCGGAAGAAAAGAAAAATTATAGAGTAGACAATTCTATTAATATGTTGTGTGATCAAGCTCTCACGCAACAGAGGGACGAAATGATGCAAAATTGTTCCCACATCCTTCAATGCCTACCAATAACAACCAACGCATCTTCATCAAACGACCACTTTGGAGGCACCTCGCCTTTCAAGGTACAAGTTATTTTTGATATTTCTGTATTTGAAGGAAAAACAGATGCAAATGCCCTAGAAAAATGGTTAAATATGCTAGAAGGTTATTCCTCCATTCACAATTTCTCTGACAGGGAAAAAACCACCTTCACACTCCTTAAGGCTCTCCCCCATGTCAAACATTGGTGGGAAAATGACTGGGAGAAAATTTCCATGGAGTACTCTGGAATATATGGGGTCGAGCACACTTGGGATTTTTTTGTGGATGCAGTCAAGGAACAATATTACCATGTTGGTAACTATGAAGACCAATACATGAGATGGACCACACTACAGCAAGAGAGGGGCCAAATAGTGTCAAAGTTCATAAATAACTTCTATACCTTACGCACCAAGCTGGGTATCAAAGACTCCGAGTGGCATCTGTTTCTGAAATACCATGGGGCTCTCCCTAGGTACATCTAAACTGAAATGGATTTCCTAGACATATCATCATTAGGATTTGCCTATCGATATGCTTTCAAAATCGAGCATAAATTTAGACACCAGAACAAACGAGAGTTCGGGTCTACAAATCCACAAAAACTAAAGTATGATAAATATGGACCTAACAAAAAACTTCCTGAAAACCAATCCAAGCCACAGGAAAATAAAGGTCACGAGAAGATGAAGAAGGACACTGGGAAGTGGCGTGGTTTCCAATAAATCCCATGGCACAACACCAATGATTTTTGCTCAAAACAATCATTGGTGGTCGAGATCAAAGAGAAAGAATCAAACCATATTTGGAATCTGATTCAGAAAATAATGGGAGAAGACAGATCATTGATGCAGACCCCACTATTATTTTCATGACCGCGACAATTCAACCAGAAGAACCAGCAGATCCTGAAAAGGGGGAGCGCCTTTTCCATTCAAAAATGTGGGTGAAGGGGACCCCGTTGCATTTCATTATTGATAGCGTAATCCAAGAGAACCTCATCTTAGTAAAGGTCATCAAACATTTGGGATTGTCGACAACACCACACCCACAGCTAGCCCTTCAAGGATGAGGTATTGTGTGATGTTTCCCCTCTTGATGTCTATGATTTTATTTTGGGCCAACCATATATGTGGAAACACCATGTTGTTTATGGGTCTCGACCTTGTATTTTCATTGTTACTCTCGGGGGTCAGCTCTACAGATTACCAGAGGTAGTTCCGACAACTATTCCACCAAAAATATGTCACAAGGTAATCTCTCATACTGCAAAATTCAGTCTCCTCACAATCTATTCAAAAGGTGAACAGAAGGACACTGCAACCACTGCAGCCTTCGCCCAAGACCTTTATTTCCAACAAAATCAAATTGCAAAAGAGACGGAAGATATTGTTTCTTCGCCTACAATGTTACTTACACACTACCTATTGTTGAAATTACTAAGACAACTGGGAGGGGGGGTGAATCAATTGTTACTGTGCTTAAACAGTTTTAAGTCAATTAAACCATTTTTAATTTTTCTCCAAGTGACCATCAATATTATACAACATATGAACAACATAAATAATGAGCATCAGGCACACATAAGATATACACAGAGACAGATTTTCACGAGGAAACCCATAAAGAGAGAAAACCTCTTCTTCTTCGAAATGATAGGCAGTATTTTAAGTTCTGTACATCATCTATAGTTGAGCACCAACTCAATGTGAGGCTACTACCTCTGTTTTACAATGCAAGATACCAGATATATAAAATATGCAGAACAGAAACGAAATGCTAGAAATAACAGAATAACAGTAAAATATCCAGCATAATCTTCACAATACACAGAAATGATTCACGAAATAGCAATGGAAATAGCACTTTGAATCAGATAGCAATGTTCACAGCCCTCTTCGAGGGGGAAACCTCCAATCGAGCAGCGCTCTATTACAATAATATCCCAGCTAGGGTTCTCATACCCTCGACTCCTATTTATACTAAAAAGAAGCATCTAGAGGAATATCCTTCTAGAAGCGGAAGCTTCTATTAGCTCTTCTTACATCCGCCTTATTCTATTTTATTGAAAGGTCTTATTAATATTGAACTTTATTACATCCGAATAAATTGATCTACCTATGTGCGAGTTAGGACCTTAACATGTCCTCCCCCTTAAAATCAGCCTTGTCCTCAAGGTTGGAGATGTGGAAACTGCTGCAGAATGGTAGCTGGTTCCCAAGTTGCATCTGCTGGAGTCATATCTTTCCACTGTACTAGCACTTCCTTGATGGTTCTCTGATGCAAGCGACGCTCCCTCTGGTCCAAAACTACTTCTGGTTGTAGCCAAATGGATCCTTCTTCAGCTAACTCTGGAAGGTTGGTTTGAAGTTGGCACCTGGTTCCAATCACCTTCTTTAAGCAAGAAACATGAAAAACAGGATGTAGCT